>JAZHRO010000039.1:109940000-110372500 GCA_037157565.1 Thalassia testudinum
TGATTCTGGAGATTTTTCCAGAATCAGAACCTCGCTCGGCCTCCGCTCGCGACGCCGCCCGCGTCGCACCTCGCGCGTCCGCTGCTCCGCCCGCAGCAGGTCCCTCTTCGCGACGCTCTGCACCCCCTGCGCCCTCCGCCGGCCGGCCAAGCCGCTCCCGGCGAGCTCGCCCTCACGGCAGAGCCCTGCCCTCGCATGCCGCAGCTCCTCCGCGCCTTCTGCTGCGCCGCTGCCGCTGCGCCCTTGCGTCCGCTCGCTCCGCCCGCAGCAGGAGAGGAGGAAGATGGTGGAGACGGGAGGGGAGGCACGCCCCCTCCCCCTTTTAACGCCGCGCGGAGAGGAGGAGAGAGACGGCCGCAGTCGCCTGCAGCCGCAGAGAAGATGCGGATCGCAGGTCTGCGCGCACAGGCGCGCAGACGAATATCCCGTGCGAGTATAACTGTTCGTCAGACGTCTGTAAACTATCCCGGACGTCTGGTCAGACGTCTGGATGTGATCCCAGACGTCTTTACAGACGTCTGGGCCACCTCCCAGACGTCTTAAAAGACGTCTGGGGCACGCGCTCGTTACAATATAACAAACTCAAAGGAAGTTTCGTCCCCGAAACTTGCGCCAACTAGGGTGCGGAAAAAGGATGTCCAAATAACCATAACAAACTCAAAGAGGACCGAAGCCGGTCCGAAAAGACGTACCCGCGAAAAGCTCTGGGTACCGCTCCCGCATTGCCAATGCTCGAGTGATAACTGTTGTTGTATGCAAACTCTGCCAGGGGCAGGTGTTCCTCCCAAGAGCCCCTCCAGTCTAGTACACAGGCACGCAAAAGATCCTCAAGTGTCTGTATCGTGCGTTCCGACTGTCCGTCCGTCTGGGGGTGGTAAGCCGTGCTAAACCTCAACCTCGTCCCCAAAGCCTGCTGAAACTCAGCCCAAAACTGGGACGTAAAGCGGGTATCCCGGTCGGATACGATCTCCCGCGGAACTCCGTGTAGTCGCACCACATCACGGATATACCTCTCTGCCAACTGTGCTGGTCCCAAAGTGACTCGGATCGGCAAGAATCGTGCCGTCTTCGTCAACCTATCCACTATTACCCAGACCGCGTCGTGTCCTCGCTGGGTAACAGGTAAACCCACCACCAAGTCCATGGTGATGCTCTCCCACTTCCACTCTGGCACTGGAAGCGGCTGAAGCGGCCCTGCAGGCCTCTGATGCTCGGCTTTCACCTGCTGGCACACTAAGCACTGCTGCACGAACTCACCCACATCCCGCTTCATCCCTCTCCACCAGAACTCGCGTCTCAAGTCATGGTACATTTTCGTGTTTCCGGGATGTATGGTGAATCTGGAACCGTGTGCCTCAGTCAGGAGCTCTCTCAACAGCTCCTCGTCTCTGGGACGCACAGCCGTCCCCTCAAGCGTAACACCTGGTCTGTGAAAGAGAAGTCCCCTGGGTCCCCTGACAGTACTCTGTCGCGCAAAGACTGCAAGTACGGATCGGCCATCTGTCCCGTGATGATGCGGTCTATCAACTCTGGTCTGGTCTGCCGTGTCACCGTCACTGCCCCACAGTATCCTCGTAACTCTAGAGGTCGCCAACTGCCCACCTCCTCCAAAAGGCTCCAACTCTGTAACTGTAGACTGGCCAAGCGTGCGGGCGCCTTACGGCTCAAGGCGTCAGCCACCACATTGGCCTTTCCCGGGTGGTAGGAGATGCTGCAGTCGTAGTCCTTCAGGAGCTCCAACCAACGTCTCTGTCTCATGTTGAGCTCCTTCTGGTCAAAAAGATATCTGAGGCTCTTGTGATCTGTAAAAATCTCGAAGGTCTCACCGTACAAGTAGTGCCTCCATGTCTTCAGCGCGAAGACAACAGCTGCCAACTCTAGGTCGTGGGTAGGGTAGGTATGCTCATGGGGCTTCAGTTGCCGCGAAGCGTAAGCGACCACGTGACCCCTCTGCATGAGCACACCTCCTAACCCCTGCAAGGAAGCGTTCGTGTACACGACGAACCCGCCACTACTGTCAGGAATGGTGAGCACGGGAGCCGAGGTCAACCTCTCCTTCAGTTCCAGAAAACACGCCTCACAGGCGTCTGTCCAAGTGAAAGGCACATCCTTCCGAGTCAACTGTGTCATAGGACGTGCAATCTGCGAAAACCCTCTGATGAACCGTCTGTAGTAACCTGCCAGTCCCAGGAAACTGCGAATCTCAGTGACTGAACGCGGTCTCTCCCACCTGAGCACTGCCTCGACCTTGGCGGGATCCACCGCCAGGCCGTCTCCAGAGATCACATGACCCAAAAAGGTCACCTCCCTCAACCAGAACTCGCACTTGCTGTATTTGGCGTACAGCCTGCGTCGTCTCAGAGTGTCCAGAACCATCCGCAAGTGCTGTCCGTGCTGCGTCCGATCTCTAGAATAGATGAGTACATCATCTATGAAAACCACCACAAACTGGTCCAAGTACGGTCTGAACACCCGGTTCATCAGGTCCATGAAAGCAGCGGGGGCATTGGTCAGCCCAAACGGCATGACCAAAAACTCGTAGTGTCCGTACCGGGTGCGGAAAGCTGTCTTGGAGACGTCGGTCTCCCTGATCCTCAACTGGTGGTATCCAGACCTCAAGTCGATCTTGGAAAATACCGTGGCACCCCGCAACTGGTCAAACAAATCATCAATCCTCGGCAGCGGATATCGGTTCTTGATGGTGACCCTATTCAGCTGTCTGTAGTCCACACAAAGGCGTAGGGTCCCATCCTTCTTCTTCACAAACAGTACCGGGGCTCCCCAGGGAGACGCACTGGGCCTCACGAAACCCTTCTCCAAAAGGTCCTGCAACTGAGACTTGAGCTCTCGCAGCTCAAGCGGTGCCATCCTGTATGGCGCGGTGGAGATGGGGTTGGTCCCTGGTACTAGTGAGATCTCAAACTCGATCTCCCGCTCGGGCGGTAGTCCTGGTAACTCGTCTGGAAACACGTCGGGGTACTCTCTGACCACCGGGATGCTCTGGAAGTCTGCCACGGGGCTGTGCTCTGCCACCACACAAGCTAAGAAGCCCTCACACCCCTGGCTCAAAAGTCTCGCCGCCCGAAGTGCCGAAATGCACCTGAAACCTCCGTCCACTGGCTGCCCGTGAAACTCGAAGGAAGGCAACTCCGGAATGGAGAAGACAATCTTCCTCTCAAAGCAGTCTACCAATGCGTGGTAAGCGGACAGCCAATCCATCCCCAGGATCACCCCAAAGTCCTCCATCTGTATCATAATCAGGTCAGCTGGCAGGCTGTGTCCCCCGATGCTGACCCCGCAACCCGTGTACACCTCCTCAGCTACAAACAGCTGACCACTCGGACCTCTGATTACGAACGGGTTCTCTAACAATGTATAATCCTGGTCCAAACTAACTGCGAAACTGTCTGCGACAAACGAGTGCGTAGCGCCGGAATCGAAAAGCGTGTAAACGAGTCTGCCAGAAACTGAAACCATACCTGCTACCACGGATCCCGAAGCTCTGGCGTCCCTGTGTGTTAGGGCGTTGACACGCCCCTCAGCTCTAGGTGCGGACGAAGCAGCCACACTCTGCGTCGGACGGGTAGGTGCTGGCCGGTACCCTCCTCGCGACTGCGGTCCTCCTCCTCGCGCCTGGAAACCGCGGCCTCCTGCGCGCCCTCCAGTGCTCTGCGCGGGAAGTATCTGCTGAACTCCTGCCCTAGATGGGCAGTCCCTCCTGACGTGGCCTGGCTGGCCACACTGGTAGCAGAGGGGAACCCGACTCCCGCCCTCAGTGAGTCCCTGCTGTCGGTGCAAAGCGGGACAGCTCCAAGAAACGCGTGCGGTACGCGCTCACGGTCATCGTCCCTTGGCGGAGAGTGTGGAACTCCCGCCTCCTCTGGTCCTGCCACGTCTGGGGAAAGTACTGCTCGCAGAAGAGGGTGACGAACTGGTCCCACGTCGGCTCGTCCCTCTCCTGTCCCCGGACCGCCCTCCACCACCGGTGTGCCGCACTCTCCAGCTGGTACGTGGCAAAGGCCACGCGGCACTCCACCGGGGGGCGAAGGGTGTCGAAGATCTTCTCCAGCTGCTCAAGCCAGTCCTCTGCCTCGGTCGGGTCCTCATCCCCCTTGAAGGAGGGGGGCTTCAGCTTCCGGAACTGTCCGAAAAGCTCGAAGTGGTGCTGTAGGGGAGGTGCTGGCGCACCTCCAGGCGAAGGTGCCTTGTGTACAGAAGTGTCGGAGGAAGGTGGGGGCGGCAGGGGCCCATCCCCTCCCTCGTGTCCGCCGCCGCGTCCGTCGCGTGGTCCCACAGAGGACTCCCCCTCTGCAACCCCAGGAGGAGGTGCTCGGGGCGGTGGGTGGAGCTCCTCTCGTACAATATCCCGTATCAGTCTGGCGAGGTCCTGGGCCTGGATGCCAGGGAGTGGTGGCTGGTCCACCGAGACGTCAACGACAGCACGTCCACCTCGCCGACCTCGCCCTCGGCCGCGCCCGCGGCCAGTCTCGCCAGTCCCACGACGAGGCATCTCCTGCAAGGAGACGCGAAACAAACGGAAACGTCAAAACAGACGGTACCTAACAACACTTCTAAGAGCTCATGTCAAGAGATATGTTGTGGTGGCTACTCTAGCTATAAACATGTGAATTGGTTATTTTCCAGTCAGTTGATTCACTTCTCGGGATGACCTTGCTCTGATACCATCTTGTAACGACCCGGTTCCCGAGTCCCTACGAGACACGAGAACCGGACCGACTCGACTAATCCCAAGACCCAGTCGTCCAACGAGGAAGTAACCAAAAGACAGTAAAATAAACCACATTCAGCATGAATATAACTAACAGTAAAAAGTACAGCAGTAAGGAAAGAAGCTACTACAGTAGGCACCACCACAACAGTAAAACAACATTTATCATATAACAAAAACTGCAGGTAAAGAAGGTACAGCGGAAACAAAACTACTCACTAGAACAGAAACAAAAGAAGGTACAAAGCTGTGGCAACTCTACTGGACCCTACTCGGCCCAGCGTCCTCTGCAGCCGCCGACCCTGGCTGCTCAATACCTGGTCCTGAAAAAGGTAACGAGTGTAACACGTCAGCAAAACGCTGAGTAGAGTGGCAAACTAACTAAAGGCAACAGTAGAGTGTACAGTAGCTGTTATGTTCTATTACTTCCTTTATTCACATCTTTCAATTTTTCTCACTATTTCATTTACTTCTCAGATCCTTTACTTGATCTCGAATGTCCTCGTGGGACGATCTTGATTGCAGTCTTTTCCAACAGTAGAAGTAGCACGTGGTGCTCTCCTGGCCGGGAGAGTCCCCCGTGGTGATCCTACCCTCAGTCAACCACCCCAAGGTCACTGACAGACGTAACGGTGACTACGGCACGCGCGATAAACGCACAGGTAGCTAGCCCGTACTGGCACGCGGTCAGTCGTTTCCGTTAACGGGTGCGCCCAAAGCACAGCACGGAACCAGGGCAGAGCCCTCTCAGTAACAGGGGTCCAACCCCTCCACAGTAACCAAACCGGGGCCTTGCCCCTCCACAGTCCGCGCACCCTCGTCTGACTACCCTGGTTTGCCCTAGTGGGCCTAACAAGTCGGTGAAGGAGGCTAGCAGAACCCCGGGGCCCGTGGGGTAGCTAGTACTCTCCTAACACTACTAGCTCTCCTCGGTACTACGTACACAAGGGCCAACAAGTCGGTACAGAGCGGCCAAGCCTAACCCCGGGTCCCTGGGGCGGCTGGCCCCACTCTGCACTAAAACAGGTACAGGTACTTCCCTTGGTACTGCGTACCCAAGAGACAGTACAACTACATCTCAGTTCCATTCCTTTTCTTTCCAGGAGTTCCACTCCTAATTCCCCGTAGGGTTCCAGCTCTTTATCTCAGAACATCATATGTTTCACTTTCCAGATTCACGTTCTCACATTCCATGATCTCAACATGTTTCCTTGTTCATAACAGGCAGCTGTTAATTAATTTCACAGGCAGCTTATATATTCCTTTCCATTTTTCCAAGACTGCAGTAATATACATTCCACTAGTTTTTCCATCCTAGGATTCATGCCATATCCTAGGATCTATCATACAATCTAGTTTTCCGGCCCTAGGATTCATGCAACACCTAGGAGCTATCATTCCATACATTTCTCATTCCTAGGGTTCATGCAATGCCCTAGGTTCTAGTTATGGTTCCATACTTTAACAGATTTTATTAATGCTTAAAACCACTCTACCAGGTACAACGGAAGTAATGGGGGCGTGGTCGGGAATCCCGCGTGCCTCCGCGACTCTCAAGACGGCAACCGAACGAGGTCCTATCACAAGGATCAAACACAAGGAGTGTCTCAAAACAGTGTATAGCTACTGTAGGCGGGTAGAGGAATAAATTCTGAAACGAACGCAACTCGAATCGCGGAAAACGGAGCCCAAACGGGCCCTAAACGGGTCGAGAAAGACAATACTATGCAAAATCAGACGTCTGGAACTCCTTCCAGACGTCTTAAACGGTGGATCAGAGAATTACCTGTTCGGCTTGGTTCCCCGGACGTCCAGAAGTCTGTGGCGACGTCTCTCCTAGATCCCAGACGTCCGATGGTCTCTCCGGACGTCTGGAGGTCACTCCCGCCGTCTGGTACAACTTCCAGACGTCGGATTCGCAAAGGACGACGAATCCGAACACCTGCGCACAGCCAACCCTCCTCCTTCAGTACGGTCAGTCGACAAAAAAAGAAGGAGAAAGCGGAACTCACCTTTCAGACGTCTGTATGATCACACAGACGTCGACCTTGCCGTCTGGATATCAGTCCAGACGTCTGATTCTGGAGATTTTTCCAGAATCAGAACCTCGCTCGGCCTCCGCTCGCGACGCCGCCCGCGTCGCACCTCGCGCGTCCGCTGCTCCGCCCGCAGCAGGTCCCTCTTCGCGATGCCCTGCACCCCCTGCGCCCTCCGCCGGCCGGCCAAGCCGCTCCCGGCGAGCTCGCCCTCACGGCAGAGCCCTGCCCTCGCACGCCGCAGCTCCTCCGCGCCTTCTGCTGCGCCGCTGCCGCTGCGCCCTTGCGTCCGCTCGCTCCGCCCGCAGCAGGAGAGGAGGAAGATGGTGGAGACGGGAGGGGAGGCGCGCCCCCTCCCCCTTTTAACGCCGCGCGGAGAGGAGGAGAGAGACGGCCGCAGTCGCCTGCAGCCGCAGAGAAGATGCGGATCGCAGGTCTGCGCGCACAGGCGCGCAGACGAATATCCCGTGCGAGTATAACTGTTCGTCAGACGTCTGTAAACTATCCCGGACGTCTGGTCAGACGTCTGGATGTGATCCCAGACGTCTTTACAGACGTCTGGGCCACCTCCCAGACGTCTTAAAAGACGTCTGGGGCACGCGCTCGTTACATCCATCCTACACTCTACGCGGCACTTCATCTTGTGGGTTGCGTCTTACTAGATGTGGACCGACTATACACTATGCTACATGCCATTTCCACTTCCACCCCCTCCCCTATATATAATATATATATATAGACTGTATTTATTTCTCTACAAGCAACCTACCTGATTTTTATTTCTCTTCTGTTTCCTGCTATTAAAAAGATAAAAAAAAAAGAGTAAAAGAGAAAAGATAATCCTTGTCTTGTAGGTACTCAGTCTCACGAATAGCAAGACCAGTTTTTTGGGAAACCCTAAGTTGGCTCAAAGCGAAGAACAATTCGGCTCGAAGCCAAGGACCTGATTTTGAGGGTGTACCTCAAGGACAATATTATCAACAAAAAAAAATCTTAAATAGAAAAAAACCAAAAATATAATAAACGCACGGAAGAGATACGTTTTAGGTAAGGCATAGAAACTTCTTCACCTTTAATCCCCGCCTCCCTGAGATCGACCCTGGGCCTAAAAGTGACCAAGATAAAATTAAGTAGGCCAGGTTAAAAATTTTTTTGAAAGATGGTTAGACTCGATTTAGGTTAACCATTATATGCACTTCAACGATAATTTCACCATATTAACACAACCTGTTTGAGTTCGACCACTTATGTGGTCCTAAAAACTGATATTTCAGATTCTCAGGCAATGGTTTCACTTCAAGCTGGGGCGGGTTGATGATTGAAGGTAAGGAAGATGTTGAAGAAGACTCATCAAGAGGAAGAGGTTGAGAGTGAAAAAAAATCAATAACCTCTTCAGAAGGTGGCGGGTTTTCCATAGAGGGTTACGGGTTCAAATCATCTTCAGAGGAGGAACTTTCAAATGCCGAAACCATCATACAAGTTTCAATATTCACATTATCATCCTCAAGTTCCTCAATAAATCCACAATCCTCGAATTTGTTAATCGCCTGAAAAATATCCAATTTCATTCTTTGATCCTCAAAGGCGATTTCCATACTACTGCTCTCACGGTTAATGTTGGCCTTGGTGGTAGCCAGGAACGGATGCCCTAGAATGATGGGCATGTTCCTCAGATTTTTAGGTGCATCCATATCAAGGACAAGGAAATCTACAGGAAAATAGAAATCCTTAACCTTGACAATAACATCTTCAATAACACCTCGCGGATTTGTGACCGAATGGTCCGCTAACTGCAGCGTTACTAAAGTCGGTCAAAGTTCACCTAATCCGAACTTCTCATAAAGAGAAGTTGGAATTAGGTTAATGGATGCACCCAGATCCAGTAGTGCTCTATCAAAGGTGTAATCTCCGATGACACAAGAAATCAAAGGAGCACCTGGATCTCTCTTTTTCTGAGGGAGGTGGTGTAGGATAACAGAACTAGCCTGCTTGGAGAGTACCACCTTCCTCGAAACAGATTCTCTTGACTTACGCTTCTGTATACATAAATCCTTTAAAAATTTAACATAATATGGTATATGTTTTATAGCATCAAGGAGCGGGATATTGATCTCGACATTATTGAAAATATTCAGAAGCTTCTCATTACTATCAACAAACTTCTTCCTTGATCTAATCAAGGCCTCAGGAAAAGGAACATGGGTCGGATCTTCGGAATCAGGTTCCTAAGCCTTGATTTCTTCTCCAAAGTTCTCCTTTCTCTCAGGCTCTTCAAGATTCGATAAATCAGAACAGTGTGGTTGTGGATCCTTAATTTGTTTACCACTCCTCAAGGTAACAGAATTTGTAGATGCATACGAGTTTGGATCTTGGGGAGGGTTAGGAAAGATTGGAGGGGCTTTATTAGCCAAAAACCTTTGATTTGAGGAAGAAGAGGAAGAGGAAGGACCCTGCTCAACCACCTGAGCATGTGCGTATGGGTCCCTCTGATTCCCGTACCCATGGGCTTGATTGCCTAAATTTTGGATATTACGCGGGTTTGGTATGGGTTGAGATGGTAGAGATCCGGGTTGATGAGAATTAGCAATGAACCCGTTTGCAAGTTGTCCAGCGAAGTTTTTATTTGCTGCATGAGCTAGAGCATAGATCCTTGCATCTCTACCATTTATCGATTCAAATCAGGCTGCCCTACAGGTTGATGGGCATTCCAAGCTAGCTGATTGACTTGATTCGGGGGCAGCTAAGTGTAAACATGACCCTGACCCATTGGTCATTGCGGAGCATAGTTGCTGGGTCGGAATTGGGTCTGCTGTCCCAGGTTTTTCCAGGAGAAGTTAGCGTGGTTCCTCCAACCCAGATTATAAGCATTAGAGTAAGGGTTGGACCTAACATTCTCCTATACAACATAGACATCCTCATAGGGTGAGGATGGAAAGAAAGAAAGGGAGGGATCAGAAAAACAGGGATCAAAGGCCCCAATTTGGACCCCGTGGGGTTTCGAATAATGCTGACTCACAGGTTGAGCCACATCAAGTTGATTCACGAACTCCCGTCCAGAAGGAGCTCACGATGAATGGAATCTCGAATTTTGGGATTGAGTGGATCGAGAATTATTCATTGAGTTTCCATCCATCCACTCCTCCATTCTCTTAGTAACCAAGTCCACCTTATCAAGTTTATTACAAATCAATTCCATATCGAATGAATGAAAGTCGTGGAGTTCATTAACATTCGATCTGGGCTGTTGGGATTGGTTAAAAGTATCCATGGAGGCATGATTGATCGAATTCTCACTCATCTCCTCAAATAAATCGTGTGCGCTATCAACGTCTTTGTTGAGGAAATTGACTCCGCAAGAAGCATCCACGTGAATGCTGAGTTGCTTAGTCAACCCGTGGTAGAAGATCTGCACGAGTTGCCATTTTGGCACCTTATGGTGTGGACACCTCCGCAATAAGTCCTGGAAGAATGCCTGATCCCAGACAACATGAAACTGCTCCCCTGGCCGCTGGGTGAAGGTAGTAATTGCCCGTCTCAAAGCATTAGTATGTCCGACAGGGAAGAATTTCTTCAGGAAGGCCGATTTCAAATCATTCCAAGTTGCAATTGGCCTTCCTATAGTCCTGTACCAATGAGCAGCTTTATCCCTAAGAGAGTGAGGGAAGAGCCTCAAGATCATTTACTCCTGATTCATGTTTTGTGCCTTGGTGGTCTGGACAAAAGTGGTCAAGTCCTCCAAGTGCTGAAACGGGTCTTCAGAGCCAAGACCATGGAAATGTTTGATCAGGATTAACACCTAGGGCTTGATTTCTACGTCTCTAGCAGGAATCTGGATGCTGGGATGTTCCCCGTAATTTGAAGAATCATAAAAATCGTTTAAGGGCTGAGCGCCCTGCATTCTCTAGAACCATTCTTGCATTCTCTGCATTTGTTCCAACTGCCTTTGAAATACCTCCTTTCGATCCTGTGGCCGAAGAGGCTGTTGATCGGCTATGGGATCAATTTGGCCAAAATCTAATCTACGCCTCCTAGAATATTCTAGTGGTCCTTCCAATCGAGGATTCAATGACCTCTTTCCCAGCATAAAGTAGGAAAAGGTCGGAAGGACTGGGGATAAGAACCTTGCAACACAACAGAGCAAGCCTGACCTTAAGTGGGGTAGCCTAAGGGTCTATAGACTCTCAGAATCCACCGTAAGATTATAAATGATTTACTCTATTTGTGTCTGCTCAATCCAACCAGTTAGAAGGAGGGACTGGGGAGAAGGTTCTTCCTTCGGCTTGCACCTCCGGTTCCTAGTGTACCAGCCAGCTGCGATCGTTTGACACTAATCCCCTAGCTAGACATCAGATTGACCAGTACATGAAATTTAATCGTAAACAAATCTCAAGCTGGACCCTGAAGAGCGAATCAGTCCTTAAGGCCAACGTCTACTTGATTTTATTTAGGTCGGGGATTATAGTGCTTATAGAATGTGGTGGGCCCTTAAAATGGGTTATGCCCTTAATGATCAATTGAGAATGTGTGAGTGCATGCACAACTAGGATTTTCAAGCAAGGTTATTTATGATGAGTAGATTTTAAGATTCAAATCTTACTTAAGTAGCTTTTAGGGTTGAAAATTAGGTTTAATTCAATCAAGTTTGAGGCAAACCAGGTTTTCAAGCACGAGTGAAGATCACTTTCCTTTTGAAATAAAAAATAAAGTGGAGTGCCTGGTATTGACCTAAATTGAAAACCCTAAGGGGAAGCTACTTGGTGAGTTGATTTTAGGTTGAGTGGTGAGGCCCAAACAACTCAAACAATTGGCCACAATTGCACCACTGAGTTAGGCACACAAAGCGATTGACCTAGATTGATTTCTACTCTTTTATATGTTGATTTTTACGTACCGATTCCACATATCAGAGTCCGGTTAAGTAGATAAGAATCAATTAGGTTATGTGCCTTGAATGTGGGTGTATGTTGTGTGTATATTTGATTTATCCCAAAAAAGTATCTTTTTGTTGATTTTTTTTTATGCAAGGGTGAAATGAATGTGGGTGGAAATCCAAGTAATCAAACTAATCCTAGGATTTATGCAAACACCTAGGTTAATTGGAGTTTGAATTAATGTTGTGAAATGAAATCTATGGAGGGGGAAAAATGGGGAGCACTTACAGTCGTCTTCAACTTCACTTTACTCCGATCTACCGCATGACGATTCCCTGATTGAGGTATCTACAAAATAATAGACAAGAGATAAAGCAAGTTAGAAAATAGTAAAGTGCGCAAAATGCAAAAAGAAGATCGAAAAATCATTGCCTCCCTAGCAACGGTGCTAAAATGTTGACAGTGGAAAACTACGCGTTCGGGGTTGGATTCGAAAACCCGTCGTTGTAGTTCGAGTCATGAAGAAATCCGTTTAACAGATAAAATTTATGTCGAAAATCCATAAAGAAGTTCTGGGTTGAACACAGGGAGGCTACGTTGATCTCAAAATTCGCAATTATTTTTTTTTGTATTTTGTTTAAAAGGTGAAATAATCACAATGGAATTGCTATAGGCAATAAGAGAGAGAGAGAGAGAGAACAATCACTTGGTATTTGAATAATATTTTTACAACTAAGAAAGCTGGAAATGATTACACTACAAAGCAGGAAATTGTTACAACTAGAAAGTGGGAAATTCTACTCAAGAAAGCGATAAAAGAAAGGAGAGAGATGTTATCCTCCTTGACGAATTCTTGGAGGACGAGTCGGATGGGGGCGATGCCTATAAGATAGAGGATGAGGCGGGAAGGAGGACGAAGCCGGAAGAATAGGAATGAGGTAGCATGTCGTCATCGTCGAGGGATCCACTTCCGGAACGGGGGCGAAAACTTGGATTTAGCTCTTAAGGAGCATCCCGGGTGTGGGACAAGCTTCTCTTAAGCTTTGGAGAGGGAGAGAGGAGAAGGAAGGGATGAAAAATTCATAGGGTAGGGGTCTCCTTTTATAGTTGCAAGTATTGGGGGCATTTTGGTCATTACAATATCAAAAACATTAATATGGGACCTTTAGTGATGGATTTAAAATGTCACTAAAGGTCCGTCGTGGGCGACGTGTGCATGCGCTGCGCGTGCCCGCTCCACTTCCGCACCCTAAATGCCTACGCCCGTTTGGGTGATATCAACCGTTCGATCGTGAGACCGGACGATCGAGATCTTGCCTCATAGCGCCTATTCAAATGCCTCTACCACATGTGTGCGTGCGATGTGGCGTGCTGATGTGGGATGACGTACGCGCCACGTCTCCTCCCCTCGACTGCCCAATCTTCATCTGATGGTCGAATTGAATGTGCCCCGTGCCCCAGCTAGATTGAGGCGCTCAGCACGGCTCGAACTCACGACCCCTGCATCGCCCACAGGGGCACAACCACTGCGCTGAGGCCTCATCTTTGTCGTGCGGAGGATTTAAGCATGCGGATCTGTGGCCATTGGATCGAGATCCAACATTCTAGATCACGTGTTGGAAACCCTTTGGAGATGCAGCGGTAGTCTTGAGGGCCGATTGGACGGTTGGGATGGTGCCATGTGGTGTCATATTGGTCATCCATCTTCTGCATGTTGTAGATGGCACCACGGATGTCGGATTAAGCCAATTTTCATGCTGTTAGGCTACGATCATCGATCCGAACCCATCCGTGTGATCGGATTTGTCGTCTAAAGTGCAGATTGGCACCATCTTGGCCCTTGATCTTTAGAGTTCCTCGATCTCTATCTGGTGCTACGGATGTCCCATTAAGGCGATCTTGGAGTCATTGAACTCCAATCGTCGCTTTGATCAAATCCGTATGGTTGGATCTTCGATTTGAGGCCCCGATTAAGAATCGTCCTTTCCCTAACCATAAAAGGAGACAATTACTATACAATTTATACAACTTGACCTAAATGCATGATTATGCATGTTATGCAATATTTACAATGTATAATGCTAATGTGACACAAGAACATGCATTAATAGACATTTTTGGCTATTTAGATATATGCACGTCATACCTCCATGTCTATCTTTTGTTAGTCCCTAGAAAAAACTACATGCTATTTATAAAAGAATTAGGGTTGGATTACTTGGGCACAAGTCATTTTCAACATTAAGAAATTTTTACTTAGGACCTGAACTTTCAATGACACAACAGCGCCCGGGTATCTGCCAAAATGCAGACCACCTCAAGCCCTAGCCTTATTCAAAGAAAGAACTCTTTTTCTCTTTTTCTTCTCTTCTAATTTTTTTGGATTTTTGAGTTTAGGGCTACAGAGTGGCTTTCTATGGCCACTCAACCCACCCAAGATTTGATGAGAACCCTATGTTCTAAGCATCTTTTTGTGAATGTGATAAACTCGTTGATCGACAATCAGAATAGACTTTGGGTTTCTACACCCTAGGTGACCTTAAAAAGAGTTCTGCCTAAAGGTGTATCTATACGACCGGTAGCTTTCTCCCTACTTTTATTTTTTATGGGGTCAACACAAGGGTGAATCTAGTGTATATCTCCCCGACTTATTCTACTTCTTCCTAAGTGTTTTAGGAACTTTTATGTGCATTTCTTGAGCTAGGATCTGGACAACCAGTCGATGAGCTGTTACCATCGACAACTTGCCAGCCATACTCGTGTGGCGAAGTGTGGCTTATTTCTTTTATTTCTTTTTCTTTCTTTTCTCCATTTTCTTTTTCTTTTTCTTTTCTTTTTAAACTTTCTTTTTCCTTTTAAGTAGGTGGCTTCCCTGGTCTAAGATTTACCTAAAGGCAGCAAGAAGAGAGTGGTTCTATGATTGGGCTCTGGGCAACCTACCTATGGGCTATTACCCACGGTAACTTGCCAGCCATATCACCCTATAAGGATCATTAGCTACCCAATTTCCGTTAAGACCGTCGAACAATGAGTCTGTGCAAATAGTGTGTAGATACCTGGACTTACAGTACCCAAAAATCAGAGGGTGGGTTGATAAGTCATGTACTTATCACCCAAACTTATTTAAGAAAATTAAAATAAAATTCAGGATGGCGAGGACTCGATAAATAAATCCACATTTAGTAGATACCCGGGCTGATTATGCCCAAAGACCTGAAGGGTCTTAGTGTTCAGATCCTACTGTAATATTTTCTAAGATTGAAAGGTCCTATTGTCCAAGTATTCCTTCCTAATTAAATTTTTTTTTAAATGTATATATAAGAAAATAAGTAGGATTTACAAAAATTCCACAGAGCTGACAAAATGATTCAAAAATGAATCCGCCCGCCCTTTCTCTAACCATAAAAGGAGACAATTACTATACAATTTACACAACTTGACCTAAATGCATGATTATGCATGTTATGCAATATTTACAATGTATAATGCTAATGTGACACTAAGAACATGCATTAATAGACATTTTTGGCTGTTTAGATGTATGCACATCACATGGATAACTAATCATGAGTAATTTTGTTGCGAAACCACCACACATTATACTAGACAAACGTAATGAGATGTTTACAATGATGTTTTTCAGCAGTGAAGGCAAGAGTCCTCATAATATGAGAAAAGAAAGCAGGGTTAATAGGAGAAAGAAGATTCTTCCTAAAAACCCAGTAGAAACTTGATAGGCGAGATCACTTTGAGAGAAAATATGTATGACCGATTACTTCTTAGCATTGGACTGACAATAGGAGCATTTGGAGGCCAGGGAAATACCAAGTTTATTGATATTATCATCTATGGGAAGCTTGAGGAGGAGGATCCTCCAAGCGAGAAGGGCAAATCGAAGGGAACCTTCAGCTTCCACAACTCCTTGGCCATAGGGTCAGCATGCATGGAACGAAAGTGAGCGGTGTAGGCATAGGCAACAGTGAAGGTACCAGATGAAGTTAAGGTCTAGATAGGGGAATCCTGACTATCATCTAAGTGCATTTGTAAGGCCAGTGTATGTAGTTGACTAGGAATATAGGAAAGGAGAGGTTGGTCCTGGCTGGAGATTAGAGCGTAAGGAGAGACGCAGAAGATAGGAGGAGGGCTTTCCACCCTGCCAGCTTAGATTGAATTTTCTTAATGATTGGATACAAATAGGAGATGTTCGCACGACCAGGAAATATCGGGCATCCCAGATATCTGAAAGGAAAGAATCCAAGTTAGAAACCTATTTAAAGGATATGCGACATTCTGTCATAGGGAAAATGTTTTCCAACATAACAGAAACTCTTGGAGAGACTAAATTTTTGGCCAGTGGATATTTGGAAATTTTCAAGGAATTTGGAAAGGTTAGAGATAGTGTGAAGGCTCCCATTGAGAAAAAGGACCACATCGTCCACATATAGGAGAGCGAGTAGAGGTTCAATGCCACGTTTGACAGAAAAAGGAAGGACCTTCTCATGAAAAGAAAATTCCTTAAGCCCTCTTATGAAAGTCTCCATAAAGATGTCAAAAAGATAGGGAGAAAGCGGGTCATCCTATCTAAGGCCACGAGAGGGTTTGAAAAAGGTGGATGAGGCACCATCAACAAGCATTGAGGATCCTTGATTTTCTATAAAGGTAGACAACAAAGATATAACCGAGGGAGAGAAACCAAATTTTTGGAGGATTTGGTACAAAATCTCCCATTCAACTCTAACATAAGCCTTCTGAAGATCCAATTGAATAATAAGATTTGACCCAAAGACTTTACGATCAATGCATGGAGTGAGTTCAAAGGCTGTGACCACATGATAAAGGATAGATTAGTTTTTGACAAAGCTAGCCTGTTCCACAGAAATCAACTTTGGAATGATCAGAGATAGTCTATCAGTGAAAATAGAAGAGGCAATCTTATAAGAGACATTGCAAAGACTGATAGGGGGGAATTAGATAAATCAATAGCATCGGGCTTTTTAGGGATCAAAGAAATGGACGTGTTATTGAAAGCTTTAGGACCTTTGTGACAAGTGAAGAAGTAGCCAATAGCAGGAGTAAGGTTGTCCTTGATGAGGTCAAAGAAAGTAGAAAAGAATTCCACGTTAAAACCATCAGGTCCCGAAGTTTTATTAGCTGGCATTTGAGAAATGGCTTGAAAGATCTTATTCTGTGTAGGAGGGTTTAGAAGGTCGGTAGAGTCTTTAGGACCAAGAATAGTAGGAATGGCCTCAAGGAAAGGAGAGAAGCCCTGAGGATGTTCGGAGGTAAGGAGATTTTTGTAGAAGCTAATCACTATGGAGGAGGCCTCCATCTAAGATCCATTACCAACAGTAGACATAAGATTAGCCTATTGATGTGTAGCAAATCATCTTTTAATGACAGAGTAGAAGAATTTGTTGTTAAACTCTCCATTTTTGATCCTATCAATTTTCACCTTTTGGAGAAGAAAATCATTGAGCTTGGCATGGGCATCATCTAATTGAGTGTGCACTTCAATGAGCTTAGCAGCAACATTGTCATCCGAATGGGATGTAAGTTTCCCGTCAAGTTCATCATAGTGGGCCTCAAGGTTCTTAACGATCGCATGAATATCCCCAAAAGTTGACTTATTTCAAAGTCTCAGGGTCCTTTTAAGAGCAGTAAGTTTGGTATAGAATTTAGTAATGGGATCATGGTTAGGATCAGTGTATGCATGAGCCCAAGTATTCTCCACAAGGCCACGGAAAGTTGGCTCTCTTAACCACATTCTGGAAGCGAAACAGACGAGGTTGATGACTAAAGTTGGCGATAGAAGGGTCATAGGAGCATGGTTAGAATTACTTCTAGAAATATAAGCTCTAGAATCAATCTCAGCAAGGGCTTTAGAGTTAAGAAGAATGCGATCCAGTCTTTGAGAAATCCTTCGACTCCCACGCCTACCATTACACCAAGAGAGTTGGGCATCAGCAAAAGGCATCTCAATAAGGCCATGATTGTGGATGCAAGACCTAAAAGGGGCATCCTGGGATTCAACAAAAGGGGTGCCTCCATTCTTCTCAGAAGCACGTATAATACAGTTAAAATTGCCACCAAGGACCCAAGGTGAGGGGTAACCTAGGAAGTGTTAGCCAGATCGTTCTAAAGATGTAATCTCACTTCAGCATCCGTAGGTGCATAGATAGAAAACATCTTAATAGAGGTTCCAGCAAAGGAATAATTAATTGTAAAAGCAAGAAACAAGGGGTAAAACTGTAATTTTACCATTGCAGTACAACGATGGGTTTTCTCATGGGCTAAACACAGAACAAATGATCTTAACAAGAAAAAAAGTGGGTTGGTTCAAACAGAAAAGGGTTCATGTGAATTTCGGGAATTAAATGACTTCTTGTAACCCTAAAACAAATCCACTTAATTTAACAAGGTTCTGATCAGGATAAAATTTACTTAGATACTCTAAAAATCATGGAAAAATATCCTCTAGGGTTTAGAACCTTCAATTTGGCCCTTAGAACCTATTTTGACCTAAATTGGGGTCCCAATCAAATGTTTGCCCTAAATTGGGTTTTTACTTAAATTTCCCAATCAAATTTGGTCAAACCCAAAATCCAACTTCACCATTGGATTCCTTAGGTCCAAATTAGGTTTTTACCAAAATTTGGACCTAAGGGGAATTCATCTTGACCTACTTTGCACATAAGTCCAACCCAATTACATTTCTACCCCTAACTTTTGAAAATGTCTGCAGAAACCCCCTATCTTTGTCTTCGTTCTTCGCAATTAGGTCCCTCTGCCATTATAGCTGAGGGAATCCTACTCCGGTGAGGTTTCGAAGGAAAGACCTCTCCGATTTCTCAGAGAATCCCATTCAAAATTGAAAGGGAGATTCTATAAGAAATCTCCTCCGGTTTGAACACAATTCCAGGCTCGATTTGGTACCTAATCTCCCATGCAAATGCATGAGAGATTCTAGTCTCATTCTAATTTCCATCTCCGGCGAAGTTAGGCCTGAGAAACCCTCTATTTCGTCTCGTCCCCATCCGGCCAGTGATTTAGCAAGCTCCGGCAACATCCCTCTCTTTCCCTCATCGCTCTGTCACAATACAAGTGGCTGGGTTCTCTTCCTCCTCTTCGTCTGCGTCGCGCCACACCAGCCGACACCCCTGCAGCCCCTTCATCGGCACCGTCCTCCCCTCACTGAGTGCTTCGTCTCCGGCGACGACGCTACGAGCCGATCACCATCTCTGCCTCCCCCTTCATCTATCTATGCACAACTAAGTCCTCTCTCCGTTCTCATCATTTCCCTCTCTTTATTTCTTGAAAACATGCATCGACGCATGTTATCTCCCTCACCTTCTTCATCTACGACCAGACATCCGGCTAGGCGTCCCCGCCACTCCACACCTCCATCCCCCTCGTCAACCACCCCATAAGCATCGCAACACCTCACTGGTCCTAAACCCTCACTCCGCTCACCGCACCATGCCCCCAAAACACCCCCCGAACACACCCACTCATGCACATAGGGTGCCCTAGGCACGCACACTTTGGCCACCCCATGCCACGCCGACCCCTGCACTACCTTCGTAGTGTCTCGGCAAAGCTGTTTGCACTTTCTGACGAGGCCGCGAGACCGTTTTCCTATTGACAGATGTAGGCATCTCCACCGCCATTAACGACCGTGAGGAGCTTGCTTGAAAGCCTCCTCCAGGACTCCCCACTCTAGGTGCATGGCTCCAGGTTGCGCGGATTCCTCTTACGCATAGAACCAGCCAAGCAATTGGCATCGAAGACCCCAGTAGCTGCTGCAATCAAGGAAGCTCATGCTGCGGGTGCACGCGAGGAAAGGTGGTACGTTTAGTCCCACCTCGGAAGTGAGTAAGCGGCTGCAATGAAATAAATTGAAAAAGTGAAGAAGGCTCTTCGCCTCCTGAAGACGGGGTGAGGTCCCTCTCACCTATCACCGCGTCATCCGTAACCTGCTCCCCGCGGACCTGGCTTGACCCGTATACCCGACCTGCACTCCTCGCCCACCACCGCACGCCGGTGGGCCTGGTCCCAAGTGCACGTACTCGACCCGATTACCCGAGAAGCGGCTCTGGGAGAGCGAGCCTAAGAGAGAAAGAGGAAGAGAGATCGCGGGGGCGAGTAGGGGTAGGTTTTTCTCTCTTGCAGGGAAGGAGAAGAAGAAGACAAGGAAGAAGAGGGTGGAAGCCAGAGAAGCTAAGGGAGGAGAAGGCAAAGACTGAAGTGGAAGAAGCTGAAAGCTAAAGAAGGGCTGAAGGAAGAGAAAGAGATGAAGGAACTGAAGGAACTGAAGGCTGAAGAAAGAGGCGCCGCCAGAGAAAGAAGAAGGAAAAAGCTAGAGAAGAAAAGAGACAGATCAGAGAAGAGAGAAAAAGAGAAATAGAAGCACTGTAGCAACCCTCAGTTTAAGACGTCTGATTCACAAAATTAGACGTCCATTTTTTTTGCTTTCCTTTTATATACATTGATATCCAGTGTTTATATTTATATTTTTGCATTACAACTCTGATTTTCACTGCATATTATCTTCAATTTTAAAAATTATGCTCATGATTTTTAAACCCCAATTTACTCCCTGTGTTTGACCTCGGACTTAAAACTTCGAGTAATAAAATCTATTTATTTTCGAGTAATTTCAACTATACTACAACGCATCGATTTTAAACATTGATCTCGCCCGTTAAACATTTTGACGTCGTTGCCAGGGAGCAACAAGCGATTTAGAAATCTTGATCACAATTTCTGACTTGATACTAACTTGATATATCTCTTTTGTTGTGATTGTTTCAGGGGAAAAGATTCAAAGGAAGACGGCCGCACAGCAAACACACCAGGGGCAGGTAGTCTCTGATTAGTCCTCTCTCTTAATCCCCTCATTCTGAAAAGGAAAAATAAGATAAAAATCAATTAGGGCTACCTGGTTTCCATCTTTAGCTAAGTCACCAAGGTTGCCTGATTTTGATTTCAACAACAAATATTGATTTGTGCATCCATTTAAGGTAACTAGGGCTACCACCTTCTTGATTGAGTCCTAGATACCATATTTTTGGCAACTAAATTGGACCAAAATTAAAGCCAAATTAAGGATTCCAATTTAGGATTTTTAGAGACACATCTTTCTAAGCAAGAATCAACTATTCCAAAAAGAGGTGTGCCTAGGCCTTGCTTGAAAAGACTTATTCAAGAGAAATACTAAAAAAATCAAGCTCTTAATTTCACTTGAATCCTAAAAAAAAGGTCCTAAAGCTTCTCAAAGGATAAATAGGTGAAGTTGACCTCTTGTTGGGTCAACCAACCTTGAAATTAGGTCACTTTTTCACTCAATACATCTAAAATTCAAGTGGAATCCTAAGCACCTTTGCTCTTAAATAAAAGTGGTAGACTTAAGAGGTCAAAGTCCCCATTCTGGTTTACCTCGAATCTCAGTGACAAGAGAGGTCGGGTGGGGGAAACCTTGTAACTCATGGGGACGCTTTACCGTGTAGGGGTCTTTGCGGGACTCTCCCTCTCTGGCTGCCCAGGTATTTCTCAGGTGGATGACTTTCTGACTAAGGGGTATCATCCGCCCCGAACCTCGATAGTCATCCAAAATTTTGGGTGTCTTGATTAGGTCCATCACATTCTAATCTCGTCCAAACCATCGGTGCATGTCCGGTAGGGGGTCCTTAAGACCATCCTTAAGACCTCCTTTAGCAATTCACTCTCGCCAAGGCCAAGCCTCGACGTCCGTGTTTGTGTAGCAACCCTACCACATAGACATCTCCTCTGATTCATCAGAACCCAATTCTCCTTCTTCCATCATCATGGCACAACTAGTAGAACAAGAGAATAATCTTGAAAACCAACTCCAGCACCTGAATGATCTATTTCAAAACTTTGTCAACCTGCTGCAGTGTCCTATGATGTGAGATCACTACAATCCCGCTGCGGCGGCGATCGAACCTCGAGTCCAAATCCCGGTTGGAGGTCCTGATTCTCAACTCAAGCCCAACATGATTCATGCTATTTGAAAATTTCATGGGCTTAATTTCGAGGATCCCTTTCAGCACATCAAACAACTCAAATATCTGGCCCAGACCTTCGGGTCAGATGTACAAAACTGAGATATTCTTCTAATGAAGATGTTTTCCTTCTCTCTCATGGACAAGCCAGCTCATTGGTATCAGACTCAGATGCATCCAATCAACACATGGGTTGAACTACAATCCGGATTCTTGAAAAAGTTCTTCCCAGTTGGTCGGACAAATGCCTTAAGACACCAGATCACACACTTCACATAGCAATCTGGAGAACCTCTTCATGAAGCATGGGACCGTTTCTTGGATCTCATGTGAAAGTGACCCCATCATGGAGTTCCTAAATGGGAACAAGTCCAGTCTTTTTACCAGGGACTCTGTGAAGATATCTGCTTATTCGTCAATGCAACCTGCGGATGGGGTCAACATGAAGACATTGTGTGGGAGATTCTTGAGAACATGTGCGAGAACTCCATCAATAATGATTCCATGGGCTTATTTGACTAGACGAATGCCCGTGCATCGACAAATCCGAGGGGAGCACATGAGACGCAGGGCTTGTCCGCATCCATCGACTTAGAACTGATGGCCAGTTAGTTAGACAAGGTCTCTATCATCGAGAAGAAGGTGGATGAGCTAACTCGACATCTGCAGTGAGCCACCTCTACGTAAAACCTGTTTGCACAGCCACCTCTTGGGAGGGAAGTTGTGCATAACATCTATCACCGATCTTCTCAGGGGATGGACCCGTATCCACCGCTGTCTGACTATAGGACCGAAGGAAACTCTGATCCGACCTACTCTAGTTAGGGGAACTCTGAACCCTCATATCCTGACTTTCCTGAGGCTCCTTAGACCTGCGAGGACCTCAACGTCATCCAGAATGACCCATTCTCTAACACCTATAATCCTAGATGGCGGAATCATCCCAACTTCCTGTGGGTGGGAAATAATCAGAATCAAAGACCACCATATCAGCCCCGTCTATAAGCCCTTTGTCCATATCAGCCGCCTCTGCCTCGACCAACCCCACCTATCAATCTGGGCCAACCCAAATAGATCAAATGACTCTTATCCTTCAGACTCTGGCTGACATTCAGAAGACGAATGCGGCTATGCAAAAATAGCACAAGGACAAGATCACAAAGGTTCATAATCAACTAGCCCAGATGGCGAATTCCCGCCAACCTGGCACACTCCCTTCGCAACCTCTGTCAAATCCGAATAATGTGCCAAACCAGAGATGCGTTATGAACCCAAATCTTGGCCAAGCCCACATGATTTATTAGGCCCCTTCTGTTCCATCACCCGACGGGATGGAAGCTTCGACATCATATGTGGGATTTCAACAGCAGCCACCTATTTTACCAACCCCAAACCAAAACCAAGCAGGACTGAATTTTGTAATAACCCATAGTGGTAAAGCAACAAAAGACCCACCTTATCCAAGCCACTTTCAACCTGGTAGTAACCCAAGCCCTAGGATAGTTATCCAAGACACCCCTGTCCTAGATCAAGAACCTGGACCTACTTTAGAGGAACCAACCAAGGTTCCATTTCCTGAGGCCTTGGCAAGGGAAAGAGGATAACGAACTTGTGGCTCCTGAGGAGGATCTAGTCAAGCTCTTTGAATAGGTCCATATAAACATCCCCTTGATGGATGCAATCCACTACGTATCAGCTTAGGCACGATTTATAAAGGACATATGTACACCTAGGCATAAGCCGCGAACCAAAGGTGGGAGTCCGATCGTACTGTCAGAGCAAGCCAGCTTTGTAATTTTGAGCAAACTCCTACCTAAGGCAAAAGACCCAGGTACTCCCCTGATTTCATGTACCATTGGTGATACCAAATTCGACAAAGCCTTGTTAGATTTAGTAGCCTCTATAAACCTAATACCTACATCCCTCCTTGACCACCATGAAGAATCTGAGCTTAAACCGACAGAGGTGACATTGCAGTTGGCTAACCGATCTATTAAGTCACCTAAAGGAGTTCTCGATGATGTTATCATTAGGGTACGAGATTTCTATTTCCCGGTGGATTTCGTAGTCTTAGATATGTATGCTCCAGAAAACCCAAGGGATACACCAATTATACTAGGGAGACCCTTTCTGGCCACTGCTAGGGCCAATATAAATTGTGAGGAGGGCCAAATTGAACTAAAATTCGGGAACCAAACACTGAAGATTGATATCTTTAAGGCCCAACAAGGAATTAATTGCGGAGTTATAGAACAGATATGTGATATCAAGGCCGTGGTTGATGAATCGCATATTGAGGACAACCTGATTACCTCCGATCAACCACAAGAGGATCAAAACCCACAATCAGAGGAGTCCAAATCTAACTTAGATACACCCATAACTCCTTCCCTTGCTCCTAACACACACCCTGAACCGCCCGCTGCTGCTGAAAACCCCGTTTTGGTACTCAAGCCTCTTCCTGATCATCTAAAGTATGTCTTTTTGGGTTCCAATCAGACGTTTCCTGTGATTATCAACTCCACACTCATACCTGACCAAGAATCCCATCTGATTACTATTCTCCAGCAACATTGTAGAGCCATTGGATGGACTCTCGATGATTTGACCCCTCTTATTGCATACACCATATCTACACTGAAGAAGGCACACGACCTTCCCAGGAAATGCAGAGACGTTTGAATCTTAATCTGCAGGAGGTCATGAAAAAGGAGATCATCAAGTGGTTAGATGCAGGGATCATCTACCTGATCTCCGACAGTCGGTGGGTGAGTCCAATCCAGGTTGTGCCGAAGAAGGCAGGACTCACTGTGGTCACGACTGAAACCAAAGAAGTCATACCAACCCGTGTGGCGAACTCGTGGAGAGTCTGCATTGACTACAGAAGACTCAATTCCTCCACGAAGAAGGATCATTTCCTACTACCATTTATTGATCAGATCCTCGAGAAACTAGTGGGAAATAGGTTATTCTATTTTCTGGACGGGTACTCCAATTATAACCAGGTGGCAATCCATCCTGAGGACCAAGAAATGACCACTTTCACCTACTGCTTCAGGATGTACTCGTTCCGAAGGATGTCATTCGGTCTCTACAATGCACTCGCTACTTTTCAACGGTGCATGCTTGCCATATTCTCAGATAAGGTAGGTGATTATCTGGAAGTCTTCATGGATGACTTTTCAGTATTCGGAGAATCATTTGACGATTGTCTCCTGCACCTGGTCCAAATCCTCAGGCGGTGCATTAACGTGAATCTGGTTCTTTCCTGGGAAAAGAGCCATTTCGTGGTGCCTGAAGGAATTGTCCTGGGACATCTCATTTCAGAAAAGGGCATCCAAGTCGATCAAGCCAAGGTGAACTTGATTTCCAAACTTCCTATGCCTAGCTCAATTAAGAACATCCGATCTTTCTTGGGGCACGTTGATTTTTACTGTCGATTCATTCCTGATTTCTCGAAGATCGCGTGCCCCTGACCACTCTACTTTCTAAGGATGTACCTTTCGAAATCTCCAAAGAATGCACTCAAGCATTTGAAATCCTCCATGATCGAGTTACCCAAGCCCTGATCCTACAGTCCCCTAATTGGTCTCAACCCTTTGAGATCATGTGCGATGCATCTAATTTCGCTGTAGGAGCGGTACTTGGGCAGAAAATTGATGGAAAACCTGTGGTCATCTACTACGCTAGCAAGACAGTTGACGAGGCCCAGAATAACTACACAGTTACTGAGAACGAGCTGTTAGCCATAGTATTTGCCCTGGAAAAATTCAGATCTTATCTCCTGGGTTCCCGCATTATCATTTACTTAGATCACACAGTTGTGAGGCATCTCCTTGCGAAGAAGGATGCGAAACATCAATTAATCCACTAGATCTTGTTGTTGCAAGAGTTTGACCACGAGATTTGCTACAAAGCAAGAAAATAGAACGTAGTAGTTGATCACTTGTCCTGCCTTCCTTCTGAGATCATCGATCCTTCTAGACCCATCACAGAACATTTTCTTGATGAGCACCTCCTGACTATCAATACAGGGCTTCCATGGTTTGCTGATATAGTAAACTACCTGGCATCACATCAGATCCCGTCCGATTGGCCGAAGGCTAAGAAGGATGTTGGGAGAAATCGTAGCTTGCGTTTTTGATAAAAGCGTCGTAGTATAGTTGCAAAATACGATCCAACAAAGATATTGTTTTGTAAAAATAACGAGACTTGAGTCCCGGTCATTCGTCTCTGGGAGGCGTTGCTTTTACTTTTGAAATCGATCTTATCCAGCTCTACTTTATTTAGAATCGCATATCGGTTCGTGATTATTACGTATTTAAGTACGACATGCTTAGTTGCAGAATGGATAGATAATTAAGACAGGCAACTTGAATCACGCAAATATGATAGCAATCAATAAGCTCATTGTGATTTCATAACATGGAGACAGATATATATATATATATATATAACATTTTTTTTAATTCATTCAGTGGGAGAGTTGTTTGCAATAGAACTATAGATGAAAGCTTATACATAAATGACTGAAAATCAAACCTAACTACCAGAAAATGATTGCATACAAGAATCAATGGGGGAATTTCTCATGCATCATTGGGGGAGAAGTAAGACTATACTACTAAGGAGTAAATAAAAGCAGTAAATATACGAAAAGCTAAGCTACTAATCTACCAGAAGGAAGGGCATTCGGAGGTGGTCTCTGATGGCCTTTGAGTGGCTGAGAGAAGAAGGAGGGGTGGCCAATGGAGCTTAGGTCGGCCCTTGGAGAGAGGTTGGGGAGCTGATCCAGCTTCCTGGCGTGGAGATGGTGGCCTCCATGGTGGTTCTCAACTCGTGGAGGTGGAGTGGAGATGGAAGTGGCTAGCCTAAGTGGAATGAATGCCAAGGAAGTGAATGGGTGCAAATGGCCACCCATTGGGTCTTTTTATAGACCTAAGGGAAGCTCTCTAGAGAATTATGGAATTCTCTAGAGAGGCCTATGGTGTGAGCTCGTGGGAGTGTGAGAGAGAGAGGGTGGATGGTGGTTTTTAGATCCACCAAATGTGGATCTAAAAATTGAATGGCTCTTGGTTGCTATTTTTGGCACCCAAGGCAACCACACATGGTAGAGAGTTCTAGAGAACTCTAGGCTAGATATTTTCGTGTGGATGGTGTGTGTGGGTGTGTGTGGGTCGAAACTTAGGTGGCTAGGTTGATTAGGTTAGGTTCTAGTGGGTTTAGGTCAAGGTATGTCTCAAATTAGGGTTATAAACCCTAATTCACTAAGGTAAAGTGCAATTAAACTTAATACAAGTTTAATTGTGTGTGTGGAAACTTAATTTAGATTAAAACAACTCAATTAATTTAGGTCTAGGTCAATTGGACTCTCACTGAGTCCAATTGGACATTGTGTGCTGAGATCAGGGCTCAATTGGACTCAATGAGTCCAATTGAATAGACTGATGGAATTGACTAAGATCCAAGTCAATTAGGTTTAGTGAGGACCTAATTAGGTCCTTAGGGAGGTATAGAGGTGATGTACTAGGGTTAGGGCACCTTAATTTAGGTTCCTATGGGGTTGGAATTGGGTTTAGGGACCTAAAGATCCAAGATCAAGGCTTAAATCTCAAAACAGGAGTTGGAGAGTAGTATCAGACGTCTAATAACAGTGTCAGATGTCTTATACTCAAAAATCAGAAGTCCAAACTTGTTTTCTGGACGTCCAATCAGAGTCAGGAAGGATTTCGGGTTCTGTTTTGGGTATTTTGCAGAAATTGGACGTCTGACAAAGTGTCTAGACGTCCAATAACACTGCAGAAGTGGGTTTGAAGTGTGCGGGAGTTGGTTAAGGGTCCTGGACATCCTAAAACTTATCTGGACGTCCAGATAAGGGTTGGAACTAGGGTTTTAGGGCTTCCTAGGGTGTTGTGACCTAATCTAAGGGTGGCTAAGGCTTGGGGAGGTCTCTAGGCAATCCTAGTTCTAGGATGGACCTAAACTCTTCACATTTTACTGCTTTATTTCTACTTAATAGAATAGAAAACCTTTAACCCCCTTACATTATTATTCCTAAATCTAAAGTAGGCCTTCTGCTCCAGCTCTGCTACAACTCCCGTTATTTCAGATCCAGCTTCAGATCCAGCTCCAGATCTGCTTATTGCCTGCAATCGACATAATATACTTAATCAGCACATTATAACATTATTTTATGAATAGCTAAAGTAAAGCAGTAAAGATGTAGATAATTCTTATGCATGCATGAATTTCCCTAACTTATGCTAAGTTCTAGCCTAATCTAGGTCAATTAAGACCTATGATTGCTGCGCAATCAAAGGACAAATTGCTTTCCGATGCCAAGTATTACTTCTGGGAAGACCCGTATCTTTTCCGTATCAGTGCTGATCAGATTATTCGACGATGTATCGCGGAAGTGGAAATTCAAGACATATTGTCTTTCTGCCATGACCAAGCGTGCGGTGGACATTTTTCATGTCATAAAACCGTAGCGAAAGTCCTTCAGTGTGGCTTCTATTGGCCTATGATTTTCAAAGACGTGTACAATCACTATAGGGCATGCACTCGTTGCCAAACCTTGAGCAACATGAGCCATCGTGATATGATGCCCTTGTAGCCGATTCTTGTATGCGAAATCTTCGACGTGTGGGGGATTGATTTTTTGGGACCCTTCCCTGTTTCGGATGGCTTCGAGTACATTTTACTTGCTGTTGACTACGTGTCCAAATGGATCGAAGCCATTCCGACCCGAACAAATGATCATAAAGTGGTTATCAAATTCATTCATCAGAACATCTTTTCACAGTTCGGGATTCCACGTGCTATAATTTCTGACGGAGGGACCCATTTCACTAACGCTCAGTTCAGGTCACTGATGGTCAAATACGGGGTGTCGCATCGAATCTCTACTCCATACCACCCCTAAACTAATGGTCTAGTTGAGCTATCCCATCGGGAGATCAAGAAAATCTTCCAGGTTACTGTTCAACCTGACAGGAAGGACTAGTCATCCCAACTTTTGGAAGCTTTGTGGGCTTATAGGATCGCCCACAAAACCCAATTAGGTATGTCTCCCTTCAGATTGGTGTACGAGAAGGCATGTCACCTCCCTGTAGAATTGGAGCACAAAGCCTATTGGGTAGTATGGAATTACAACCTAGATCTTTCTAAGGCAAGAACCTACAGAAAACTTCAAATGAGCGAGATCGATGAATTACACCATGACACGTAAGAGAACTCATGAATTTACAAAGAGCGAATTAAGGCCTTTCACGACAAGCACATAGCAAGAAAGATCTTTCATCTTGGTCAAAAAGTCCTACTCTTTAATGCCAAGCTTAAACTGTTCCCAGGAAAACTATGATCAAAATGGATTGGACCATACCTCGTCTGACGAATCTTTGGAAATAGAGCCATTGAGATCAGTCCACTCAGCCATGATTCAGAATCTTTTGTCGTGAACGGTCAGTGACTCAAACTGTTCATTGACTTGACCGATACAAATTTGGCTGAGATATCCTTTACCCTCCATTCTCCCTGAGCTTATTGCGCCCAGCCGATGGCGTAAAACTCAGCGCTTAACGGGAGGCAACCCGTCATTCTTGATAAACCTAAAACCTTTCCTAACATTCCTACGTTGAATTCATATTGCACTTTAGGGTTCATCCATTAGAACAGCCGACCCCACGTCAGGTACCCATACCCGAGTTTAGAAATCATTCGCAATAGTCACCTAGACCCATTCGCTCACCCAAAACCTGTTCTAATGAATGATCTAAGCTGAACTCGAACCCACCTAATTTACAATGGGGACATTGCAAATTGTAGTAATGGGGGGGTATGAAAGTGCAAATCACCATGAAAACACATCTCACAAGAAAGGTTTCAACAAAAAATCACATATCACAAAAACACCAAAAAAAAAGAAAAAATCTTGAAAAAGAACAAAAAAATCATGAGGAGAAATGGGGAAAAGTGAAAAATGTCAAAAAAGGAGCACAAAATGAACAGAAAAAAAGAAAATAGTCATTAGTAAGAAATTAAGGGATTAAATAAGTTCTAAAACACATCAAGAAAAAGAAAATGAAAGGAGAAAGTGCTAATGAGACACAAAAAAGATTAGTAGGAACATTGATCTTAGGCTTAAAAATTCAAGTATCCGCTAAGATCTAGATAGTCTTCAAGTGGTTGGGAAAAATGTGAAGCTTAAGTATTAGGTCTAAGGCTTAGGGAGTATTCAGCCTCGTTAACTAACCTTTGGTTTGCGGGACTTGGTAACCTAAGCACCCAAATCCACATACAGTTTGGTTCAGTGTGCATAATTATCAAAATCACGCAAAAGCATTTAAGTGTTCCGAAAAAGTCACCTAGATTAGGAGTGGTTGATCAACACAAGTTGATTTGGACAAGTTCCCGACACGGAGAAGTGGGAAATTTCCCTCGAAGATGCACAATAACATATCATCTCCTCAGTGCTTGTCTTTTAGGATATTTACATATCCTACCGAGGGCACGTAAGCACCCTGTGTTGGTTTAGATGCCATGGGCGGCATTATCACGAAATGTCCATTGCTAGGGTCTGGATTTAGCTACAGAATGCCATGGGTGGGATTATCTCGAAATCTCGAAAGCCAAGGTTCTGGGGCTTGTCATGGGCGATGCTATCATGAAGCATCGATTGCCAGGGACCCTTCGAGGATTGATGATGGGGACGAGGAATCTGACACAGATCATGTTGAGAAGCCAATCCAAAGCTAGAAATAAAAAGAAAAGAGAGGGAAAACTCTCCAAACAAAGAAAATCCTCTGTCACTCTCTTACAAAAAATGCACTGCAAACTGAACCAAGGCTAAAATATGTTTCAAGTACAGGTGCTTTAACCGCGGAGTCCAACAAACCTTAAGATAGTTCCTGTGGGCCTTAAAAACCATCGTGGAGGATTGAGGCTAGAGCTGGTTAGGTCCGGATCTTTGTTGGTACTTGAGTACCTCTAAGCCTACTATCGGCATTCTAACCTAATCAAAAAGAAAAAAAAGCACTCATCATAATTTGTGAACATCAAGGAACTCATAGTCAAGAACAGAAGTTAAAACCTTAAAATTTTGCTAAGGGACTAGCAAAAGCTAGGTGTGGGGGTATGATGGGAACACTATCATGAGCCCTAATTAGCTCATTTTGACCCAAAAAAGAGAACAAAAGCTCCTAGATAACCAACTGGAGGTCCTAATTCCATGAATAACCATTCCGAGAGAAAAGCAAGAAACAAGGGGTAAAACTATAATTTTACCATTGCAGTACAATGACGGATTTTCTCATGGGCTAAACACAGGTCAAATGGTCTTAACAAGATAAAAAGTGGGTTGCTTCAAATAGAAAAGGGTTCATGTAAATTCTGGAAATTAAATTACTTCTTGTAACCCTAAAATAAATCCACTTAATTTAACAAGGTTCTGGTCAGGATAAAATTCACCTAAATCTTCTAAAAATCATGGAAAAATACCCTCTAGGGTTTAAAACCTTCAATTTGACCCTTAGAACCTATTTTGACCTAAATTGGGGTCTCAGTCAAATGTTTGCCCTAAATTAGGTTTTTGCCTAAATTGCCCAGTCAAATGTAGTCAAACCCGAAATCCAACTTCACCATTGGATTCCTTATATCCAAATTAGGTGTGTGCCAAAATTTGGACCTAAGGGGAATTCATCTTGACCTACTTTGCAAACAGGTCCAGCCCAATTACATTTCTATCCCTAACTTTTGAAAACATCTGCAGAAACCCCCTATCTTTACCTTCATTCTTTGCAATTAGGTCCCTTTGCCATTATAGTGGAGGGAATCCTACTCCGGCGAGGTTTCGAAGGAAAGATCTCTCTGATTTCTCAGAGAATCCCCTTCAAAATTGAAAGGGAGATTCTCTGAGAAATCTCCTCCGGTTTGAACACAATTCCAGGCTCGATTTGGTACCCAATCTCCTATACGAATGCATGAGAGATTCGAGTCTCCTTCTAATTTCCATCTTCGACAAAGTTGCAGTGCTTGGAAGCTTGGCTTCCAAGCACAAAACCTTCCTCCAGGGCCTATAAAAACACGCCCAAATCCCTCCGCATCCTTGAAGCTTGAATTTGGCCTGAGAAACCCTCTATTTCATCTCTTCCCCCTCTAGCCAGTGACTTAGCAAGCTCCAGTGACATCCCTCTCTTTCCCTCGTTGCTCTGCCACAATACTAGTGACAGGGTTCTCTTCCTCCTCCTCGTCTCCGTCGTACCGCACCAACCGATGCCCATGTAGCCCCTTCATCGCCGCCGTCCTCCCCTCACTGAGTGCTTCATCTCAGGCGACGACACTACGAGCCAATCACCATCTTTGCCTCCCCCTTAATCTATCTAGGCACAACTAAGTCCTCTCTCCGTTCTCATCATTTCTCTCTCTTTATTTCTTGAAAACACGCATTGACGCACGCAATCACACTCACCTTCTTCATCTCCGACCAGGCATCCCCGCCGCTCCACTCCTCCATCCGCCTCGCCAACCACCCCATAAGCATTGCAACACCTCACTGGTGTTAAACCCTCACTCCGCTCACCGAGCCATGCCCCCAAAGCACCCCTCGAACACACACACTCTTACGCACACAGGGTGCCCTAGTCACGCACACTCCAGCCACTCCATGCCATGCCAACCCCCGCACTACCTTCGCCGTGTCTCGACGAAGCTGTCTGCGCTTTTTGATGAGGACACGAGGTCGTTTTCGTGTTGACAGGTGTAGGCGTCTCCACCACCATTAACGACCATGAGGAACTTACTTGCAAGCCTCCTCCAGGACTCCCCGCTCTAGGTGCATGGCTCCAGGTTGCGCGGATTCCTCTTGCGCTCAAAACCAGCCAAGCAATTGGCATCGAAGACGCTAGTAGCTACTACAATCAAGGAAGCTCCTGCTATGGGTGCACACGAGGAAAGGTGGGACGTTTAGTCCCACCTCGGAAGTGAGTGAGCAGTTGCAGTGAAATAAATTGAAAAAGTGAAGAAGGCTCTTCACCTCCTGACCATGGGGTGAGGTCCCTCTCACCTATCACCGCCTCATCCGTGACCCGCTCCCTGCAGACCTGGCTTGACCCGTATACCCGACCTACACTGCTCTCCCACCACCGCATGCCGATGGGCCTAGTCCTTGGTGCGCGTATCCAACCTGATTACCTAAGAAGCAGCTCTGGGAGAGCGAGCCTAAGAGAGAGAGGAAGAGAGATCATGGGGGTAGGTATGGGTAGGTTTTGCTCTCTCACAGGGAAGGAGAAGAAGAAGAAGCCAAGGAAGAAGTGGGCGGAAGCTAGAGAAGCTAAGGGAGGAGAAGGCAAAGACCGAAGAGGAAGAAGCTGAAAGCTAAAGAAGGGCTGAAGGAAGAGAAAGAGAAGAAGGAACTGAAGGCTGAAGAAAGAGGCACAGCCAGAGAAATAAGAAGAAGGAAAAACCAAAGAAGAATAGAGACAGATCAGAGAAGAGAGAAAAAGGGAAATAGAAGCACTGTAGCAACCCTCAATTTAAGACATCTGATTCACAAAATTAGACACCCATTTTTTGTGCTTTCTTTTTATATACAATGATATCCAGTGTTTATATTTACATTTTTGCATTACAACTTTGATTTTCACTGCATATTATCTTCAATTTTAAAAGTTGTGCTCTTGATTTTTAACCCCAATTTGCTCCCTGCGTTCGATCTCGGATTTAAAATTTCGAGTAATAAAATCTATTTGTTTTTGAGCGATTTCAACTATACTACAACGCATCAATTTTAAACATTGATCTCTCCCGTTAAACAATAAGACCACCACAGGCTCCTCTAGCCAAAGTTGTAGAGTGTACTTCATATGCTAAATCTTGGAGAAGCAAGGGTTCCGCATCATAAAACACCAAACCACCTTTAGGCTCCACATCTGATTGGAAATCTAAGGATTTGCATCATTGCTCATTGTTCGTGCGCTAAGTCGGTGTTTAAGATTGTCGTGTTGTAGTATAGCCAAAATAACACTTAAACAAATAAATTTTATTACTCGAAAAAGTTCCGAGGTTGAACATAGGGAGAAAATAAGAATTCACGCACTAATCTCAATAGATAATATAAATGAACACAATAAATTACTCAAGAACTAATATGCAATGTATAACATGAGTATATGAAGAGGTAAAAAGAATTCTAGACAAAATAATGGTGATTTGGATCACCAATTATTAGCCTAACACATATATAGTATTTACTGAATATAATCAAATGAAGAAACAAATAATCAGACGTCTGAGTTTACAATCAGATGACTTAAAGTGCTTTTTCTTCAGCTTCTTTTTCTTCCTCTTCTACGGATCCTCTCCTTCTTCCTTTGCTTCTGCGGGTCCTCTTCTTCTTCCTCTGTTCAGCATCTTCACATAGGGGGAGGGACTTCTCAAATTGGTTAAGTGTCAGCCAATTTCCTCTACAGCAAAACCCTCCCCCTTCCCCGCGCAAGCTCTCTCCTCTCTTTCTCTACTTAGGTCACACTCTCCCAGAGCCTCCAACAGTATCAGGTATATGATGCGTACTCGAATAGGCTTTATTAAAATGGTGATATTAATGTCGAAGTGAGTATAGTGAGTTAACCTAAATCAAGTCTACACCAGTTTCATAAAAATTTTTTTAACCTGGCCTACTTGATTTTAGCTTGATCACTTTTAGGCCCAGGGTCGATCTCAGGGAGGCGGGGATTAGGAGAATTGTGAAGTTTCTACGTCTTTCCTAAAACGTATTTCTTCCTTGCGCTTATTATGTTTTTGGTTTTCTTGATTTTTAGATTCTTTTTTTTCTGATAATCTTATTCTTGAGGTACACACTCAAATAGGTCCTTAGCTATATGCCAACATTCAACGAGTCCTGTCTCGCCACACGCAAGACCATGTGCCTGCAAATCAAGATTTATCTTTTCTATTTTATATATTTTTTTAGTCTTTTTTAGTAGTAGGAAGAAAAGACAAATTGAAATATAATGCTGTGAAAAGAAACACTTAGCTTAATATATCTCTATATATGTATATAAATAGTAGATATAGAATATGTACATCTATATAGATATTATATAAGTAGGGATGAAGATGGAAATGTTAATGGAATGTAGCACGGTGTCAAGTTGGTCCACGTCTAGTAAGATGCAACCAACAAGACTAAGTGCCGCGTGAAGTGTGGAGTGGATGTGTGTGAGTGAGGGTGGAGGCGCTTGCTTTGCACGGATATTGGGGAATATCAACAACTAGTGTGAATATTCCTGTGATATGATGCGCGGTGGAGGGGCGAGTGCACGGGAATATGGGTGGTGTTTGTGAGGTGTATATAGGGATGTGGGTAAGTGGATGTATATATAAGTATATATATAAATATTTATATATATCTATAACTATATATGTATATATAGATGTATATGTCTATATATATGTGTGTGTGTGTGTGTGTATATAAATATGTATATATATTTATGTATATGTAAATATACGTAAGGGTGGGAGTATGTGAATATGTACGTATATATATGTGTGTATGTGTGAGTGTGTGAGTGTCTATGTGTAAGTGTCAGGGTGTGTGTGTGTACGTTGGAGGAGGAGGGGGGCGCAGCAGTTAAGTCGTCTGCCACGTTGACCCGATGTCTGGATGCGCAGGGCTACGCGGGTGCAGGAGAGAGAGCGCCGCACGCGCGTGGCCGAGTGAAGAGCAGTGCACTGCTGCGCGGGCGTGTGAGGCGCAACGCGCTTTGGGCGGGGATGCGGTGACTGGCTGGAGCGGGTGCGGGTGAGGAGAGAGAGCATCGCGCCACCGGCTAAGTAAGAAACATGTCGGTGGCTACAGTGTCCGCAGACCGTGCACTACAGTGCGCTACAGTGCGTGTGTGGTCTGGCGACCGGCTAGAGCAGGTTTTGCGTGCGCAAGTGCGTTGTGGAGCGCCTATGCGCACGCGAAGAGGTCGTGCGCAGTCTGCAGGCGGGCATGCGGTGACCGACTGAAGCTGTAGGCAGTGCATGGGCAAGCTGGAGCTTCAGAGCTTGAGAGCTTGAAGCTCTGTGCTAATGGCAGAGGAGACGAAAAGAAATGAAATGAGAAGCCACCACGCCCACCTGCTCACGAAAGAGCTGGGCAGTGGTGGAACTCACAGTGGTGGTCTGAGACCATTGTGGGTTTTCTCCTACGCACGGTGTGCCTCTTCTCAACTTGTGAGAAGAGGAACTGTGTATGGAGAGGGAGAGGGAAGGAGGTTGGCCACTGAGAGTGTGGGTGGTCTGAAGGTGGATGCCCCCCGCAGCAAGGGGGAGTGCAAGGTGTTTTAAGGAGAGAGGGCACGCCTTATGCCATGCTGCTGGCAGGAGGAGAGGCGAGGAAAGGTGCATGCACCTTGCCATGTTGCTGACAGGAGGAGAGGTGTGGAGAGGCACGTGCACCTTGCCCTGCAACCGCACGAAAAAACGAAAGATAAAAATAAAATGAAAAAAGGTGAAATTGCAATGCCACACTTAGGGAAAAATTTTAATAATAGAAGTGGATTGGATGGCCAATTATTCTCACTCTCTTCTTCTCTTTATAAATGCATGCAAGTGTATATTTATAAATGCAAGTAGGGCTACATAAGATGCAATGGAAGTGCTAGGAAATAACACAAGATGGCATATTTGCTGGTGTATTTTTGCTATGCAAACATGCCCCCATGCCTTTCTTTTTCTAATCCCTAGCAAAACATTTTGTATTGTGTTTAAAAATGATCTTAAGCTAAAGATTTTTTTCTGAAGCGACATGAATGTGTTTATCCATTGGATATTGTGAGAACCAATTGCAGAGAAGACTACCAGTACATCAAGTCTTATATGATATAGAAGATCTCTCGACTAACCAGGACTCTTGATATTTAATCCTTAAGTACGATTTCCAGGACTCTGAGGGTTTTGCTGTACTCGAGAGCTAAGAGATTATGGTTTGTGCATAATGAAGGATCAAGACCGACTAGATGAATATTAAGGCTCAAGCCCAGGGTTTCACAAATTTTCAAGTACAGGTTGGTCCCAGCTTTAGCTCATGTCTTCGGATTAACCTTAAAAAAGATGATGGAATAACTCAATGCTACTATTACTATTTCTGTGGCTCAAAGAATTTATGGTAGAATAGGGTATTTGTAACGTGTCCTAAGAACTTTTTAGGGAGAAGAATTTACAGATATTTGGAGAATATATTGACTTATTCATAAGTTTTTTTTTTTTTGAAACAGGTGTCAGTATATCTCTTACAACTTTATTTGGAGGAGATCACTTATTTGGTGGGTGAGTATTTTTTTTGGTGAAAAGGATCTCTCCTAAACACAAGGCTAAAGACTGTGATAAAAAGTCTACCTGTGCGCACAGGTAAGGACTCCACCTTCCCTAATGAACACTAGGGTTGAATCTTATGTTCACCTAGTCTTTCTTCATATGTGTAGTGTGAACCAAGATTACTTAGGCTCTCAAGTAGAGGTAAACCAACAAATCCTGTACTGGTGACTCAGGAACAAGAATACGTCCTTGATTAGGAGAGATTTTGATCCATCTTACCAATGCTTAAGTAAATTAAGCCAAGCCTGAGCGAATCAAGCTTCTGTGGCCTAGAAAGTCTTCAAAACAACGGTTGAATATCCATAAACACTTATTGTATTTTTGTTTCTGCTTTTAGATCATTGCTAAATGCCTTTTTTTTTTTTGAATTAAGCTCTGTACATATTTATAGATGGGTATGTATAATGGATGTAGAAGCTGCATGATACTCATATAATACCCAAATTCTATGGATGCCTATTCACCCCCCCATGCCAAATGTTTTTATGTCCTCATATGCATGCAGGGTAAAGCATGGTCAAAGGATCATGGTACAAGAGCTTAGGTGCGAGGTATACAGCAGGGTGGTAGGGTGGGTGGATGGTGGGTGGTGAAGTGAAAAGTGAAGAAGTGCAAAGTGAAGTGAAGTGTAGGTGATAGTGGAGTACTGCTGGGGTGCCTCCCAACGAACACTGAATTTAACGTCCCCAACTGGACTCAGAATGAGTCACGAAGTTAATTACCCTCTAGCAGAGTAACAGTTTCACCAACGGGGGTAGGTTCATGAGTAAGATAGGGTTTTAACCGCTGCCCATTGACCGTAAATTTATGCCTAGATTTGGAATCTTCATTTTCGACAGCCCTGTTGGGAAATGGTCTCGAGACCAAGTAGGGACCAATCCATTTAGACTTCAATTTCCCTGGAAAGAATTTGAGCTTGGCATTGTAAAGCCAAACTTGCTGAGATGGCTCAAATTCCTTCAGCCGAATTCGACTGTCGTGAAAGGCCTTAGTGCGTTGTTTGAAAGTTAAGGCAGAATCATAGGCTTTACGACGGAGTTCTTCCAGCTCCTGAAGTTGGAGTTTCCTTTCTCGACCACACAGGTTTGGATCGAGGTTACATTGGCGAATCGCCCAATAAGCGTGATGATCCAACTCAACGAGCAAATGGCTTCCAGTAAACAATTCTTTAAGGAGACATACCAAGGAGAGCCTTGAAGTCGGTCCGATACGCCCAAAGTGCGTCGGACCAATCCTTACGATCAGGCCAAACCATTTTTGCTTGATTTGCCAATTCGACACCTCAACCTGGCTGTTCATTTGAGGATGATACGGAGATGCGATACGATGGTGGACTCCATATTTCCTCAGAAGTGCTCGAAAAGAAGCATGGGTAAAATGACTTCATTCATCAGAGATAATGGCTCGAGGGATCCCAAAGCGTGTAAAAATGTGGTCTTTGACAAATCGAGTAGATATGATATGGTCAGCATGGCGCGTGGGAATAGCCTCGATCCATTTCGAAACATAATCAACAGCAACGAGGATGTACTCAAAGTCGTTCGAAGGAGGAAAGGGACCCGTGAAATCAATTCCCCAAATGTCAAAGATTTCAACAGCTAGGATGAGTTGCAAGGGCATCATGTCACGACGTGACATTGACCCTAACGACTGTCACCTAGTGCAATGTTTAGCATAATTGTGTGCATCCTAATGAAGGGAGGGCCAAAAGAAATTGCATTGCAACATCTTAGCTGCAGTTTTCCTTCCAGAGAAATGGCCTCCGTAAGCCTGATCGTGACAGAAGGATAGTGCACTGGGGAATTCATTCTCAGGAATACAGTGGCAGATGATCTGGTCAGCACCTACTCGAAAAAGCAGTGGATTATCCCAGAAATAATACTTTGCTTCTTGGATGAGACGCTCGCGCTGGTTCTTTGGCCAACTACGTGGAAGAGAGCCAAAAGCAAGGTAATTGGCAATTCGGCAAACCAAGGTCCACTTGCCACATTAATTGCCAGTAGGTGCTCATCGGGAAAAACCTCATTAATCAGCAGGGTAAGTCCAATGTGGTCAGGATCTAGACTCGAGAGATGATCAGCAACCACATTCTGGGCTCCGACCTTATCACGGATCTCAAGGTCAAATTCTTGGAGTAAAAGGATCCAACGTATCAGTCTAGGCTTGGCATCCTTTTTGTACATGAGATGACGATGGCCGTGTGATCAGTGAATACAGTAACATGCGAGCCCAGAAGGTAAGAGAGAAATTTCTCCAGCCCAAAGATGACCGCCAGTAGTTCTTTCTCAGTGGTTGTATAATTACGCTAGGCCTCGTCCAACGTCTTACTGGCGTAGTACACCACGAAGGGGTGTCTATCGCGTCTTTGTCCCAGGATGGCTCCGACTGCAAGGTCAGAAGCATCACACATGAGTTCAAAGTCGAGGAACCAATCAGGTGGCTGGAGAACCGGGGCCTTAGTGATAGCCTTACACAGTTGCGTAAATGCTCGCATACAGTCAGGGCTCATATCAAAGGGTACATTGGTCGATAGGAGATGAGTTAAACGTTTGGAAATTTTAGAGAAGTCTTTGATGAATCTCTTATAGAAACCGACGTGTCCTAAGAAAGAGTGGATTTGTTTGATAGAGCTAGGCATAGGTAAATCAACAATCACATCAAGCTTAGCTCTGTCAACCTCAATATCCCTATCAGAGATGATATGACCGAGAACAATTCCCTCGTGTACCATAAAATGACTTTTCTCCCAAGAAAGCACGAGGTTCACATCAATACATCTCCGAAGGATACAGGTTAGGTTTGCAAGACAATCATCAAATGAAGGTCTGAAGATTGAAAAGTCATCCATGAAGACCTCAAGAAAGTCACCCACCATATCATGAATATTACCAGCATACATCTCTGGAAAGTTGCTGGCGCATTACAAAGTCCGAATGGCATTCTTCTAAATGCGAAGGTGCCAAAGGGGCAGGTGAAGGTGGTCTTTTCTTGGTCCCGGGGGTCAATAGCCACCTGGTTATATCCAAAGAATCCATCCAGGAAACAGAAAATTTTATTTCCCGCTAACTGCTCCAGGATTTGGTCAATAAAAGGTAGTGGAAAGCGATCTTTCTTTGTTACAGCATTCAGTTTCCTATAATCTACACACACTCTCCAAGATGTAGGAGTGCGTGTAGGGATGGATTCGCCCCTGTCATTGACACGGATGATGAGTCCTGCCTTTTTGGGCACGACATGAATCGGGCTCACCCAGGGTTTATCGCTGACCGGGTAGATTATACCCGCATCAAGCCATTTAATGATTTCCTTTTTAATGACCTCACGCATGTTAGGGTTGAGACGTCGCTGCATCTCGTGGGAAGGTTGAACTTCCTCCTCCGTATATATACGGTAAGTGCAATAGGAGGGGCTAATGCTAGTTAAGTCAGATAAGGACCATCCGATGGCTACCTTGTGTTCCATAAGGACCTTTGTGTTTGCACTCTTGCTCCCTGGTCAATTTTGAACTAATAATTACAGGGAGCGTTTCATTTAGTCCCAAGAAAACATATTTAAGTGTGTCAGGAAGCTCTTTCAGCTCGGGAGTGGATGACGAAAGATCTGGCATTTCTTCGGATGAGAGTGTCCCAAGCAGATCAGAAGAAAGAAGGGCAGGAGGAAGAAGTTGGCCCTTGAATTGGACAAGAAGAGGGGCATCTTGGATTGATGGATCCAAAAAGGGATAGCCCCAGTGATCAGTATGTGGGCTTAAGGTTCCAGTGTGGAGTCGCATGTTTGCCTGATTTGGCGAGAAGGAAGGGGCAATCCGATCTTCAAGGGGGTGGACCAAAGTTGAGCAGCCCGAATATGACTCAGACCACGAGGTGTGGAAAGAGGAGAAAACCTCGTCAAAAGTCTGGTCAAGAGAATGTAAGGGTAAGGGGAGGGATGGGGAAACGTCATAGTATATATCCGGTAGGCAATGGTCTGTGTTTAGGGGTAATCCACAACAGTCAGAATAGGTCCCTATTAGTCCGATACATGCGCTGACGGCCGTGTCCTCATCAGACGCGTAATCCTCGATGCAATCGCAATCAAAATTCTTGGCGGCCTTGAAGATGTTTAGCTTGAGCTTCCCAGAGCCAACGGCAATCTCAATGCAGCTCGACTCATAGTCGATATGGGCGTGGGCTGTGGCCAAGAAAGGTCTACCAAGGATGATCGGACAATCAGAAAGTGAGCTAGGAACTTCCATATCCAAAACAAAAAAGTCAACAGGAAAACAGAGACTGTTGACCCTAACCACCACATCTTCCACCACACCCTTCGGTATTTTGACAGAACGATCTGCCAACTGCAACGTGATAGGGGTGGGTTTCAGATTTCCTAAGGCAAATTTCTCGAGCATGATGGTTGGCATAAGATTGATGGAAGATCCTAGATTAGGAAGAGTATGGTTAAAATTGCAGCCTTCTATGCTACATGAAATAAGCTGTGTGCCTGGATCTTTCTGCTCCGGTGGTAGATTTGATAGTACAGCACAACTTGCATGAGGCGAGAGGACCACCAGATTCTTTATTTTCTTTGACTGTCACCTAGGTGTAGTGTAGTCTTTGAAAAATCGGGTGACAGTTGATATATGGTCGATAGCCTCCAACAGGGGTACTTTGATCTCAATATCCCTGAATAAATTACGCAGGTTAACAAAGGCCCACGTATCCTTTTTCTTGCCTTTTGGCTCCCTCAGTAGAGCCTCAGGGAATGGGACCAATTCTGGCACTAGTTTGGATGTATCGTCCTTACGAGAATGCAGTGCGCATTCCAAATAAGAGGGTGATGAGGAAGATGAGCTAGAATTAGGTCGAGCCAGATCGACGGTTTGCTTACCACTCCTTGTAGTAATCACATTGGACGTCGCTAGTCCAGTGGGATCATAGGGCGGAGGAGGGTTTGCAATAGGGACATAAGGGTGATGTGTTGCTGCGGGATTAACCTGTATCCCAGTGGAATGCTTGGAGCTTGCAGAATTTAATGAACCTGCCCCTGAGAAGGTCGTACCTGTGGTTGCAGACCACGTGGTACAAACTTTCGAGGGTTAGGAATAGGTTGGGCTAGAAGAGTGCCCTGAGATCGAGTCATCATGCGTAGTTGACTGATCTCATCATTCTGTTGTGCCAATTGGTACTAAAGAGAGGTCATGTTTTCTTCATGGCGCTTGGACATTTCCATCATCATTCACATCAGCTTATCAAGAGAACTTGATGCGTGTTCTATTTAAGGTATGCAAGGACCCGATGGCGGAATTGCCACAAGATTAGACTGGGCCCTTGGGATGACGGGTGCGGATGGTCGCATTGGCCCACTCGCGAGGTTTTGGCACTGCGGGTTACTGGACCATATGAAGTTAGGATGATTTCGCCACCCTGGGTTATAAGTAACAGAGAACGGGTTGTTCCCCAGGGCACAAACGTCTTCTAAGCCATAAGACGAGTCTTCATGCTTATATGCATCCGAGCACACGGAGGCTTGGTTATCCGTGTCAAAATATTGGCTTGTAGAAGCATGGTCCACATTACTTACCGAATCTCTTGGCGCGATACACGGTAAGGATGGTCTCACAGGATTCTTGGAGATCAGCCCGGTATTTGATGGATTAAGGTTGTGATGGAATGATGGGGTGGAGGTGTTTGCCATAGAGCGGGCGGGATTGGCCAGAAGCTCGTCCAACTTCTTGTGCACGATGGAGACTTCATCCAATTTTTGTGCAATTAAGTTAAGATCTGTGGATGAAAGGGAGGGTCCTGTGTCAACTTCGTGAACATTGCGGGGCAGGCTGGTATGATTAAAGGCGACAATGGAGGCATTGTTCATTGAGTTTTCACTCATGTTCTCAAATAATTCAAATGCTCCATTCTCGTCTTTATTCATAAAATTCCCTTCGCAGGAAGAGTCTGCAATCTGCTTCAAAGTTTCATTTAGCCCATAATAGAAGATCTGGGCTACATGCCACTTAGGCATACCATGGTGTGGACATTTCTGGAGGAGGTCATTATACCTTTCCCATGCCTCATGAAACTGCTCGCCGTTTTGTTGCGTGAAAGAAGTTATAGCCCGGCGAAGTGCATTGGTTTGCCCGATTGGGAAGAATTTCTTGAGAAATGCTGTTCGCATCTCTTCCCAAGAATGGATGGCTCTTTTAAGGGTGCACAACCATTGCGACGCTTTATCCCGCAACGAACATGGGAACATTTTCATGAGGACAATTGATAACTCGATGTTTCTTGGTTTAACAGTTTCAGCTAATCGGGTTAAGTCTTCCAAATGGAGAAAGGGATCTTCACTTGCAAGACCATGGAAGTGAAAGTTAATCAGGCCAATGACATTAGGTTTTAATTCAAAATCATCCCTACGCATGGGGACCCAAATTTGCCCAATGGTCTCTGTAGCAGCGGGATTTTGATAAGAGTTAAGAGACCTAGGCTCCTCTCGTTCAGGAGGGTTCTGCATTTCCTCCAAGGTTTCCCTAATGGCTTCAATCTGCTCATTATACAATTCCATTTGGGCTTGGAGGTGGGTTATGGGCTCTACGGCTTCACCACCACCTGGTGGGATTTGAGGGGGGGTTTCCTCCCTTGGGATTTGGGGATGGGCGTGCAGCCATGTTTGTGGTGGAGTATGACGATTCAATTTCTATCCTTCTAGAATTATCAAATAATTCAAACAATTCAGGATTTTGTGACCTCCTCCCAAACATGCACTACCACAGGAAGAATTGGGGAGATAAGAAGGGAGAAAGGGATGAGAGAAACAACGCCGTAAGGATACACTTGATGACAAATCAAAGCAATCAATTTTCTAACCTCTACAATGTGCCCTTAGACCTAAAGATCTAAGTTACCTACTATCACTACCTACGGAACCAAATAAGAGCACCGCAAAACCACCAGGCTAGATTGAAAGGCCGTTTGCCCCAGTCTTAGACACTCGATAGCACGCGGGAACCCACACCAGCACGTAGGCGCTACACATAGGTAGTTAGACCTCCAATCCTTAATAGGGGTCAAGTTGCTACCAGTTTTAATTTAGAGGCTTAGGATCAAGTGCTCCAAGAATGTGAAGGGCGTTGTATATGGGTAATGCCCAAGTGCGTTGATTTTAAAAGTGTGTAAATCAAGCATATAATGGAGAAATCTCCCCGAATTGCAGTTTTAGATGGTGAATGGCTTTTAGAATTTCAGCCTTAAGTAGTATGGACTTTAGGATTCCACTGAATTACCAATTAAACTAATCTCCGGGTTTCGAGAAAACACAAGTTCTTTATGCCCAACAAAGCCTTCTTCAATGTGAATTAGTTAATGCATGCTAAAATGCATTGGGCTTCCCTAGATGGAAATTTCTAAGTGTGGATGCACAAGTCTATTTTAATTCAATGTGAAAGGGAGCAAAAACACTTTCAATCAAGTTCTCCCAATCACAAAAATGATAATCCACACAAGGCTCAACCACCAAATGATGTAAAAAATGAAAATGTTGGGGTTGATAGATTTGGGATCAAATCTGAGGCAAATGAAGAGTCGTGGTGGGGTTGGAATCAACTCAATTCCAAGTCTCCCCACCAAAAATGTGATCCCGAAATGCGAATAAATGAGGCAAGGAAGGATGGTAATCAATCAATTTTTATCTCGCCTCAAAGAGAACTTCACACAATGAAAGATCCAAGAATCCAAATTCTTGGATTTTCGCTATGTGAAGTTTGTGGGAAATCAAGGGGCGGTGGGGGTGATAGCAAACAATCAACAAGTGATTTTAGTCCACTTGCCCCAAGAAATTCCCAAGAAGTGTTTTTAGGTTTTTTTTTCTTTTTTTTTAGGGTGACAAGATGGCCTAAGTCACTAAGAGGGCAACACCTACCTCCTCAGCAATGTGGGCGAAGCTCCAATTTGGCATCGGTGACTTCATGTTCTCGCACCCGCATTGGATTTGCCCACGTCTTCGACCTCCTCTATGTGTTTCCTCCTTGCAATAGGTACACCTGCACAAAAACAAACAAAAACACCCATGAAGAGAAGGGTGGAAGAAGAGAAAATCAAAGGAAGAGAGTAGAGACTTACACCAAATGGCGAATCCCCAGCAACGGCGCCATAAAAGCGTGATGCGTACTTGAATTGGCTTTATTAAAATGGTGATATTAATGTCGAAGTGAGTATAGTGAGTTAACCTAAATGAAGTCTACACCAGTTTCACAAAAATTTTTTTAACCTGGCCTACTTGATTTTGGCTTGATCACTTTTAGGCCTAGGGTCGATCTTAGGGAGGCAGGGATTAGGAGAATTGTAAAGTTTCTACGCCTTTCCTAAAACGTATTTCTTCCTTGCGGTTATTATGTTTTTGGCTTTCTTGATTTTTGATTTTTTTTTTCTGATAATCTTGTTCTTGAGGCACACCCTCAAATAGGTCCATGGCTATATACCAACATTCAACGAGTCCTGTCTCGTCACATGCGAGACCGTGTGCCTACAAATCAAGATTTATCTTTTCTATTATATATAATTTTTTTAGTCTTTTTTAGTAGCAGAAAGAAAAGACAAATTGAAATATAATGCAGTGAAAAGAAATGCTTAGCTTAATATATCTCTATATATGTATATAAATAGTAGATATAGAATATGTACATTTATATAGATATTATATAAATAGGGGTGAAGATGGAAATGTTAATGGAATGTAGCACGGTGTCAAGTTGGTCCACGTCTACTAAGACTCAACCAACAAGACTAAGTGCCGCGTGAAGTGTGGAGTGGATGTGTGAGAGTGAGGGTGGAGGTGCTTGCTTTGCGTGGATATCAGGGAATATCAGCAACTGGTGCGAATATTCCGGCGATATGATGAGCGGTGGAGGGCAAGTGCATGGGAATATGGATGGTCTTTGTGAGGTGTATAGAGGGATGTGGGTAAGTGGATGTATATATAAGTATATATATGTATATATATCTACTATATATGTATATATAGATGAATATGTCTATATATATATATATGTATATATAATTATGTATATGTAAATATACGTAAGGGTGGGAGTATGTGAATATGTATGTATATATATGTGTGTATGCGTGAGTGTGTGAGTGTCTGTGTAAGTGTTAGGGTGTGTGTGTGTGCATCAGTGTGTGTGTGTACGCTGGAGGAGGAGGGGGGCGCAGCAGTTAAGTCGTCTGCTGCGCTGACCCGATGTCTGGATGCACAGGGCTGCGCGGGTGTAGGAGAGAGAGCTCTGTGCATGCATGGTCGAGTGAAGCGTAGTGCACTGCTGTGCGGGCATGTGAGGCGCAGCATGCTACCGGCGGGGATGCGATGACCGGCTGGAGCGGGTGCAGGCGAGGAGAGAGAGCGTTGCGCCATCGGCTAAGTGAGAAACTTGCCAATGGCTACAGTGTCGTGTAAACCACGTGCTATAGTGCGCTACAGTGCATGAGTGGTCTGGCGACTGGCTGGACCAGGTTTTGCATGCGCGAGCCCGCTGTGGAGAGCCTATGCGCGTGCGAAGAGGTCGTGCGCGATCTGCAGGCAGGCGCACGGTGACCGGCTGAAGCTGCAGGCAGTGCGTGGGCGAGCTAGAGCTTCAGAGCTTGAGAGATTGAAGCTCTGTGCTAATGGCGGAGGAGACGAAAAGAAATGAAATGAGAAGCCACCACACCCACCTGCTCATGAAAGAGCTGGGCAGTTGTGGAACTCACAGTAGTGGTCTGAGACCATTGTGGGTTTTCTCCGATGCACGGTGTGCCTCTTCTCAACTTGTGAGAAGAGGAACTGTGTATGGAGAGGGAGAGGGAAGGAGGTTGGCCACTGAGAGTGTGGGTAGTCTGAAGGTGGATGCCCCCCGCAGCAAGGGGGAGTGCAAGGTGTTTTAAGGAGAGAGGGCACGCCTTATGCCATGCTGCTGGCAGGAGGAGAGGCGAGGAAAGGCACGTGCACCCTGCCATGCTACTGGCAGGAGGAGAGGCATGAAGAGGCGTGCGCACCTTGCCCTGCAGCTGCATGAAAAAAGGAAAATAAAAATAAAATGAAAAAGGGTGAAATTGCAATGCCACACTTAGGGAAAAATGTTAATAATAGAAGTGGATTGGATGGCCAATTATTCTCACTCTCTTCCTCTCTTTATAAATGCATGCAGGTGCATATTTATAAATGCAAGTAGGGCTACATAAAATGCAATGGCAGTGCTAGAAAATAACACAAGATGGCATATTTACTAGTGTATTTTTGCTGTGTAAACAATTTACAGGTAATCGAACCTAGAGCGCACCCAGGTCCAGGCTCACCAGCAGTGGGTGATGAGTGAGGGTTAGGCGGGTTAACGGGTCAAGCCAGGTCCACGGGCAGAGATCACGAACAAGGCGTGCATGGGTGAGTGGGACCTTACCCCGTGTTTTGAGGCAACAAGCCAAAAGTAGAAAATCAATATATGTGTGGCCAAACACTCAGCTCTTTACAATGTGGGACTAAACCCACATCCTTTTCCTTGCACACGACTGCTATAGCTTGCTAAAGAAGATGTGTCCAATTAGCGTAGCTGCGGGGGTTCACACTCCCAATCAAAGACCTGGGAGTCTGGCGCTATTGGTTCCACACCACCTGGTGGAGATGCCTTGGGCTTGCATGTTTTGAAGCTCGAAGAACAAGGCCGGAGATGGTGACAACGACGGAGCTCCAACCTAACACCTGAAACAAACAAATAAGGCCTTTCGGCCATGTCAAATACGTTCAGTAGCTTTGCTGTGTGACGACGAACGTGGTGACAGTCATGGCGTAGCACGAGGATGCGTGTAGGTGGCTAGTGGAGTTAGAGTCGGTCGGAGAATGATGGGTTGTTCAGTGGGTGGTTTGGGAGGTGAATAGGATTGAATAGGTGAGGGGCTTTGTGCGTGGTGTTGTGGCGAAGGTTGTGGAAGTTTCAGCGAGGCAGATGGAGTTGTGTAGCAGTGGAGCCTCGTCGCCGGAGGTTCGATCGGAGACGGAGAAGATGAGGGTGAATGGTGGTAGCGAGGGGTTGTTTTTGGTATTTTGGGTAGGAAATTAACCTAGAGACCTAACTACCTATTCTAATTGGACGAAAACAGGGAAGGACGACACCGACTGGTATGGCCGGCGTCGGGGAAGATGGATTCTCCAATAGGAAGGAACGACGATGAAGACGTGGAAGGGGACGGCTGCTGGTATTGCAACATGCGGAAGAATCTAAGGATGAGGAATCCATTGCTAGTTTTGCGAGAACGGATGAGGAAGGAGGTCAAAGATATCGTTGGAGCTCACGGAGTTTTTTCGGTTGGAGAGGAGGGAAGAGCATGGGGTAACTCCGGCCAAAAATGAGTCTAGGGAACTTGGCGAGGTCTGAGGGTCCTTGTATAGGGCTCTAGAGAGAGTTTTGAGCTTGGAAGACAAGCTTCCAAGCTAGTAATGCTCGCCGGAGTACGATTTTAAAAGATATCCGAATCTCTCATGCGTTCGCATGAGATATTGGGAAAGTTATGGAGCTCATGGATAGATTCAGAAGGAAGAGGATTCCTCAAAGAATCTCCCTTCCAATTTTGGAAGGGATTGATTGAACAGAAGAGTTCTCTTCAATCAAAGGTCACCAAAGAAGGATTCCTCTGTGATAATGGTGGAGGGACCTATTTGCAAAGAGTGATGACAAAGATAGGGGCCTTTTTGTAAGGATTTTGAAAGTTTAAAGGAGAAATGTAATTAGATAGGACTAATTTGCAAACTAGGTCAAGACAAACCATCTTAGGTCCAAATTCTGGTACAAACCTAATTTAAACCTAAGAAATCCAATGGTGAAGTTGGATTTTGGTTTTGACCATGTTTTACTGGGTAATTTATGTAAAAACCCAAATTAAGGCAAATGTATGTCTGTGGTTCTGTTTTGAGTCAAAACGGGTTCTGATGGTCAAATTGAAGGTTCTAAACCCTAGAGAATATTTTTTTATGAATTTTAGAGGGTTTAGGTGAAATTTATCCTGATCAAAACCTTAGTTTATTTAGTGGATCTGTTTTTAGGGTTTCAAAAGTCATTTAATTCTCAAAACACGTGCAAACCCTTTTCTGATTGTTCTAACCCTCTTGTTATCTTTTTAAGACCAATTGACCTTCATTCAACCCCTTATAAAACCCATGGTTGTACTGCATTCATGATAAGCTGGTAAAATTACAGTTGTAACCCTAGTTTCTTATTTTTCCTTCAGAATGATTATGCAATAACTTGTGACTCTCTGGCAGTTAAGTAGGAGTATTTATTGACTTAATTTGGTTAAAATAAGCTAGTTATGGCTCATGATGGTGTTCCCGTCATACCCCCATGCCTAGCTTTTGCTAGTCCCTTAGCAAAATTTCAAGGTATTAACTTTGATTCTAGTCCATAAAACCTTTTGATGCTTAAAAACTTTGATGTGTGCTTCCTTTTGTAAATTAGGTTAGAATGCCGATAGTAGGCCTAGAGGTACTCAAGTACCAACCAAGATCCAAACCTGACCAGCTCTAGCTTCAGTCTGTCGCAAAGGTTTCTAAGGCCCACAGGAACTAACCTAAGGTTCGTTGAACTCCGTGGTTAAAGCACCTGTGCTTGTAACATGTTTTAGCCTAGGTTCAATTTGTAGTGCATTTTTGTCAGAGAGAGATAGATGAATTTTTCTTTACTTTTGGAGAGTTTTCTCTCTCTTTTCTTTTTATTTCTAGCTTCGGATTAGCTTTACAACACAGTCTGTATCGGATTCCTAGTCCCCACCATCAATCCTCATAGGGTCCATAGCAATCTATGCTTCAAGATAGCACCACCCATGGCAACCCCCATAACTCTGGCTTTCGAGATTTTGAAATAATCCCACCCATGGAATTCTATAGCTAAATCCTGACCCTGGCAATCAACATTTCGAGATAATGCCACCCATAGCATCTGAACCAACATAGGGTGCCTACGTGCCCCCGGTAAGATTTGTAGATATCCTAGGAGACAAGCACCTAGGAGACGATATGTTATTGCGCATCTTCGAGGGGAATTTCCTGCCTCTCCGCGTCGGGAACTCGTCTAAAACAACTTGTGTTGATCAGCCGCTCCTAGTCTAGGTAACTTTTTCAGAAGTTTATCGCGTTTGCATGATTTTGATACTTAGGCATGCTGAACCAGACTGTGTGTAGATTGGGATGCTTAGGTTACCAAGTCCTGCAAACCAAAGGTTAGTTAACGAGGTCGAATAATCCCTAAGCCTTAGACCTAATACTTAAGCTTCGCATTTTCCCCAACCTCTTGAGGATTATCCAGATCTTAGCAGGTACTTGAATTTTTAAGCCTAGGATTACAGCCCAAGAGGCCTAAAATCAGCGTTCCTACTAATCTCTTCTTTATTTTATTAGCACTTTTTGCCTTTCATTTTCTTTCTTTTGATATGGTCTAGAACTAAGTTAATTCCTTAATCTTTTACTAATGACTATTTCTTTTTCTTTTCTTTTCAAATTGTACTCCCTTTTTGACATTTTTATCTCCTCTCTTTTTCTCCTCGAAATCTAATATGCCATCAATTCAAAATTTCCTCCCTTCTCCTATTTTTGTTCTTTTTCCATTTGTTTTTTTTGCTTTTGGAATGTGTGCTTTTTTTTTCTAAGAACCCTTCCAAACTGTGAATTTTTTGTATGTTTGCACTTTATCACCCCCCTATGCCTAAGTTTTGCAATGTCCTCATTGTAAACAAAGGATGTGAAACTATTTTGGGTTCAGGAATTAGAACAAGATTATTGGGTGGGCGAACGGGTCGGGAATGATTGTTGTGGACGATTTCAAGCCCTGGTATGAGTACCAGAGGTGGGATCAATTGTTCTAAAATTGAACTCAGGGTGCAATAAACATGAAGTACAAAAGGATAATCACAAGGATCTCAGGTTTTTTGGAATGATGGGTTGCCTCCCATTAAGCGCTAAATTCAACGTCTTCAACCGAGCGAAAAATGGTATGGAGGAGTGGTGAAATTAGACGAGTTTTGCAGAACAAGTACCTTGATCAATAGCCTAGTTGGTCCAACCAAATGCTTGTTTAGATTAAAAGGCTGATGATGCAGCCCAAACCCAATTAATCTGGCAAGTTGATAGATGTAGATCAAGAGATGCGGAACCCACCATATGCTGTGGTGCTCGGAATGATTTGGAAGTGTGAATCTAGGGTTTGGCTGAGTCGGATCAGCCTGGTCAAAGTAGGGATCCTCAAAGAAATCACTGGAAGATGTTAGATCCCTACGAGAGTTATCAGAGAAGGATTAGGAATGATTTGTAGTCCAATCGAAGTCTGAAACTCGATTTGAGTGTGGCGGAGAATCATCTGTAATCAGATTGAGAGGTGAATCAGAGTAGAAATTAAGTCCGATTGTGGGTCGGGGTTGAAAATGGGTTTGGGTAAGTTCTACATGTGTAGAAGAGGTGGCATCAGTAAGAATTGTATATGAGGGTTCTTCTAGTAAGGATTCAAAGGTAGGTTCATTTAGAGAGTCCTCATAGTAGCCATCATACTCAAAGGTAAATGCCTGCAAAGTGTTTATAGGATGAAGAAAGCCTGAGTCAAGAAAAGGTTCGAACTCTAGGTTGCAGACACTCTCGACAATTTCTGTTTCTGATTCCTGAGGATCAAAAAGAAATGGTTGCATCTCAATGGAACCTAATTTTGAATCAATGACCTTGAGCTTAGGGACCTCAGAGTCAGAGTTGAAGAATGGATCATGTATGCTGAGGTTGTAGATTAACTCATAGTCGTCAGGAAACAATGGTTTTCCAAAATTGTAGTAAGATTCAAAATCGTCGGAGAATTTGCGAGAAACAAGTTTTGAATTTGATTCGAGATCAGAGGTTCCACCACAGAATAAATCATAAGATGTAGACTCAGCAACCTGACTTGGGTCTAGCCTATTCTTAGATTTCGAGCTCAAAAAGGTGTCCCTATTGGGTCTAGGCTCGGGTTTTTGGCCTGTAGGGAAGACCCAATCAAAACCCAACTCCTTGATTTCTGTATCGTAGATCGGTGTGACTTCTGAAAAATCAATTTGTATTTGTGAGGATGTTGGAGAGGTAAATTCATCAAATAAAGGCCCAGAATCATAATCCAAATTCAAACTTTGATTTTCGTTACATGGGGCCTTGTAATTATCCCAAGAAGGTTCAGATCCAGATTCTAGGCTAAGGGTGTTGGTTGAATTACTAGAAGCTAGGTCGGGCTCTATAGGGATGTTAGAATTTCCCTTGGGGGTCACCTTATTAGAGTAAGGAGCAGAATTTATACCCTCGAGAGGTTCTGATTCAATCTCATTATCACAGGAGTCTAGGAACTCTATGCTTGGTAAACCAGGGTTTTGGTTTGCTAAGGCTGGTTCAAAATCGTATCCTCCTGCAAATGGATCCTTCCAATCCGTCTCAAGGTCAGGCGTATCAATCTATATATTAGGTTGATCATATTCCATTTGGGCTGGAGGTCCATAACAACCTTGATTCTAGAACCTGGGATTTGGAAAATCTGATAGATCCTCAGTTTTGTTCCAAGATGTTTCGCTAAATGTTTGGGGAATATACGGGTATTTTCAAGATCATCTTGGTGTCTTTCCCAAAGTACAGGATTTGTCATGCATTGGAGGTATTCAAAGTTATGTAATTTTTCTAACTCTATGTATCCTATCATGAGAACATCTCGAGTGGATCCATTTGTTACTTGTGTTATAATTACTTGGGCACAGTTTATGATGAAGGTGGTTGTTATCGATATATTAACCTAAATGTCTTCAATTGGTTTTGAGGTTTTGTCATCAATCTCATAAAATCTAAGGGTATCCTCAACATTCTATCTTTTATGGATATTTGAGATTCAGGTTTCTTAAATGGTTTCCCTAAGTAGCCAGGCTGCATTTTTGAATCAGATGGTGGAATCAAGATGTAGAATCAAAATTCAAGTTTAGATTGAAATTGATTAGATTTGAAAAAGATTCCCAAGAAAATATGTGGTGTGCTCTAAATAGAAGGGATGAGGGAGTGGATGTGATATTAACCCAATCAAGGCACCCAAAGATTCTTGGATGACTAAGGCAATTTCAAGGCGGATGATACCTCTAAATCAGAAATTCGCAGACCCAATAAGTACCTGGGCAGCCAGGAAGAGAGAGTCCCGCAAAGACCCCTACACGATAGAGCGTCCCCACGGGTTACAGGGTTTCCCCCACCTGACCTTCCTTATCACTGAGGGTCCAGGTAGACCAAAATGGATGAAATTAAGTCCTTAAGTCTACCAATTTTAGGTCCTAGTTTGTGCCTTGATTTTCACTTGATTTAGAAGTTAATTTCAACTTGTGACCTAATTTTGAGGTTGGTTGGCCTATAATGTAAACCAACTTCACCTGATCTGCCGTAAAGATGGCAGAATGAGATCTAGGTCAAGACATCGAACTCACCCTGATTTGACTCCCAGATTATTAGGTCCAAGGATTTTTAGGGTTCAAGTGAATTAGAGCTTGATTTTTAGGGTTTTTGTTGATTAAATCCTTTCAACCAAGGGCTTGGGTAGCACACAAATGTGGGAGGGTAACTTTCCTTTAATTCAGGCAAACATGTGTATTAGCACTTCAAAACCCTAACGTAGAAACCCTAATTGGCTTTATTTCCAAGTCCAATTGATCTTGATATGTTCACCCTAGGCTTCAAGCAAGAAGTGTGTTAGCCCAAAAGTGATTAGAAATTAAACATAGTCTCTAATAGGCACAGAAAATTTAGGGTAGGATCTCTAAACAAAATTGCTTCAACTCAATGAGATTTGAAAAGAATTTTGTAAATCAGGAAATTTGCCTTTTAAATGATGATTACTATGAAATAAGGAAGGTGATTCCTAATCAATTATTTCCTTTTTTCTTTTGTTTTCCCAAGATTAGGTGGTTGATTAGGGAAGAATGGAGAAGCTACTTGCCTTGGTGTGTTTGTCTTGCGTGGAAGATCTCCTCGTGAAGTACCTCACAAAATCACAAGAAAGCAAACAGGGCAAGTTAGTGCTCAAATATAATCAAATAATGTAGAGAATAGTGGTGAATTGTGCGTTCCTCCCTAGCAATGGCGCCAAAATGTTTGCGTGCTAAGTCTGTGTTTAAGATTGTCGTGTTGTAGTATAGCCAAAATAGCACTTAAACAAATAAATTTTATTACTCAAAAATGTTCCGAGGTCGAACACAGGGAGCAAATAGAAATTCACGCATTAATCTCAATAGATAATGTAAATGAGCACAATAAATTACTCAAGAACTAATATGCAATGTATAACATGAGTATATGAAGAGATAAAAAGAATTCTAGATGAAATAATGGTGATTTGGATCACCAATTATTAGCTTAACACATATATAGTATTTACAAAATATAATCAAATGAAGGAATAACTAATCAGACGTCTGAGTTTACAATCAAACGAGTTAAAGTGCTTTTTCTTCAGCTTCTTCTTTTTCTTCCTCCTCTTCTTCTGTGGGTCCTCTCCTTCTTCTTCTTCCTCTACTTCTGCGGGTCCTCTCCTTCTTCTTCTTCCTCTATTCATCCTCTTCACATAGGCGAAGGGACTTATCAAATTGGTTAAGTGTCAGCCAATTTCCTCTGCAGCAAAACCCTCCCCCTTCACCATGCAAGCTCTCTCCTCCTCTCTTTCTCTACTTAGGTCACGCTCTCCCAGAGCCTCCAACAATACCGGGTATATTCGTAATTGGAACTAAAGAGCACCTGGGTCCAGGGTCACCGGCAGTGGGTGATGAGCAAGGAGTGAGGGTTAGGCGGGTTAACGAGTCAGGCCAGGTCTGCGGGTAGAGATCACGGATGAGGAGTGCGTGGGTGAGAGGGACCACACCTCGTGTTTTAAGGCAACAAGCCAAAAGCAGAAAATCAATATATGCGTGGCCAAACACTCAGCTCTTTAAGATTGGGACTAAACCCACATCCTTTTCCTTGCGCACGACTACTACAACTCGCTGAAGAAGATGTGTCCGATTAGCGTAGCTACTGGGTGATGTAAACATGTTTATATTACATAAAATGTCTATTTATTGTGTTCTTAAGCATAGAATTGCATTACATACTATAAATATTGCATAGCATGCATCATCTTGCATTTAGATTAGTCTGAATAAAATGTAGGTTAATTGTCTCATTTTATGGTTAGGGACAGGGTGACTTTTTATCAGGGCCCCGAATCGAAGATCCAACCATTCGAATCTAATCAGGGTGACGAGTGGAGTTCAACGACTCCAAGATCGCCCAAATTGGGTATTCGTAGCATCAGATAGAGATCGAGGAACCCTAGAAGATCAAGGGTCAAGATGGTGTTAATTCGCACGTCAGACGACAAATCCGACAGCACGGATGGGTTCGGATCAACGATCGTAGCCTAACGGCGTGAAGATCAATCCAATCCGATACCCGTGGCACCATCTACATCACCTAGAAGATGGATGGCCCAGATGGCACCACGTGGTGCCATCTCAGCTGCCCAACCGGCCACATGCACCCACTAAAGCACTTCGCACCAATGCTTCTCCGCCATTGGATCAAGATCCAACAGCTGTGAGGCACGTGCACTTGAGTTAAGCGCTCGACATAAACGTGCCCGTAGCACGTTGGTCGAGCGCCATAACGCAGCGAGGAGCAGCGGGATCGAGCCCTTGCACGCCTCAAATTGCAGCGGGTGCGCAGGCACGATCGGCTGCAAGATGAAGATCTGGCAGCTGTGCGCACCCAATAGCTTCCACGCACCATCTGACGCCCTCGCGTGAAGTGGGATCTCACGCGTTGAGGTGCGCGGTTGAGGTGCGACGAGGGGAGTTCTCAGTCGTTCGATCTCACGATCAGACGGCTGAGATTTGAAGAACGTGGGGCATGCATTGAGGCACGGGGGCAAGCGGGCACGCGAGCACCGCCCACGAAGGCCATGTTTAGGCCTTTAGTGACGGATTTATTTGTCACTAAAGGTCTTGAATTAATGGTTTTCAAAATGTAATGACCAAAATGCCCTCACTCCTTGCAACTATAAAAGGATACCCCCTCCATACGAATTTCCCATCCCTTCTCTTCTCACACCCCTTCCAAAGCTCTAAGAGCTTGTCCCAATCCTAGGATTCTCCTTTAGAGTAGAAATTATAATTTTTCCACCTTCGTCCCCCTTCGTGGAGCTTCCTACAGTTGTCCTCTCTCTGCATTCGAGAAGCGAATCCCACGACGACGAAGTCATGCTGCTTCGTTTCCGTTCTTCCCGCTTCATCCTCCTTCTCCTTACTCTGTTCCCTGTCTTCCAGGCGTCGTCCCGTCTGGCTCATCCTCCAAGCGATCGTCAAGGAGGATATCTCTCTCTCCATTCTTTTTACTGCTTTCTAGAGTAGATTTGATGCTTTCTAGTGTAATCATTTCCCGCTTTCTAGTCGTAATGAGTAGTGTAATGAATAATTTTTTATAATGAAATCCATGTTTATTCTACATCCCTTTTGCTTTTATTTGTAATATTCTCTCTCTCTCTTCTATTTATTATTTGTTAAATAGATAGTTAATTTTCAACCAGCTATTTTGTTTCGTGACAAATAAAATAAACGCATATTTTTAATCAAACGTCTGCCTCCCTATGTTCGACTTGGAACTTTTTACGGATTTTTTGGTATAAATTTTATTTGTTGAACCCGAGTTCTTCACTATTCAAAACCAAATCCGATAGCGTAGTACTCCGACATTCCAACACTTTGGTGCCGTTGCCGGGGAGGCGACGCTCTTTGATTTTTTTTCACATTTTTTAACTTACGAATCATTTACCTCACTTCTCTCCTTTCTTATTGTGATTACAGGTACTCTTTTGAGACGAGCAAAAGTAGTAGATTGGAGCAAAGTACTTTTGAAGGTTCTGTAAGTTTTCCCCCACCTCCCACCCATTAGTTTTCATTCCACCACGTAATAATACAAACATAAATCAACGTAAGTGTTCTTATAAACTCTAAGGTTACTTTTATTTGTTTGTTTGACACCTACACCCGCCTCAACCTCCACATTTAAAAAAATAATAATAATAAAAAAATCTCACAGAGGTACACAACCTCATCTAATTTTCAAACTCAACAGGTAAATCGATCTTTGGAACTGGTACACACATCCAAATACATAATTGAGTAGAAATCAGATTAGGTAATCACTTGTGTGCCTAATTAAGTGGTGCAACAGGCCAATTATTTTAGTTGATTGAGCTGCACCACTTCAATTAAAATCAACTCATCAAGTAGCTGCCGCATAGGTTCAACTCTTAGGGATTTACCAGGCACTCCACATTCTTTTACGTTTTAAAGGAAAATATCTTCACCTATGCTTTCAAAACTTGGTGTGCCAACAAAACTTGTTTTAAAATACCTAAAGTTGAATCCTAAAAGCTACTAAGCAAGATTTGAACCCTAAAATTCACCGAATCAAAAATAATCTTGCTTGAAAATCACTGGTTGTGCACTCACACACACATCAATCAATCATTAAGGGTACAACCCAGATAAAGGGCTCATCACATTCCAAAGCACATTCAAACCTAGCCCTAAATAAAACGGAGTAGACATTGGCCTTAAGGATTTGACTCGCTCTTTGGAGCCCAGAACGAGATTATTTTCGATTAGTCTGTTTCTATTGTTCAATCTGATGTTTAGCTAGGGGAGCAAAATCAAACGATCACGGCTAGGGGGTACACTAGGAACCGGAGGCGCAAGCTGAAGGAAGAACCTTCTCCCCAGCCCCTCTTTCTAACTGGTTGTATTGAATAGACAGAAGTAGATCAAATCGTTTCTCTATCTCAAGACAGGTTCTGGGAGTCTATAGGTCTTTAGGCTAGCCCACTTAAGGATAGGTTTGATTGCTTGTATTGTAGGGTGCCTTTCTTCCTCCTGTCTATCATGAATCCTTCCACATTTTATACGCATTCTCGCTCTTTCCCTCTTGTTATGAGTTATCCTCAACATGATGATTATCTCGACTCGTACTGTAATCAACCATTGGTTAGTTGGGATAACTCGGATTGGGGATACAGTTTCAAACCCCCGTGTTTAGGGTCCAACCCTGAATACCATAATTGTGATTTTTATCCTTCCCAAAGCCACATCGATTATAGATCGCCACCCTTTCATGGATAACCTAATACGATTTACAATCAAAGAGGATACACTAATCCTTACCCATCCTCTGATTACATTGCCTTTAGGTCATCACCACCTTTTGAACAATCCGAAATGACCTATTATCAGGAAGGGTATCACGAATCTCAATTCGTTAACTCCTCTGCACTGATCCCAAACCAAGTCATTTGGTTCAGGTTAACCAGGTTCAAGATAAGGTTTTGGCTAACTTGAGGAATGCCATACAATCTTTAGAAGTTCAGCTAATACCTTGCGTTGAAGAATTAGAGCCCCTGATTGAAATGATTGATGATCTAAACAAGTATTTGTTAGATTGGCTCCAGGATGTTAAGGACAAGAACCCGGGTAAGTTTCTACTTGGGAAGTTAGCAAAATTGAGAATGAGTTTTGTGGTTGCTGTAGTTCAATCGTGGGATGATTCCTAGGATGAACCCCCTTTAGGAGAGCCAACGTCAGAACCAGCTTAGGCACCTGTTGGGGGGGACACATGTTACGAAGCTGACCAGATTGAATTAGAGCAACCAATTAAGGATGATCTGATTTCTTCACCAGAAATCCCTGAGCCGGGGTACGAGGAAACGTTTGTCTCCATGGATCAGAAAGTGACGATTGATTTTGGGATGTACATTAGTACAGATTTTGATTTCTTTGATTCTGATGGTGAAGATTCAATTTACGAAGTCTCACATGAGTTTACAAAACATGATTTTTTGTGACAAATAAAACAAACGCGTATTTTTAATCAAACGTCCTCCTCCCTGTGTTCGACCCGGAACATCTTATGGATTTTTCGATATAAATTTTATTTGTTGAACCCGAGTTCTTCGCTATGCAAACTACAACTACAGGTTTTCAAGACCAAATCCGATAGCGTAGTACTCTAACATTTCAACGTTTTGGTGCCGTTGCCAGGGATTCAACACTGGGGTTCACACTCCCAATCAAAGACCTGGGAGTCTGGTGCTAGTGGTTCCACACCACCTGGAGGTGATGCCTGGGGCTTGCATGTTCTGAAGCTCGAAGAACAAGGCCAGAGATGGTGACAACGGCGGAGCTCTGACCTAACACCTGAAACAAACAAATAAGGCCTTTCGTCCATGTCAAATACGTTCAGTAGCTTCGCTGTGTGACGACGAACGTGGTGACGGTCATGGCGTAGCACGAGGATGCGTGTAGGTGGCTGGTAGAGTTAGAGTCGGTCGGAGAATGATGGGTTGTTCAGTGGGTGGTTTGGGAGGTGAATAGGATTGAATAGGTGAGCGGTTTTGTGAGTGGTGTTGTGGCGAAGGTTGTGGAAGTTTCGGTGAGGCGGATGGAATTGTGTAGCAGTGGAGCCTCCTCGTCGAAGGTTCGATCAGAGATGGAGAAGATGAGGGTGAACGATGGTAGCGAGGGGTTGTTTTTGTATTTTGGGTAGGAAATTAACCTAGAGACCTAACTACCTATTCTAATTGGAGGAAAATAGGGAAGGACGACACCGACTGGTATGGCCGACGTCGGGGTAGATGGATTCTTCGGTAGGAATGAGCGGTGATGAAGACATGGAAGGGGATGGCCGCTGGTATTGCGGCACACAGAAGAATTTGAGGATGAGGAATCTGTTACTGGTTTTGCAAGAATGGATGAGGAAGGAGGTCAAAGATATCGTCATTCTTATGCACTCGCAGAGTTTTTTCGATTGGAGAGTGATAAATGCAAGTTTATCATCATTTTTATGCGCTAAAACAAACTTAGCTCTTAGGATTTTACTCTGCAAACGGGTTTTTGAGCTGCATTTAGGCATTAACTAGGTTAGGCATGCATTGCATTTTCTTTTGTTATTTTAATGTGTTTCTGTGAGTGTTAGGGATGAACAGATATACAGATCCCTAAAACCCTAGCACTCAAGAAGGCAATTGGTGAAGAAAGAGTTCAAACTAGCTGGAACTCAGCTTGATCCAGGTCACCACAGTTGGAACCTAGCTCGCTTGAACTAGGGATAGCTCATCCCAGCTCCATTCAGCTAATCTCAGCTGAATGGTAGCTCAAGAGAGTTCATCTTAGCTCACCCTAGCTCAAGTCAGCTCAGATCTAGCTCAACTTAGCTGAGTCTAGCTCATCTCAGCTCCCACTAGTCCACAGGGAGCTCTAGCTAGCTCAGATGACTTGACAGGAGTTCACCCCAGCTCAGATCCATCTACATCCAGCTCCACTCAACTCTAGCCAGCTGAAGAACAACTCATCCTAGCTCAGGAAGCTCAAGTCCAGCCCCTGGGGACCCAGCTTAGCTCAAGCTAATTAAGCTAAGCTACCTTAGTAGTCTCAGCCAGCTCAATCCTCCCCGGTAGCACCAGACCCAGCTCACCTCAGCTCCATTCAACAGAAGCCAGCTCACTTTAGCTTGCTTAGTAGCTAGCAAAGAACTAGCAAGCTAAGCCAGCTAGAGTAGCCCCATGTTGACCTCTTCAGCAGCTGCCTGCTCCACTTTAGCTCCAGATTCTTCAGAACCAGCTCCTCCCTCCAAACCCTAGCTCCAACACCTCCTCCTCTACTCCTCCATTAGCTAAGTTAGCTTAGCTTAGCTTAGCTTAGCTATGCTCCAACTTCCTTGGCTTGTACCACCCCAAAAACCCACCTAACAACTCCACCCAACTAGCTCCACCTAAGCTCCACATAAGCTAACCTACTTGGCGCCAACCTAGCCTACCCACCACCTCCAAAAGACACCTAAAAGTGGTGCCAAAACCACCCTAAATACCCCCTTGTTGGCACCACTTTTCCCTCGAAAAATCCCCTTCATCTCCACCACACATCTCCACCCTCCACATAACCCCTCCTTCTAGAACCTTTCTTGGCGCCACCTAAGACCCCCTTCTAGAAGCTATTTTGGCGCCAACTTCAAGGGGTGTCACCACCCATAACCACTCCCTAGGAGTCCCTTGGGTTGGTGCCAAATGCCCTTAGCCATAGGATCCCCAACCACCTCCATCCTTCCATCTTAGCCCTCCATTTCAAGAGGCACCTTAACCCCCCATCCTACCCTATAAAAAGACCACTACCCACCACCATTCAAAGCATCCTTGGCTAGCAATTTCACTCTCATATTCTACCTAGAAGCCCACGCCCAAGAGAGAAGAAGAACAAGAAGATTACGGGGATATTCTGTCCCCTTGGTGCCTTCCCCTCTTCCCTTCTCTCTTGTGCCTAAGCCAGCCAAAGGAGAAGCCAGGTAAGGAAGATCTTTGGAGGAGATCTTGAAGGTGGTCCACGCCACCTTGGAGGATCTTTTGAGGGTGGTGCACGCCCACCCCTTGGAGAAGAGCATTGAAGGTGGTAGCACCCACCTTGGAGGAGCTCTCAAGGAAGGAGAAGAAGGAGGCCCTCTTTTCAAGCCAAGGAGCAGCTAGGCTTGGAGTAAAAAGACTCCCTTCTTCACCAAATTTTGCAAGAGGATTTGTGTTTCTTTTATTGCTTTTAGATTTTTTCATTTCTAGTAGAAGCATTCCTCTACTTGTCTTGGAAAAAGAACACAAATTCTAGTTAATCAAATTGCCTTCCTTTTAATTTTCTGTTGCAATTGTTATTATTGTTCTAGCACTTATTCTACTTCCACTGCCTGATTACCCTAGGCCCTCACTTGCCTAGAGTGAGCTTAGGTAGTGGACTTTTTAATCTCTTAAGTTTCAACTTAGCATTTTAGGTGTTAGCACTTTTTCATCACAATTCTCACTTTGCCCATATTATTTCAAAACACAAAAAAAATTTACATATTTAAAATACCAAAAAGAAAGTTGAGATGTATTTTTAGTAAGAGAATTGAATTACAATTTTTGCCTCCTTGGACGACCCTAGATACTCCCCTATCTAGGATATAAATTTAAAAGCGTATGCGAATTCGCGTGTTACATCGACGTTAAAAACCTGCTTTTACAAATCACGCGTATTTCGCATCAGAGAGGAGGGAAGAACATGGGGTAACTCCGGCAAAAAACGAGTCTAGGGAACTTGGCGAGGTCTGAGGGTCCTTATATAGGGCTCTAGAGAGAGTTTTGAGCTTGGAAGCCAAGCTTCCAAGCTAGCAATGCTCGTCGGAGTAGGATTTTAAAAGATACCCGAATCTCTCATGTGTTCGCATGAGAGATTAGGAAGGTTATGGAGCTCATGGATAGATTCAGAAGGAAGAGGATTCCTCAAAGAATCTCCCCTCCAATTTTAGAAGGGATTGATTGAACAGAGGAGTTCTCTTCAATCAAAGGTCGCCAAAGAAGGATTCCTTAGTGATAATGGTGGAGGGACCTATTTGTGAAGAGTAATGACAAAGATAGGGGCCTTTTTGTAAGGATTTTGAAAGTTAAGGGTAGAAATGTAATTTGATAGGACCAATTTGCAAACTAGGTCAAGACAAACTCATCTTGGGTACAAATTTTGGTACAAGCCTAATTTGGACCTAAGGAATCCAATGGTGTAGTTGGATTTTGGTTTTTATCATGTTTGGCTAGGTAATTTATGCAAAAACCCAAATTAGGGCAAATATCTGTCTGTGGTTCTGTTGAGTCAAAACGGGTTTTGATGGTCAAATTGAAGGTTCTAAACCCTAGAGAATATTTTTCAATGAATTTTAGAGGGTTTAGATGAATTTTATCCTGATCAGAACCTTAGTTTATTTAGTGGGTTTATTTTTAGGGTTTCAAAAGTCATTTAATTCTCAAAACACGTGTAAACCCTTTTCTGATTGTTCTAACCCTCTTGTTATCTTTTTAAGACCAATTGACCTTCATTCAACCCCTGATAAAATCTATGGTTGTACTGCATTCATGATAAGCTGGTAAAATTAAAGTTGTAACCCTAGTTTCTTATTTTTCCTTCAGAATGATTATGCAATGACTTGTGACTCTCTGGTAGTTAAGTAGGAGCATTTACTGACTAAATTGGGTCAAAATGAGCTAGTTATGGCTCGTGATGGTATTCCCATCATATTAAGAGGAGGATCTGGATCAAGGGGTTGAGAGGGGATAGGAAGATAAATGCCCCACGTCAAGTTTGGGAAACCTTTAGTATTACTAATTTTAGGAATATTGAACTCTGATTCGAACCGATTTGCACTTTGGAAATCCAAATATTTCAAAACCATAGGCAAACAAGTAGATTTTCCATTATCAGAACCAAGCAAATCGGGAATAGATTTAAATCTACACTTTTTTAGAGCATGCAAGTTAGCAAAACAAGTAACCTCCTGATTGTTGCAATCTGAGTTTTGGAAAACGAGATCAACCAAAATTTTCGAAGAGAACAATGAAGAACTCAGAGCACGCGATGATAAATCACAAGCAGGCAAAGCATCATCAACATCAGAGAGTATAGTAGGTTTAGATCATATCACCTTGGGGGAAGTGTTAGATCATGATTCAGGACCATCGATTGCCTTCCCCAAAAGATTAGGACGTTGTGCGTTCCATTTAGATTGACGCCGAAGCCTTACACAACATCTCTTTTTCCTTTCTTGGGGGAGAGCAAAAGAGGGAAGAGAAGCAGAAACCCCCTAGAAGAATGAGGTAAAGAGGTTATACAAACTAAGTCTTTGATATTAACATTACGGTCTTCAAGAAAGGGAAGGTCATCAGTAACCACTAGAGGAAGTTGCCTCGAACCATATTGACCATCAGGTTCCATCTCGACGTCGTCAGCCATCGACGAAGAATAGTGCTCAGCTATATGACCATCATTGCCCATGGAGGAAGAGGCAGCACTATTAAGCTCTTGAGCATTTGCATGTGAAGAAAAGTTTGGGCACGAAAACACATTATGACCAATCTTCAATCACTTGGGACAAAAAGTAGGAATCTTTTCAAACACCACACATTGGAAAACTTTATCCTTCCCATTAAAGATCACAGCAGAATCCATATGAGATTTCGTAAGGTTGATTTCAACACAAACTCTGGGGTACCCGGGCTTCAGCCCTGGGACCATCCTTTGGTCCACACAGATAGGATGCCCCAATTGGTAAGCTATGGAAAGAAAATTATTAGGATGCAACAGATGGAGATTAATCCCTGGAAAATCAACCCAAATAAGTGCAGTAACAACAGAAGCATCCATACAAAAATTCGAAGTCCAACGAACAAACTGCGACCTAATCCGGTCCACCACCATAAAGCCCAAAAGAGTAGGTCTTACAAAAATCAAGTATCGCATTTGATGAGCCAGTGGCGAAAATCTAGAGGAATGAGGATGAAACCCACAGTAAGATGCAGCCGCTTAGCAAGAAGGTCTTGAAGCTTCGAGATCGGGGGCTTAGGACGCCAAGCGCGGACCACAATAGAGGAAGCAAAAGTACGACTAAGATCAGTGACCTTATCGAAGGAAAAAGGGGCTCCTAACACCCCATCTTGCATCTCTGAATGCTAGACTTGGAATGCCAGTTCATCAGAGGAACGCTAGTTCATCATAGGTTATTTCTTCATTAAACTCATTTTCTTTGAAGTCTTCTTTTTTTGATTTGTTGCTTTTCGTACTTCTCCTAGAATGTTCACTGATTCACTATCCAAATCCTCCCAAGATGTTTGTTGTAACTTGGCCACTAAACCTTGTTTTTCAAATTCATCTAGGTTAAATTATAGTTAATCATCTTATGGTCATTTGGTAGTTCCAAGCTAAAACAAATAACATATGCAATGTTTAAGTGTGAGATTTTATCGGATTCCAATGGATGTAAGGAGCTTCTTAAGATGTTCACAACTCTAAAGTCAAGTGCAATCTCCATTACTTAGTCATTAAAAAACATTTTTGGTCGGGATATCCTAGCTCCACACTCATTTCTCTTCCACATAGTAGGAACTTTGACCTTGAAGAATATGTGTATCCTTCTCCATTCAGGATAATTGGTATCATCAAAATAAGATATCTACCAAGCTATTATTTTAAAGTTGAATGCCATGTAAACAATTGATAAAAAACTTGCATCCACTCAGATTACCAATACCAATGCTCTGATACTAGATGAGGGTGTGAAGGACATAATACTCTCACTACTAGAAAAATGACATTCGCCGTCGGTTTCTAAAGTGACAGTGATATTATTTTTGCCGTCATTTAGTTTACAAACCAACGGTGAATACGTCTTCAAAATTTGGCCGCAACCCTTGACGAGGAGAAGAACAGTTGATGTAAACACATTTACACTACTTAAAATGTCTATTTATGCATGTTCTTAAGCATAGGATTGCATTTCATGATATAAATATTGCATTACATGCATAATCTTGCATTTAGAATAGTTTGAATAAAATGGAGGTTAATTGTCTCCTTTTATGTGCTTGGACAGGGCAAATATTTTATCAGGGCCTCGGATCAAAGATCCAACCGTATAGATGTGATCAGGGCGACTATTGGAGTTCAACGACTCCAAGATCGCCCTAATCAGGCATCCGTAGCATCAGATAGAGACCGGGGAACCCTAGAAGATCAAGGGTCAGGATGGTGTAAATCTACACTTTAGATGATAAATCCGACCGCACGGATGAATTCGGATCGACGATCGCAGCCCAACGACACAAAAATCGAGTCAATCCGACATCCGTGGCACCATCTACAACTTCCAGAAGATGGACGGCCAAGATGGCGCCACATGGCGCCATCTCAGCCGCCCAATCGGCCGCATGCATCTTGTGAAGACCGCGCACCGTCTCCTCTCCGCCGTTGGATCTCGATCCAACGGCTGCGGTCGCTCGCGCTTAAAAGCGTCCGCGCGACCATTTCATCCGTGTAGCGCAGCGGCGACGCAGCTGCAGGCGAAGCGGAGGTCGCGAGTTCGAGCCGCGGTGAGGGGGTGGAAGGCGCGGGCGAGCGGGTGCGGACGAGCGTCAGATGAAGATCTAACGGCTGCGCGCGCTCAATCAGGACGACGCGCGATTGGACGCCGGGCGTAACGCGCGATCGCACGCGGGTGGGAGCGCTACGCAGCGGGCGCGGACGCGATCTAAGCCGTCCGATCTCGCGATCGGACGGTTGAGACTACGCGGACGTGCGTAGGCGTTACGCGCGCGGGCAGCCGAGCGGGCGCGCGTGGGGGCGGCGGCGACGGCCACGTCGGGGCTTTAGTGACGGATTTATCCGTCACTAAAGACCCCTTATTTATTATTTTGAAGATGTAATGTCCATTTTGCCCCCACTCCTTGCAACTATAAAAGGAGACCCCCTCCATACGAAATTTTCATCCCTTCCTTCTCCTCTCTACCTCTCCAAAGCTCAAGAGAAGCTTGTCCCACACCCGGGATGCTTCTCGCGAGATAAAGTCCAAATTTTCGTCCCCCTTCGGAAGTGGATCCCGCGACGACGACGGCGTGCTACTTCGTTCCCGTTCTTCTGCTTCGTCCTCCTTCGTCCTGCTTCGTTCTCCTTCGTCCAGGCGTCGTCCTCCAAGCGACCGTCGAGGAGGATTCTCTCTCCCTACTCTTTTTACTACTTTCTAATATAGATTTACTGCTTTCTAGAGTAATCTCTTTATGCTTTCTAGTTGTAACGAACGATCTCTTTTATGATAAATTCCTTGTCTATTCTACATCTCATTTTGATTTCCATGTGTAGTATTCTCTCTCTCTTACTCTCTCACTCTCTTCTATTTTGTTGTAGATACTTAGATAGTTTAAATTGAATTTCTTCGTGACAAAATAAAAATGAAACGCGAAGTTTTTAAATCAAACGTCGGCCTCCCTGTGTTCGACCCGGAATTTTAATTTCGGTATAAATTTTATTTGTTGAACACGAATCCTTCACTTTCGAACTACAATGACAGGTTTTCCAAAACCGAACACGTTAGCGTAGCTTCGTAATCGTTCAACAACAGTTGTTGCTCGTAGCAAAAGTTAATATGGATAATAGCCGTCGGCTTCTACAATAAGCGACGATGAAAATAATTTCACCGTTGCTTTCTATAATAAGCAACAACAAATAGAAATCCCCATTGACCCAAATTTATTTGGGTGCACATTCAAAAATTTCATTCGACGTTTGCTGTCGCTTTCTAATTCAAGTGACGGCAAAAGTCCATTGTCTACATTCACACACAGGCACCCCTCTCCTCCTCCATCACTTCATTTCTCCAAAACCCTCCGCATAGTGTCGCTGGAGCTCTCGTCGCCGCCCCTCCTCCTCGTCCTCAATTAACTCCTCCCCAACACCCTCCTCCTCCTCCGACGATCTCCTCGCCATCCTCCTCCCACTCCCCGACACCCTCCTCCTCCTCCTCCTCCTCGCCGTCCCCATTCTCCTCCTCCTCCTCTCCCTCCTGTCGTCCTTGATAAACATCAGTTTATCATCATTCTTATACCCTAAAACTAATCTAGCTCTTAGGGTTTTAACTCTACAAATAGGTTTTTGGGCTGCATTTAAGCACTTAACTAGGATAGGCATGCATTGCATTTTAGTTATATTTTTAATGTGTTTACTTGAGTGTCAGGGATAGACAGAGAGTCAGATCCCACATACCTAAGCACTCGAGAAGGCAGAAGATGAAGAAGAAGCTCCTTTCAGTTGGATTCCAGCTAGATCCAGCTCATTCCAGCTGGATCCCAGCTCATTCTAATTGGATCAACTCATCCTTAGCTCCATTTAGCTCATCTCAGCTGAATGGTAGCTCTAGCTAGTTCACCTTAGCTCCATTCAGCTCACCTTATCTAGATGGCAGCTCGAACTAGCTCAAGTCAGTTGATCCCAGCTCCATTCCAGCTCCTCCAACTCAGAAGAGTTCACTAGAAGTTCAACCTGACTAGGACTAGCTACTAGCTAGACCTGGTCAGTTGAAGATGACCTTAACCAGCTCAGGCAAGCTCTAGTCTAGCTCTCGAAGGCTCAACTCAGCTCAACGAAGTTGAGCTGAGCTACTTGACCTAAGCTAACTACTCTAGCTAGCCCAATAATCTCTGGGAAGATCAGACCTAGCTTACCTCAGCTCACATTAGCAGAAGCCAGCTCATCTTAGCTTGGCTTAGCAGCTAGCAAAGAACTAGAAAGATAAGCCAACAAACGTAGCTCCTTGCAGCTCTCTTCAGTAGCCACCAGCTCTAGTGCAACTCAAGACAGCTTCCTCCAGCTCATCACCTCCAATACCCTAGCTCCCTTTACCTCTCTCCCCTACTCTCTACTAGCTAAGCTACCTTAGCTAGCTTAGCTAGTCCACCTCCCTGGCATCCATACCTAACCCTAAAATCTACCTAGCCAAGCTCCACCAAATAGCCCTAAACCTAGTCCACCTAAGCTCCTAGTCCTAAACCATTTTTGGCACCAACCCTTCAACCCACTACCACCACCAAGAAACACCAAAAAAGTGGCACCAAAACCACCTACAACCACCCTTAGAGTTGGAGCCACTTTTCCCTCCAAAACACCCCCACATCCTAGCCATACACCTACCCTACAAAGTCATCCCTACCCTACACATAACCTCCCTACTAGAACCCTCCTTGGTGGTGCCAAAATGGAGTCTTCTATTCATTTTTGGCGCCACCTTTAGGTGCCCTTCCAACACATAACCACCACCTATGCACCCCTCTACTTGGCACCAAAAACCCTCCACCATAGGATCACCTAACCACCTCCTAAAGCCCATCCTAGCCCTACACCTAATCTCCACGCCAACCACCACTCTCCACTTCTATAAATACCCTCCTAACTACCACCAAAAAAATCATCTCCTCCATTAGTTAGGTTCCACCCATACCACCTTCATCCATGCCAAGTAAGAAGAAGAGAAGAAGATCAAGGGGGCAACCTACCTGCCCCCTTGGGTGCCTTCTTCCTCTTCTTCCTCTCCCTTGTGCCACGCCAAGGAGGAGGAGTGCTTCATCCAAGGAGGATGACCAGGCATTGAGGAGGAATCTAGGATGGATGTCCACCCTTGGAGGAGCACCTAGGAGGAGAACCAATTGAAGGAAGGAGCGAGGGAACATCTTCTTCAAGCTTGGGAACTACCAAGCTTGGAGTGAAGATTATTCCGAGCTTCAACCAAAGGATCATTGTAACATCCCGAACATGGATTTCTGAGTAATTTCAGACTAAGCGTGTCAAAACAAACCTGTCAACACTTTTCATATGCAAATTGGAGCTTCCACGAATTTAAATGCGTAATTGGATCTCCAGTGGTCCGACGAGCGATGTCGAGAGTGGGGTCGGCGATAGGAGGCTAGGGTGTTGGTGCATGCAGACGAGCAGCAGAGAAGAATCGCGAGGAAGAAGGCATGGGAGGAAGTAGAGGGATTAATTGAAGGCGTGAGAAAATGACATTTTTAAAATAAAATCTTTTCAATATTACATTTTAGTCCCTGTGAATGGTTGTTATGTTAACATCTGACGATCAAAATTGTTTTGCTTAGATCAAGGACCTTCGAGATCGGAATGAAGTAATCCAAGACTCGATCTTGTGATTCTCGAGGGTGTCGAACGCATTCGTATAGTTGGATTGACTGATTTTCGCTCCAATTTTCGAGGTGCAGATTTGGGGGACACGTGTGATGTTGGGAGTCTCTGACCTGTTTTCACGGAGTCGTCGTGACCCCCTGACGATGTTAGGTAGAGTAGTTTCTCTCCTTTTCCATATAATTTAACTACATAATGATTTCCTTCACGTATTGCATCGTTTAGCATGCATTCCTACCTTTTGCTGAGATCAGACCTGTTTGTGTATTTCTTGTTGCTCTAGGTACTAGAATTTTAAATAAATTAATAAAAATCAAGTTGTTGACTTAAAAAGTAAATAATCAGAGTAATATAGTTAACTATTGGATTAAAAGGAATTAACGACAATTTATTTGATAATTTCATAAAGTAAATGGATTATAAAGATTTAAGCTTGTTGGATATGGCATATACAAAATAAATTCTATTTTTAGTTCAATTGACATCATCAAGATAGATAAATAATAATTTGATTGGAACCGCGATAAAAAATTGGAGTTTCTTGGAAATGGATAAGTTGGAGGATAATGTAAATATTGGTTAGTTTTGGAATCAAAATGTGAAATTACTAAAGATGGTTTGAATGAATGAAAATGAAAGATACAGTTATCTGGAAATGGAACATATAATACGATGGATATGTCGGAAAAGCAATAGGAATGGATAACTAGTTTCAGGTTGCTACTCGTCGGATTTGGCTGTAGCTTTGGTCTTTTCAGATCAGTTCTAAGCTAGTTTAGGGAGTTGCTGGCCTCCCTACGACTCTTTGGTTAGGCTTAGCAGTCAACTAGGATAGCGGATTTGTAGGGTTCGAGGGTTTGAGTGGTTTCTTTCTCGGCCGGTGGGTGGGTCATTGCCTGTCTATGGCTTAGCATTCATAGCATGTGTACATGTTCACACCATACGATGTAGCCTCCACCCCTTCTCGCAATGACCCCAGGGTGATGGAGAGTAGCATCTCGATGGGTATAAGTGGTCTTCTTGGCTAGGAGGGTGGCTTATATCGATCTTGCGCTGCAGGAAGTCACATGAAATCATCTCGTGCCCTGAGACATTGACTGACAGATTGTGAGTTGTAATAAATTAGGCTTCCAATATACAAAACGTAACCGGATAACGAGATGCCTAATAAATGGATTAAATAAAACTATAGTACCCATTCTCTCTTGTGCTTGGTTACTGTTGCACTCTGCTATCGCTGTTTCTACTCTACTCAGTTTTTACTGACATATTTTTAGGTTCTGTACTCAGGTGTACTTGGCAATTCGCAAGGAGAATTCCGTTGTACATCCCCTTGGACTCATATACTATGGTAAATATTCTGGTTAGTATTCAATTTGTGTTCCTTTAAATTTCGCAATATGAATTGTTTGTTGGCTATGTTTATATTTTATAATTTTGTGTTGGGTGACTGTGATCTTGTAGGCGTGTTGTGCTGGTTGTTAGCACACGGCGACTAGAGTCTCGTTGGTTGATGGGGCTTGGGTTGTCATAATTATCTTCTCTTCTATCTTCATTTTATTCTTGTATTAGCTAGTGGTTTACTTTTTCTTGCTACGAAGCATTCCTCTCCCTGTATTTTACTCTGCTACTAATACAAGTTTCATTGCCTTCCAAGTTCTTGTTTAAATTTATTTTTGTTTGTCTTCTCTTATTAGTGTAGTGCACATCACACCTTCTTATTCTAATTACCCTAGGCACACTTTCCTAAGGTGAGTTTAGAAGAAAAGGCTCTCTTCTTGCCACTTAGGGTTAGTTGTAGCATAATTCATCTTCACATCAATCCCGATTATTTCTAAAACTATAAAAACAACAAAACGAAAATCACAAAAATATATGTGTTGATTTGAGAAGCGAGAGAGAGAGAAAGAACCCATTCTTTGTGACTAACAAATTGACCTCCTTGAATGACCCTAGATACTCCACTATCTAGATATTATAAATGTAAGGTTTAATTGCAGATTTACGTGTTGCAACGACACTAATTACATCATTTAACAAACTGCATACTTCTCGCATCAATCCTCCTCCTCCTCCCCAACCTCTCCTGTCGCCCTCCACCTCCCCTCTGCCCCCTCCTCCCTTCCTCCTCCTCCTTCCACTCCCTCTCTCGATCCCCTCCTTCTCCTCCGGTGAATTGCTTCCCCTCTCTCATTGTCCCTTCTTCAATTAGAAAACAACATGATTGTCGAGTAGGATTGATTGGTTTTCGTGTGTTTCTGTTGAAAGATGTCGAATTTCAAGAGTTTTTTGATCTATTTTGATGTTGTTGTTGTTGGTGATGACTTGTATGTGAAAGTCAGGATCTTTTTTTTGGTGGTGATTCGTTTAGGTCATTTCTTGGGGCTTGCTTTTGTTCTCTTGATGTTTGGATTTCCGGGATAGGGTATGGTTGCTGGCCTTGTGGTCTCTGTTGTTTGATGTGCTTGTTGGATATCTTTGTTGAGGAAGGATTGAGGTGGACATTCTTTCAAGTGATCCTTAGTGGCATGAATCAAAGGACTAGCATTTGGTGATTTGGTTGGAAAGGTAAAATTTTGGTAGTAGATTCATTGACAATGAAATTGAACCATTTGAGTTTGATGATAATGGTATAAGAATCAACTTCCATTGTTGAAATGTGGGTAAGATCTTTATTTGTTTGACGTGACATAGCATCATTATTTGCTGAACGGGTTCCACCCCCAATCTGAACTTGAATTTAAGCCTTTCGTAGCCTGTTTTTAGTAGCTTAGAGTGATGAATTTTATCCCAGTAAAATGAAATAAATAATCATTTTCAACAAATCTAATAACCAAACATCATGTCAAATCATTAACACCTAACACAATCAAAAGAGAGACGGAAGTTGTTAAGACCCGTGCTGTTTGAGCCTTTTAAGACGTCTAGATTGTGGGTCAGACGTTTAGACACCTTCCCAGACGTCTGGAAATCAAAAAATTTGAGTATGAGCTCGCGTCTGCACGCAGACAGTACTCTCATTTTTCCTCCCCTTCTTCTTCTCTCTCTTTCGCCCCCAGCAAAACCCTACACCCCACCTTATAAAACCCCTCCTCCTCTCTCGTTCTCACTTTTCAGCCACCAGTCACCTTCCTCTCTTCTTTCCCAGAGCGAGCGAGAGCGTGACAGCGGCGTAGAGGAGGAGCGGCGTGAGAAGGAGAGGAGGTGGTGAGCTCGCGAGCTCGTGTAGGAGCTCACCAATGAGCGCACGGCCAAAGCGGTGCGTGCGTGAGGCAGAGTGCGTCGAGGAGGTCCTCCCCGACACAACTGCAGCCAGAGCTGCAAGCGAGGGGGCACGACGTGGTCACGCGCAGTGCGAGAGCAGCGGAAGCAGGTCTGGTTCTGGGTTTTTCCCATAATCAAACGTCTAGAGTGACCTCCAAATGATTGTGCGAACGTCTGGAGGTGGTTCCAGACGTCTGAGGAGAGGGCTTCGCAAAGGTACGTCCTCTTTGCAGATACGGCCATGCAGGCCTCTTCGCCGATACCCTTTTGCATGCCCATTTTGAGAGGATTCGATGTCTGCGTGCAGGATTCACTTTGGGAAGGCACGGGACACGCCCTCCCACGCATTTCAAACGTCTGGGTGACGTACCAGATGACGGGAAGTGCTTCCAGACGTCCAGAGAGGTGGTCGGACGTCTGGAGCAGGGTCCAGACGGTCCAAATAAGCTCCTGGACATCTGGGGATTGGCACAGAGCTTGAGGTATGATATTAGACACTTTTAAGATGTCTGGAAGTTGTTCCAGACATTTGATTTGAGATAGAAACCCTATTTTTGACCCGTTTAGGGTCTGTTTGAGTTTCATTTTATGCAATTAAGATACCGTTATGTTCCTTGCGACTTCCTCTACTTGTAGAAGGCTTTCCATACTGTTCTGATAATTCCCTTGTGATTGTTCCTATTATAGGACCTCGTTTCGTTGCGGGTTCGGGGCTTGCTGAGGCACGTGAGCCTACCATTCAAGCCCCCAATACTCCTGGGTTTACTGGTAGAGTGGCTTCCCCCTAATTTAATTATAACCAAAATGCATGTGTGGAATGAATGATTAGAACCTAGGATATGGCATGAATCCTAGGACGAGAAACACTTGAAATATCTATAATGGATGATTGAATTGCAGTCTTGAATGAGTAGATAGAATGATAACAATTTCCTGTAAATAAATAACAACTGCTTGTAAAATATGAAGTACATGTGCTAGCTAACTGTTGCATGTAAATTTCCTACTGTATGCGTTAAATGACATAACACGAGCCACATGTATATAAAATGAGAATGGAAATGTGAATGATGGAAATGCAAGTTGCCTGCGTATAACCTATATATGGAAATGTGAATGATAACAATACGAGCTGCATATGTATAACCTGAGAATGGAAATAGAAATGATGAAACCTGATATGGCTTTGCATGAGAAATATAAGCATGAACCCTACAGGGAATTAAGAGTAGAGCTCCTGGAAATAAATGGAATGGATTTGCAAATGTGAGTGGGGAAGTGAGCTGGCCCTTGAGTACGGAGTACCAAGGAGAGCGACTGTCCCCCTATTTAGTGCAGAGTGGAGCTAGTCGCCCTTGGGTTGGGACCCGGGGTTAGGATTGGCCACTCTATACAGACTTCTTGGCCCTCGCGTACACAGTACCGGGGAGAGCTAGCCACCCCACAGGGCCTAGGGTTCAGCTAGCCGCCCTACACCGACTTGTTAGGCCCACTGGGCAAATCAGGGTAGTCAGGCGAGGGTGAGTAGACTGTGGAGGGGCAAGACCCCTGTTTGATTCTTAGGGGCTAGACCCCTGTTACTGAGAGGGCTAGGCCCTATACTGGTTCCGTGCTGTACTTTTGGCGTACCTGCTAACGGAAACAACTGACCGTGTGCCAGTGCAGGGTAGCTACCCGTGCGCTTATCGCGCGTGCCGTAGTCACCGTTAAGTCTATCCATGACCTTGGGGTGGTTGATTGGGTGTAGGATCACCACGGGGGACTCTCCCGGCTAGGAGAGCACCACGTGTGCCTTCTACTCTTCGAAAAAGACTATAATCAAGATCGTTCCCACGAGGAACATTCAAGATCAAAAAAGAGACCTAAGAAATAAACCAAGTGGTGAAAAAGAATAATTAGTTAAAGAAAATAATTAAAAAATAACAGTTACCTGTCCACTTTTACTGCTTTAGTTAGTTGGTTGCCACTCTACTCAATGTTCGCTGACTTTGCCTACTCACAACCCTTTTGAGGTCCAGGTGTTGAGCAGCTAGAGCCTATGGTTGTAGAGGGTGCTGGGTCTAGTAGAGCCTAGTAGCTGTAGTTTCTCTTGTACTCTTTTGTAGTAGTGAGTAGACTCTTGTACCTTTACGTTTTGTACTCTTACTTTCTGTACTTTATATTCTTGTACATGGTTACTTTTCTACTGTTGTGGGGGTATGTACTGTAGCAGTTTTTACTTCTTTACTGCTGTACTTTTGTTATTGTTAGTTACTTAGCATAGTGAATGTGGTTTACTTTCCTACTTTTTGGTTACTTTCTCATTGGACGATGGGTCTTGGGATCAGTCGAGTCGGTCCGGTCTCGTGTCCTGTAGGGATTCGGAAATCGGGTCGTAACAAGATGGTATCAGAGCAAGGTCGTCCTGAGAAGTAAACCAACTAGCTTGAGAATAACCAATTCACGTGCTTGTAACTAGAGTAACCACCACAACGTACCTTTCGACATCTGTTCTGAGGTTCTTTTGCTGAATGTCCGTTGAAATTGACGTCTTTATGTTCTGCTGTTCGCGTCTCCTTGCAAGAGATGCCTCGACGTGGAGTCATTGAGGCGGGCCATGGACGCGGCTGTGGATGAGGTCGGAGGGGCAGACATGTTGAGCCCGATGTTTCAGTGGACCAGCCACTCCTTTCGGGCGTTTAGGCCCAGGACCTCGCCTAGCTGATATGGGAGATTGTACGAGAGGAGCTCCACCCGCCTCCACGAGCGCCTCTCCCTAGGGACGTGGAGGGGGAGTCCTCTGTGGGACCACGAGACAGATGCAGCGTTGGACGTGGGGGAGAGGGTGGGCCTCCACCGCCCCCACCGCACTCTGACACTTCTGAGCACGAGCTCTCCCTGCCTGGAGGCGTACCCGTCTCCCCACTTCAGCAACACTACGAGCTTTTCGGACAGTTCCGGAAGTTGAAGCCCCCCTCCTTCAAGGGGGATGAGGACCCGACTGAGGTAGAAGACTGGTTAGAGCAGATCAAGAAGGTGTTCGACACCCTTCGCCCCCGTGCGGAGTGTCGCGTGGCCTTTGCTACATACCAGCTGGAGAGCGCGGCACACAGGTGGTGGAGGGCGGTCAGAGGTCAGGAATGGGCAGAGCCGACGTGGGACCATTTTGTCACCCTCTTCTGTGAGCAGTACTTCCCGCAAACGTGGCAGGATCAGAGGAGGTGGGAGTTCCACACTCTCCGCCTGGGGACGATGACTGTCAGCACGTATCTTATGTCTTTTCTGGTGCTATCTCGTTTCGCTGCGACAGTTGTGGCTACTGAAGAGGAGCACCTGTGAAGGTTCACCGAGGGGGGTACGTCAAACCCCTGAAGTTGCCCACGTTCTCGAGAGTGGTGGAGGTAGCTATGACCTATGAGGAGACCAACCCGACCGCACGTGTCACTGACAGCGAATGGAAGAGGCCCTACCAATCAAACTACTCATAGGACCGATGAGAGAGGAGGCATGCGATGCTCGCAGGAGAGCCGTCACGCTTTGTGGGGCCGTCAATAGCCTTTGGGGGCCCCCGACAAGAGCCAGCTGGCAGCACTGGACCCCCACCCAGCCGTCAGCAAGGACTACCGAGGGCGGGAGTCGAGTTCCCCTTTGCATCAGTGTGGCCAGTTGGGCCACATCAGGAGGGACTGCCAGTTTAGGGCTGGAGGTCAGCAGATGCTCCCCGCACCAAGCACTGGAGGACGAGCAGGAGGCTGTGGTTCCCAGGCGCACAGGGGAGGGCAGCAGTCGCGGGGAGGGTACCGTCCAGCGGCTACCCGTCCGACACAGAGTGTGGCTGCTTCTTCCGCACCGAGAGCTGAGGGGCGTATTGATAAACGCCAATTTATCATCATTCTTATGCATTAAAATAAACCTAGCTCTTAGGATTTTACTCCGCAAATGGGTTTTTGGGCTGCATTTAGGCATAAAATAGGTTAGGCATGCATTGCATTTTTTATTGTCTTTTTAATATGTTTTTGTGAGTGTTAGGGATGTACAGATATATAGATCCCTAAAACCCTAGCACTCAAGAAGGCAAATGGTGAAGGAGAAGCCCAGACTAGCTGGAACTCAGCCTAATCCAGCTCACCTCAGCTTGATCCAGCTCACCTCAGCTTGATCCAGCTCACCGCAGCTGGAACCTAGCTTACTTGAACTAGGGTTAGCTCATCCCAGCTCCATTCAGCTAATCTCAGCTGGATGGTAGCTCAAGAGAGTTCACCTTAGCTCACCCTAGCTCAAGTCAGCTCAGATCCAACTCAACTTAGCTGAGTCTAGCTCATCTCAGCTCCCACTAGTCCACAGGGAGCTCTAGCTAGCTCAGCTAAGTTGACAAGAGTTCACCCCAGCTCAGATCCAGCTACATCCAGCTCCACTCAGCTCCAGCCAGCTGAATAAGAACTCATCCCAGCTCAGGAAGCTCAAGTCCAGCTCCCGGGGACTCAGCTTAGCTCAACTCAGTTGAGCTAAGCTACCTTAGCTGCCTCAACCAGCTTGATTCTCCCCGGGAGCACTAGACCTAGCTCACCTTAGCTCATTTTGGTAGAAGCTAGCTCACTTTAGCTTGGCTTAGCAACTAGCAAAGAACTAGCAAGCTAAGCCAGCTAGAGTGGCCCCATGCCAGCCTCTTCAGCAGCAGCCAGCTCCAGATTTCTCCTCCTCAGCTCCTTCCTCCAAACCCTAGCTCCATTACCTTCTCCTCTACTCCTCCATTAGCTAAGATAGCTTAGCTTAGCTTAGCTTAGCTTAGCTTAGCTATGCTCCAACTTCCTTGGCTTGTACCACCCCAAAAACCCACCTACCAACTCCACCCAACTAGCTCCACCTAAGCTCCATATAAGCTAACCTACTTGGCACCAACCTAACCTACCCACCACCTCCAAAAGACACCTAAAAGTGGCGCCAAAAACTACCCATAACCACCCCTTAATGGCGCCACTTTTCCCTCCAAAATCTCCCCTCATCTCCACCACATAATCCCCCTTGAACCCATCTCCACCATCCACCTAACCCCCCTTCTAGAAGACCCCATGTTGGCGCCAACATGGTGGTGTCTCTCCACCACCAAAAGACACCAACACCACCATAAATACACCCTTTAACACACCTTGAGTTGGCGCCAACTCTCCTTAGCCATAGGATCACCAACCACCTCCATTCTTCCATCCTAGCCCTCCATTTCAAGGGGCGCCTTAACCCCCCATCCTACCCTATAAAAAGACCACTACCCACCACCATTCAAGTCATCCTTGGCTAGCAATTTCACTCTCATATTCCACCAAGAAGCCCACGTCCAAGAGAGAAGACGAAGTAGAAGATTAAGGGGATATTCTGTCCCCTTGGTGCCTTCCTCTCTTCCCTTCTCTCTTGGGTCACGCCAGCCAAAGGAGAAGCCAGGCAAGGAAGATCTTGGAGGAGATCTTGAAGGTGGTCACGCCACCTTGGAGGAGTTTTTGAGGGTGGTGCACGCCCACCTCTTTGGAGAGACCATTAAAGGTGGTAGCTTCCACCATGGAGGAGCTCTCAAGGAAGGAGAAGAAGGAAGCCCTCTTTTCAAGCCAAGGAGCAGCTAGGCTTGGAGCAAGAAGACAACCTTCTTCACCATTGTTACAAGAGGATTTGTGTTTCTTTTCTTGCTTTTAGATTGTTTAATTCTAGTAGAAGCATTCCTCTACTTGTCCTTGAAAAGAACACTCATTCTACTCAATCAAAATTGCCTTCTTTTAGTTTTTTTTATTGCAGTTGTTTGTTTGGGTTCTAGCACTTGTTTCACCTCTTCTTCCTAATTACCCTAGGCCTCCACTTGCCTAGAGTGAGCTTAGGAAGAAGATATTTCTATCTTTTAGATTTTAGTTAATCATTTGTAGGTGTTAGTTCTTTTCGCTACAATCTGCAGTTTGCCCTCGTCTTTTCAAAATAAAAAAAAAATTACATATTGAAAAAATATCAAAAAAGAAAGTTGAGATCTATCTATAAGCAAGAGGATTAATTTTGCAATTTTTGCCTCCTTGGACGACCCTAGATACTCCCCTATCTAGGATATAAATTTAAAAGCGAAAGTGGATTCGCGTGTTACAACGATGTTAAAAACCCGCTTTTACAAATCACGCATATTTCGCTATCACGTATCAATGCCCAGACACACAGAGACGCCAAAGCTTCAGGTTTAGTGGTGGTAGGTATGGTTACAGTTTCCGGCAGACTAGTTTACACACTTTTTGATTCCGACGCCACGCACTCGTTTGTTGCTGCTAGTTTCGCTGTCAGTTTGGGACAGGACTGTTTGTTGTTAGAGGATCCTTTTGTGATCAGAGGTCTGGGTGGTCAGCTATTTGTAGCTGAGGAGGTTTACACTGATTGTGAGGTCAATGTTGAGGGACACAGCCTCCCCATTGACCTGATTGTGATACCGATGGTGGACTTTAGCGTGATTTTGGGATGGATTGGTTGTCAGCTTACCACACTTTGGTGGAATGTTTTGAGAGGAAGATTGTCTTCTCCATACCGGAGATACCTCCTTTTGAGTTTCACAGACAGCCGGTGGTTGGAGGCTTCAGGTGCATTTATGCACTTCGCGTAGCGAGACTTTTGGGCCAAGGGTGTGAGGTCTTTCTGGCTTGTGTAGTGGCAAAGCCTAGCCCTGTGGTAGACTTTCAGAGCATCTCGGTGGTCAGAGAGTACCCCGACGTGTTTCCAGAGGAGCTGCCGGGACTACCGCTTGAACATGAGATCGAGTTCGAGATCTCACTGGTACCGGGGACCAGCCCCATTTCTACAACACCTTACAGGATGGCACCACTTGAGTTGCAAGAGCTCAAGTCTCAGTTATAGGACTTTCTGGAGAAGGGCTTTATGAGGCCCAATGCGTCTCCGTGGGGAGCCCTGGTGTTATTTGTGAAAGAAGGATGGTACCCTACGCCTTTGTGTGGACTACAGACAGCTGAATAGGGTCACCATAAAGAACAGGTATCCGCTGCTGAGGATTGATGATTTGTTCGACCAGTTGCGAGGTGCCACAGTTTTCTCTAAGATAGACTTGAGGTCTGGCTACCACTAGTTGAGGATCAAGGAGACCGATGTCTCCAAGACAGCTTTCCGCACCTGGTACAGACACTACGAGTTTTTGGTCATGCCGTTTGGGCTGACCAACGCCCCCACTGCTTTCATGGATTTGATGAATTGGGTGTTCAGACCGTATCTGGATCAATTTGTGGTGGTATTTATTGATGACGTGCTCATTTACTCGCGGGATCAGGCACAACACGAACAACACTTGTGGATGGTTTTGGACACATTGAGATGGCGTAGGCTGTATGCCAAATACAGCAAGTGCGAGTTCTGGTTGAGGCAGGTGACCTTCTTAGGTCATGTGATTTTAGGGGATGGCTTGGCTGTGGACCCAACCAAGGTAGAGGCAATGCTCAGGTGGGAGAGACCATGTACAATGATAGAGATCCGCAGTTTCTTGGGACTGGCAGGCTACTACCGATGGTTTATCAAGGGTTTCTCGCAGATTGCTCGTCTTATGACACAGTTGACCCGGAAGGATGTGCCCTTTTCTTGGACAGACGCTTATGAGGCGTGATTTTAGGAGTTGAAGGAGAGGCTGACTTCGGCTCCTATGCTTTCCATCCCAGACAGTAGTGGCAGTTTCGTTGTGTACACGGACGCTTCTATGCAGGGGTTAGGGGGTGTGCTCATGTAGCGGGGTCATGTTGTCGCTTACGCTTTGCGGCAATTGAAGCCCCATGAGCATAGCTACCCTACCCACGACCTAGAGCTGGCAGCTGTCGTCTTCGCGCTGAAGACATGGAGGCATTACTTGTATGGTGAGACTTTTCAGATATTCACGGATCATAAGAGCCTCAGGTATTTGTTTGATCAGAAGGAGCTTAACATATGACAGAGACGTTGGTTAGAGCTCCTGAAGGACTATGACTGTAGCATCTCCTACCATCCAGGGAAGGCCAACGTGGTGGCTGATGCCTTGAGCCGGAAGGCGCCTGCCCACTTGGCCAGTTTACAGGCACAGAGTTGGAGACTCATGGAGGAGTTGGGTAGTTGGCAACCCCTAGAGTTACTGGGGCACTGTGGGGCAGTGACTGTGACACGGTAGACGAGACCAGAGCTGATAGACCGCATCATCACATGACAGATGACAGATCAGTACCTGCAGTCGTTGCGAGATAGAGTACTGTCAGGGGACCCTGGGGACTTCTCCTTTACTGACGAGGTACTGCACATGAGGGGACGTTTGTGTGTTCCCAGGGACGAGGAGTCTTTGAGAGAGCTCCTGACTGAGGCACACGATTCCAGGTTCACCATACATCCCGGAAACACGAAGATGTCTCATGATCTGAGACGTGACTTTTGGTGGAGGGGGATGAAGCAGGATGTTGGTGAGTTCGTGCAACAATGTTTGGTGTGCCAGTAGGTGAAGGTCGAGCACCAGAGCCCTGCAGGGCCATTGCAGCCACTTCCAGTGCCGGAGTGGAAATGGGAGAGCATCACCATGGACTTGGTGGTGGGCTTGCCCATTACCCAGTGAGGACATGACGCAGTCTGGGTGATTGTAGACAGATTGACGAAGACGGCACGTTTCTTACCGATTCGAGTCACCTTGGGACCAGCATATTTGGCAGAGAGATATATTCGTGACGTGGTATGTCTGCATGGAGTTCCACGTGAGATTGTATCCGACCGGGATACCCGTTTTACATCCCAGTTTTGGGCTGAGTTTTAGCAGGCTTTCGGGACATGGTTGAGGTTCAGCACAGCATACCACCCCCAGACGGACGGACAGTCAGAGTGCACAATACAGACGCTTGAGGACCTTTTGCGTGCCTGTGTACTGGACTGGAGGGGCTCTTAGGAGGAGCACTTGCCCCTGGTAGAGTTTGCATATAATAACAGTTATCACTCGAGCATCATCATGGCACCCTATGAGGCTCTGTACAGATGGAGGTGTACTGCACCCTTGAGTTGGGTTGAGGTGGGGACCAAGTGGGAGGTTGGCCCCAGGCTGATCCAGCAGAGTCAGGAGGTGGTTGAGCAGATTCACAGATGACTTCGCACTGTCAGGAGCAGACAGAAAAGTTATGTCGATCGGAAGCGCAGAGAGGTGCAGTTCGAGGTTAGGGATCACGTCTTTCTATACGTTTTTCCCATGAAGGGCCTGCAGCATTTTGGGGTGAAAGGGAAGCTCGCGTCAAGGTTTGTAGGGCCCTTTGAGGTCCTGGAGCAGGTAGGACCCGTTGCTTACAGGCTTGCCCCTCCTCCCCAGCTTTCTGGTGTGCACGATGTGTTCCACATGTCCAACCTCAGGAAGTACGTCGTCGATCCCAGTCACGTTCTGAGCCATGAGAGTGTCGAGGTGGGTGATGACCTAACCTACCCCGGGCGACCAATGCATATACTAGACAGAGCCGTCCGAAGTTTGAGACGGAAGCAGGTACCCCTGGTGAAGGTCTTGTGGAGGAGCCAGAGGTACGAGGAGGCTACCTGGGAGCCTGAGGCGGCGATGCGAGAGCGGTACCCGGAGCTTTTTGAGGGTACGACTTTTCGGACCAGCTTCGGTCCTCTTTAAGTTTGTTATGCGTATATTGTTTCTTTTTTCGCATCCTAGCTAGCTCAAGTTTCGGGAATGAAACTTCCTTTAAGTTTGTTATAATGTTGAGACCCATGCTGTTTGAGCCTTTTAAGACAACTTGACTGTGGGTCAGGCATCTGGTCAGATGTCTGGACACCTTCCCGATGTCTGGAAATCAAAAAAATTGAGTACGAGCTCGCGTCTGCGCGCAGACAGTACTCTCATTTTTCCTCCCCTTCTTCTCTCTCTTCCTCCCCCAGCAAAACCCTAAACCCCACCTTATAAAACCCCTCCTCTCTCGTTCTCCTCACTTCTCAGCCACAATCACCTTCCTCTCTTCTTTCCTAGAGCGAGCAAGAGTGTGAGGGTGGCGTAGAGGAGGAGCAACGTGAGAAGGAGAGGAGGAGGTGAGCTCGCGAGCTTGCGTAGGAGCTCACCGATGAGCACACGGCTGGAGCCGCACTTGCGCAAGGCGGAGGACTGCGTCGAGGAGGTCCTCCCCAACACTACTGCAGCCAAAGCTGCAGGCAATGTGGCATGGCGCAGCCACACGCGGCGCGAGAGCAGCGGAAGTAGGTCTAGTTCTGGGTTTTTCCCAAAATTAGACATCTGGAGTGACCTCTAGATGATGATGCAGACGTCTAGAGGTGGTTCCAGACATCTGAGGAGAGGGCTTCGCGAAGGTACTTCCTCTTTGCGGATACAGCCATGTAGGCTGCTCCGCCGATACCCTTTTGCATGACCGTTTTGAGAGGATTCGGTGTCTGCGTACAGGATTCGCTTCGGGAAGGCGCGGGACACGTCCTCCCACGCATTTCAGACGTCTGGGCAACGTACCAGACGACGGGAAGCGCTTCCAGACATCCAGAGAGGTGGTCGGACGTCTGGACCAGGGTCCAGACGATCCAGAAAAGCTCCTGGATGTCTGGGGATTGGCACAGAGCTTGAGGTATGATCTGGACACTTTTAAGATGTCTAGAAGTTGTTCAAGACGTCTGATTTGAGACAGAAACCCTATTTTTGACCCATTTAGGGTCCGTTTGAGTTTTGTTTATGCAATTAAGATACCATTGTGTTCCTTATGAGTTCCTCTACTTGTTAGAAGGCTTTCCATACTATTTTGATAATTCCCTTGTGATTGTTCCTTATTATAGGACTTCGTTCCGTTGCGGGTTCGGGGCTTGCTAAAGCATGTAAGCCTGCCATTCAAGCCCCCAATACTCCTGGGTTTACTAGTAGAGTGGCTTCCCCCTAATTTAATTATAACCTAAATGCATGTGTGGAATAAATGATTAGAACCTATAATATGGCATGAATCCTAGGACGAGAAACACTTGAAATATCTATAATGGATGATTGAATTGCAGTCTTGAATGAGTAGATAGAATGATAACAATTGCCTGTAAATAAATAAATAACAGCTTCCTGTAAAATGTGAAGTACTTGTGCTAGCTAACTGTTGCATGTAAATTTCCTGTTGTATACATTAAATGACATAATACAAGCCGCATGTATATAAATTGAGAATGGAAATGTGAATGATGGAAATGCAAGCTGCCTGCGTATAACCTGTATATGGAAATGTGAACGATAGCAATACGAGCTGCATATGTATAACCTGAGAATGGAAATAGAAATGATGAAACCTAGTATAGCTTGGCATGATAAATATGAGTATGAACCCTATGGGGAATTAGGAGTAGAGCTCCTGGAAATAAATGTGAGTGGGGAACTGAGCTGGCCCTTGAGTATGGAGTACCAAGGAGAGCGACTGTTGATGAGTCCATTAAAATGGACTAATATTATGCCTAAGTATCTTTAATCGTACAGTTTAGGTGTGTTAATAATGGCAATTAAGTTGTAGAATATTTGTACTCCTCATGATTTAAGTTTATAACATTCTATAACTTAATGATTTTGTTGTTTTTATGTGCAGGTAATAAAATGCAGAAAGAACAAGGGTGGGGGGATAAATTTCCCCAACATCCGCAACTCTTTCCCCCCTCCCCCACCGCACATGGGGTTAATCTTCCGCTGCCCTTCAACTGACGAGGCTAGAAATAGTTAAGGGATTTGAAAATCCCTTAACTCACGCACGCAGGGAGATAGAGGAATTAAAAAGAGAGGAGGTGCACTGGGAATTGATCTTCATCTTCCTCCTTACGGGGAACTACTTAGCGGACACTGTGGATCGAGGAAGAGAAGAAGCATGCACTGTGGCCTTCTTCCCCTTGCGAGAAAAACCACATGCCTCCTGCGCACCGCATCACCTCCCTTCAGCGCCATCTGCAGGCGCACCCTCCTTGCGTGCCTCCTCCTTCCTGCAATTCAGAGCGCCCTCATCATCGCATCGCAGGCACCCGCACCATGCCTACAGGCCGCTTCCTGCCTTCAGTGCCATCAGCCTTCACCACGCGCCCCACCGCCCTGCTGCAGACGCCGCACAACTCGTCACCTTCTCATCCGCTCATGCACCAGCCACTGCAGGCGCAAACCAGCGTGCCCTACCGCTCGCTCCCTTCAGCGCCATCTACAGGTGCACCGCTTCACCAACTGCCCGTGCGCATTCCTGCCTCTCCAGCGCACCAGGCCGCTCTTCTCCACCCTGCAGGCGTGCCCGCAAGCCCCACCGCAAGCAGCGCGCTCCACCGCTCATCTACAGGCGCTACCTCCACCCACCTGCAGACCGCACGCCTGCAAGCACCTGCCAGCGCACCAGCGCGAGCACGCCCGCATGCCACCAGCCACGGGCACCACAGCAGCACCTCCTCCTTCTTGTTCAATAGGGCAGAGCTCCGGCCACCTCCGTCGCCGCCGCTGCCACCACCGGAGAGCCCTTGACCTCGCCGTCCTCCTAAGCCTCGAAACAGGCCCGCGGTGCTCTCTCTCTCTCTCGCAAGGAGGAGAGAGGAAAAAAGCCCTGTTTTCCCACCAATTAAAATTTACATTCAATGCCATTGCCACCTAATTTGATTTTATTATTATTATTATATTGTGACAGAATTGCGTTCGAACACTCATAGTTCTTTATAATTGCATGGTATTGATATTAACTAGTTTAAAGATTGATTTTTGGGCTTAACTTAAGTACTAATTGTCTTTATTACACATCATGTGAAAATTGCATAAATTCATCATAAATTTATTGAGGATTTCTGTGAAGGAAAACTGCACATATACCCTTATCTTTTTAAGTTATTTCAAATCTACTTTCCTTCACATTTTAAGTTAGATTTGAATAGGGATTTCGCACTATCTGAAATAATATTAAATAATTAAGTATTGATTGCATAGTTGCCTCCCTGTGGACACGACCCGCTCTTCTGCGAGTGGTTATTTTCATTGTTTTTGATTAGTCGATTTTTCCACCAATTAAATACTATAATGCTAAGTGAAAAGTCGTCTATCAAAATTGGTGCCGTTGTCGGGGAGGCTACAAATGCAATAGATTTACTTTATTGTTTTTAAATCTTTTGAGTTGCGAAATTATCTAACCATTTTGACTATTGTGTGAGGAATCCACCGAGGCGACGAGGCGCAACAGAGCAGCGACAGCAACCACGAGTTAAGCCACACAAGGAAAAGACAAAGGAAACCAAGATCCTATTTCACAGAGGATTCTCCGTCGTCACAATTTAATTCTGTCTTTTCACCCTTGTAGTAATTGGAGCTAAATTTTTGGGGGATTGTCCCCTCATTCTTTAGCTACTAGGGCTTACAATATTTTTTGGTGCATGCGTGATTATATTTTCTACTTGCTTGCTTTTAAAAAACAATAAAGAAAATATCGAGCTGCCTATTTAGAAATTGCATGCCCTTAGGTGCGCGCATTTAGGGGTGATTGAGCAGCATATTAGATCTTATTATTGCATTGCAAGCATATTAGCACGAAGATTGCTGGAGATAAGTATATCTTTCTAACTTTTGCATCCAGCTTCTGTTCACGCATTTGCATTCAAACTTAAATTCAAGACCACCAAGTTGTTTGAATTTACTAATTCAGTGGTCACATAACTAAAAGTGGAACTAATAATCAGATTCAACCCTAAAAGCAATTCACATTTGATCTGATTCTAAGGGACTTGCCTGCGATTTCAAAAGAAATTACAAAGATTTGCGGTGTGTTGCACACTTTTAACACTGAGCACGCACATTAGGCACCGCACTAAGGCTCGATCCCTTAAGGCTATAGGCACCGATCTCTTTATCGGTGTAGACCCTCCTATTATGCTTTGTGGTAGTGGTGATACTATCTTTTGATCAAGTGTTTTGATACTCCACGGAGGGGGATACCCCTTAAAGGAACAAAAGGGTAGTTAAGGGGCACCGCATATGCATCGCCTCAAAGGAAGGGTTCGCCCTACTTGCATCCCTTTATTCATCCTTGGAGTAACTTCTCCCTTGATCACCTGGGAGTATCATCCAAGCAAAGTATAGGTCCTAGGGCACTCGAAGGTTGAATTAAGGCACGTAATTGCAGTGAAAAATTTGTTTGGCCATTTATTTTAACTAATTCAACATCCACAATAAAGAAGGTTAAGATTTCAAGTCCACACCCCTCTTATATCACTTACGTGGGAATGAAGGGATAAGTCCTGATCTTTTGACTTATCTTTGGAGTGGAGGTTTGACTTACTCAGAAAAAAAAAATTTCTGAATTGTGTTTTGTATGCTTGGTAGATGCTCTCTTGAGGGTAGTCTAGTGTTTGATCCTGAGCCTGAGAGAATTCTTAGGAGAGCTCACCTAGGAGAAGAAAGAGAAGAAATGGCTGAGCAAGGTGCAAATCAACAAAGGACCCTAAAGGACTATTTTATTCCTACCAACCAACCTGCACAAGCACTAAGAAAACTGGCAGGGGATAATCCGTATGAGATCAAGAGCAGTACCATATCTTTATTGCCCTCTTTTTATGGTACTACTAGGGAGGACCCCTACCAGCATTTGGAGGAATTCACCGAGGTCTGTTCCACGGTGAAGCTCCAGGGCTTTACTGATGAAGCCCTGATGAGGACTCTATTTCCTTTCTCCCTAAAGGATAAGGCCAAGCGCTGGTATCATACCCTCGATGCAAGGGTAAATGATTGGGCTACCCTTAAGGGAGAATTTTTAAAAAAGTATTTTCCTATGAGTAAAACCAACCATTACAGAAAAGAGATTATGGGTTTTACTCAATAGGAAGGGGAGCAATTTCATGAGACTTGGGAGCGCTTTAATGACCTTCTTAGGTTATGCCCCTGCCATCAAGTGCCAAGATGGCAGTTTGTCGAAAGGTTCTATAACGGATTATCTGAAAGGCATAGGCAAACCATTGATGCAGCCTGTGCAGGAACCTTCATGACCAGAACTGAGGATGAAGCTTGTGCATTATTTGAAACTTTAAGTGACAACTCCATACATCTGTCCTCTGCATATCAAGAAAGAAAACCATCAATCTTGCAAAGAAAGATAGAGGCCCATGAAGCTGGGGCTTCTCAGGATTTAGCTTATCAGATTCAACTATTGAATAAAAACTTTGATAGGCTTTTAGCAAACCCCGGCATGAACCTGCAAGCAGCCTCTATTTTTCAGGCTTCAAGAGAATGCTCCATTTGCCAAAGCACAACGCACGCCACTGCGGAGTGCCATCAGGCAACCCAATTCCCTGAGTTGATTCAGGTAGACTTGAACGCGGCCCAAGGTTTTTGCCCCCCTTGCAATAACTCTTACTCCAACACTTATAATCCAAGGTGGCAGAACCATCCAAACTTCTCTTGGAAGCAAGCTGATGCTTCTAACTCAGGGAATACAAGACCCTTACCTCCCCAGCCCACATACCAACCTTCTTATGAAAACCCTCCTTCGAATAAGCCCTCTGAGATGGATGAACTGAAGGCCATGATGAAAGCAATGCAAGAGCATCAAAATATGGTTATCCAATCTCAGAATAAGATGATTACTGATATGCAATCCCAAATTGGTCATCTTACTGAGGCAGTTAAGCAACGTGATCCGGGGAAGCTGCCTAGCTCTTCTGAGGAGAACCTTAAGGGAAAGGGGGTTGTATTCAGGGAGCACACCCAAGCAGTGACTGTGTTGAGGAGTGGAAAAAAGATTAACAAGCCTGATAAGACTCCTACGGTTACATCTCAGAATTCCCCTTCCACACCTGACCCGACTTCCATCTCACTCGAGGAAGAGCCACACCACTCTCCCTCACAAAAAATCACCCACAATGAGGATGTCTTCCTTCCACCACTCCTTTCCCGCCATGACGACCCCTCTACCCAGAAGCCAAGGGTGCCCTATCCAGAGCGCCTATCTGCTCCTGGGGAATCTTCTGTTGGCTCGTCTGGAGCCAAGGATAGGATGGAAGAGATTATGGATACTTTTAGGCAAGTCCAGATTAACTTGCCTCTGTTGGAAGTGATTAAACAAATTCCATCCTATGACAAGTTTCTGAAGGACCTGTGCATCCAGAAGCATCGATCTAGGAAACAGGTCCAAACCAAGGTCATCCTGCCTGACCATGTTAGCTCAGTTCTTCAGCATGGAACACCCCCCAAAATGAAAGACCCAGGGGCCCCATATATTTCAGTGGTTATAGGTAACCAACACATTGATGAGGCTCTGCTCGATCTGGGTGCGCTGGTAAACATTCTACCGAGCTCTGTCTACGAGCTTTTGGGAGGAGGAAAGCTGAAGCCTAGTCCAGTAATCCTTCAGGTTGCAGACAGATCACTTAAGACACCGCGGGGTTTGTTGGAAGATGTCCTTGTGAGAGTGGAGGATTTCTTCTTCCCTGTTGACTTTATGGTACTTGATACTGACCCATCTAATAAGCCCAAAAAGCCGTCCATTATTCTGGGATGCCCCTTTTTGGCCACAGCCAATGCCTCTATAAATTGTAGATCCGGGGCACTTAAAATGGGCTTTGGGAACAAGAAGATCCGGTTGAATGTTTTTGATACTTACAAGCAACCCGGATTTGAAGATTGTTCTTAGATTGAGGTCGTTGATGAAATAATTGAAGAGACTACTCCAGCACTCTTATGTAGAGATGCCCTTCAGAAGGTCATATCTCAGGACCATCCCTCGATTGTTAAAGAAACTGAAAGGAAAATGCCCGAACTAGAAGAGTTGCTGGGGATACACACTGAGTCTCTATCCCCACCCTGGACTATGAAGGTAGATCCGCTGCCTGAGGTGGGGACATCTCAACTAAAACCCTCAATCCAAAAGGCTCCTAAATTGGAGTTGAAACCCCTCCCGAGCACATTGAAATATACTTTCCTTGGCCCTAATAACACTCTCCCCATTATTATCTCGTCTGCATTATCTGAATTGCAGGAGGGAGCTCTGCTTGAGTGTTTACAAAGGCACAAGGAAGCAATTACCTAGACAATTGCTGATATTAAGGGTGTTGATCCCTCTCTTTGCATGCATCATATATACATGGACGAGTCCGTAAAGCCTTTCCGAGACATGCAGAGAAGGCTCAATCCAAATATGAGGGAGGTTGTTAAAAAGGAGATTTTGAAATGGCTGGATGCAGGGATTATCTATCCCATTTCAGATAGTAAATGGGTCAGTCCTATTCACGTAGTTCCGAAAAGGCAGGAATCACTGTGGAGGAGAATGGCCAAGGAGAACTGGTGACCACTAGACCCTCAACTAGTTGGAGGGTCTGCATTGATTACCGCCGTTTAAACACGGCTACCCAGAAAGACCATCTCCCCTTACCGTTTATCGATCAAATTTTGGAACGATTAGCGGGGAATAGGTACTTTTGTTTTCTTGACGGATACTCTGGGTACAATTAGATAGTCGTTTTTCCTGATGATCAGGAGTGTACCACCTTCACGAGTCCTTATGGTACTTTTGCATTCCGCCGAATGCCATTCAGGTTATGTAATGCTCCTGCCACTTTCCAACGTTGTATGATGGCTATCTTTTCTGATATGATCAACGAGTTCGTTGAAATTTTCATGGATGACTTCTCCATTTATGGCTCGTCTTTTGACCTATGCCTTTCGCACCTTGATAAAGTCTTAACCCGTTGTGAAGAGGCAAAACTGGTGCTTAGCTGGGAGAAAAGCCACTTCATGGTCCAGCAGGGCATTGTGTTAGGGCATGTAGTTTCCGAGAGAGGATTAGAGGTGGACACCGCAAAAATAGATTCCATCTCTAAGCTTCCATTGCCCGCCAATGTTCGTCAGGATAGATCTTTCCTTGGCCATGCTGGATTTTATAGGTGCTTCATTAGAAACTTCAGTAAAATCTCTAAGCCACTCTGCGACCTGTTAGCGAAGGATGTCTCCTTTGATTTTGATGATAGATGTGGCGAGGCTTTCCAAGCTTTGAAGAAAGCCTTCATTACCGCGTCGATTCTCCAAGCACCAGATTGGACCCTCCAGTTTGAGCGGTCTTAGGTCAAAGGGTTGATGGCAAACCTCATGTGCTGCATTATGCCCGCAAGACCCTTACGGATCCTCAGCAAAACTACACGGTCACTGAAAGGGAATTACTTACTGTAGTATTTGCTTTGGAAAAGTTTCAGTCTTATCTTTTGGGATCCAAGGTTGTGGTGTTCACTGATCATTCAGCCCTTAAGCATCTTCTGGCTAAAAAGGACACCAAACCTCGCCTAATTCGTTGGATTCTACTACTCCAAGAATTTGACCTGGAAATTAAATACAAGAAAGGAGTTGAGAATGTGGTAGCAGACCATTTGTCTAGGATCCTTATTGAGGCATCAAACCCTACTGGCGGTATTCAAGAGACTTTCCCTGATGAGTCTCTAATGGCTGTGGAAACTAAAACTCCTTGGTTCGCTCACATAGTGAACTATCTGGTCACAGGCAACACCCCTAGTACTTGGGACAAGCAGAAGCGAGACAGGTTTATCGCCAATGCTAAATTTTATCACTGGGAGGAACCCAAGCTTTTTAGAGTAGGCCCTAACCAGCTGTTTCGCCGTTGCATCCCTGATGAGGAACAAAGAAGTGTTCTGAGTTTCTGCCATGACCTCCACTGTGGGGGACATTTTAGTGGGAAGAAGACTGCTCATAAGGTTCTTCAGTCTGGTTTTTGGTGGCCCACATTATTCCGAGATGCACATACATATGTGGATGCATGTCTACGTTGCTAGCAGACGAGAACCATTGGAAAAAGGGATGAGATGCCCCAACAACCTATCCTCCCTGTTGAAATCTTTGATATTTGGGGCATTGACTTCATGGGTCCCTTTCCTGTGTCCTTCGGATATGAATACATCCTTGTGGCTGTTGACTATGTATCAAAATGGATAGAAGCCATCCCCACGTGAACCAATGACCATTCCGTGGTCTTGGGCTTTGTTAAGATTAATATCATTTCTCGGTATGGGTGCCCAAGGATGATCATAAGTGATGGAGGACCTCACTTTAAGAATGTACACTTCACAAGACTACAAAATTTGGGAGTCAACCACATGATAGCCACACCTTATCATCCCCAAACGAGTGGACAAGTTGAAGTGTCTGATAGGGAGATTAAGTGAATTTTAGAAAAAACTCTCAGGCCTGATCGGAAGGATTGGTCTAAAAAACTAAATGACGCTCTTTGGGCCTACAGAACTTCATATAAGACTCCTTTGGGTATGTCTCCTTTCCGTCTTGTCTACGGAAAAGCATGCCACCTTCCCGTTGAAATCCAACATAAAGCTTATTGGGCCATTAAAAACATTAACTTAAATCTGGATAAAGCGGGAAAAGCACGTATGTTAGAATTAAGTAAGCTTGAGGAACTTCGTAATGAAGCTTATGAAACTTCTCAAGCTTACAAGCAACGTACAAAAGTCTTCCATAACAAGCACATCATTAGAAAGACTTTTGAGCCCAATCAGTGGGTCTGGCTTTTCAATTCTAGACTTAAATTATTTCCTGGAAAGCTCAAGTCCCATTGGGATGGGCCATACGTTGTTATCAATAGCTTCCCTCATGGAGCTGTAGAGATCAGGAACCCTATTTCAGGTGCGAACTTTAAAGAAAATGGCCAGCGACTTAAACCGTATATTACTCTTTTAGATGGCCAGGTTTTGGACACACTACGGCTTGAGGAGTCTTAGCTCCTCCCACTCTCCTCCTCAGGTGATATTCTTCTATGTCTATATTTTTCCAATGAGGACATTGTCAGTCTTAGGCATGGGGGGATATAACCTGAGAATGTTTATAGTGTTTATAGCATTTATAAATATTTGCATACATATTTATATATATTAAAAAATAAATTCTTTTCTTGAGCTGATTGGGTTAGTCCCTAGCAAAATACCTTTGTTATTGAAGGTTTTTCTTCCGGAATTATTTCTTAAGTTTAGAATCCAGTAAATTTATTTCACGTGCACGTAGACTTGGTAATGGATCCTTGGGGAAAACCAATAAGCATTTGTAGTCCACTGAACCCTTGGACAGTTCATAGAGAGTCAGGCATACTATCTTCTAATAAATCCACCTCATATTTGTGAGAAGTAGAGAGATTACTAGTGCGCTAAGTCTAGTGCAAGGACTCTTAAGTTCTGGATAATTAGATGATGATACTTCAGAGTTAGGCGTAGTTTTCACTCTCTGTTCCTGTGTGCGTACTTTGAGTGAATTCCTGAGAGTCACCAAATAAGGCAGATACACAGAGATTGAGTCTTAATAAAGCTATAACTATGGTGAATGGTTACGACCGTCCTTCATAGAGTCCTCAGCTGAAGGAGGGTAATAGTGTCAAAAGTCAGAAATACACCTGTCCTATCCTTTCCTTCCCGTTGCTGAGAATAGGCACTTCCACCAAATAAGCCACACGACTTCCTCTTGACCATCATCATCCCTAATAATGCCTCGTAAATAAAAGTCTGTATTGTGTTGTGATTGATTGAAAAAGAAACAAAAACAAGAAGAAAAAAAAAAGGGAAAAGAGAAAAGTAGAAAAAGAAGAAATAGAAAGAAGAAAAAGAAGAAATAGTTATATTACAAAAAAAAAAGGTCCAAGTTTATGATGTAACACTGTTTCTGAGGTAGCAGAACACCTATCGCGTTCCACCAAATATGACCTATACCAACCTTCTAATATTTCTGATCGCCTGAATACTGATTGAGAACTCTAACTTAGTTATAGAGTTATTAGGACTTTGATTGAAGTGTGAATGCCATGTGAGGCCACCAAATAGTGAGTATAATTTCTAAATCTGGCGAGATTCGTGATCTCAGAAAGAAAGAAAAGAAAGAGTGCCCAGGAACATCAAGAGAGCACAATTGTGTAGCCTCTCTCAGAGTTGACTTGTCTAATAGTCTAGAGAGCTAGAGTCTGCAGTACTAAACTATATGTAGCACCAGTTGAGTGTGTGCCACCAAATCAAATCCATTCAACTTGATATTTCCTACCTAAGCCAAATGCCGAGGTCAAATTACAGATTATCATCTGCTTTATCCCCGAGGGAAGTAGTTGCCTATCTCGACAGAAATTTTTGCCAAGGGTGATGTACGAACTCCCAAAGCGAATCGGCTCTTTCACTTGGATCTGTTACCTAGGCTATCAGCACTTCACATTTGTCTGGATTTCTAAAGTTTTGAAATAAGAAAAGAAAAAATCTTCTGATTATTTCTATTATTTTTGCTAGGGACTAGCAAATCTTAGGCATGGGGGTATTTGATGAGTCCATTAAAATGGACTAATATTAAGCTTAAGTATCTTTAATAGTATAGTTTAGGCGTGTTAATAATGGCAATTAAGTTGTAGAATATTTGTACGCCTCATGATTTAAGTTTATAACATTCTATAACTTAATGATTTTGCTGTTTTTATGTGCAGGTAATAAAATGCAGAAAGAACAAGGGTGGGGGGATAAATTTCCCCAACAGTCGCAACTCTTTCCCCCCTCCCCCGTCGCACATGGGTTTAATCTCCCGCCGTCCTTCAACGAACGAGGCCAGAAATAGTTAAGGGATTTGAAAATCCCTTAACTCACACATGCGGGGAGAGAGAGGAATTAAAAAGAGAGGAGGTGCACTGGGGATTGATCTTCATCTTCCTCCTTACGAGGAACCACTTAGCGGACACTGTGGATCAAGGAAGAGAAGAAGCATGCACTGTGGCCTTCTTCCCCTTGCGGGAAAAACCTCACGCCTCCTGCGCACCACATCACCTCCCTTCAGCACCATCTGCAGGCGCACCCTCCTTGCGCGCCTCCTCCTTCCTGCAATTCAGAGTGCCCTCATCACCACATCGCAGGCACCCGCACCACGCCTGCAGGCCACTTCCTGCCTTTAGCACCATCTGCCTTCACCGTGCGCCCCATTGCCTGCTAGCGCACCCAACCACCCTGCTGCAGACGTCGCACCACTCGTCACCCTCTCATCCGCTCACGCACCAGCCACTGCAGGCGCAAACCAGCGCGCCCTACCGCTCGCTCCCTTCAGCGTCATCTGCAGGTGCACCGCTTCACCAACTTCCTGCGCGCATTCCTACCTCGCCAGCATGCCAGCACGTCCTTCTCCACCCTGCAGGCGCGCCCGCAAGCCCCATTGTAGGCAGCGCGCTCCACTGCTCATCTGCAGGCGCTACCTCCACCCACCTACAAACCGCATGCCTGCAAGCACCTGCCCACGCACCAGCGCGCGCACGCCCGCACGCCACCAGCTGCAGGCACCGCAGCAGCACCTCTGCCTTCTTGTTCAACAGGCCGGAGCTCCGGCCACCTCTGCCGGCCACCTCCGGCCACCTTCATCGCTACCGCTGCCACCACCGGAGAGCCCTCGACCTTGCCGTCCTCCTAAGCCTCGCAACAGGCCCGCGGTGCTCTCTCTCTCTCGCAAGGAGGAGAGAGGAAAAAAGCCATGTTTTCCCACCAATTAAAATTTACATTCAATGCCATTGCCACTTAATTTGATTTTTTTATTATTATTATATTATGGCAGAATTGCGTTCGAACACTCATAGTTCTTTATAATTGCATGGTATTGATATTAACTAGTTTAAAGATTGATTTTTGGGCTTAATTTAAGTACTAATTGTCTTTAGTACACATCATGTGAAAATTGCATAAATTCATCATAAATTTATTGAGGATTTCTATGAAGGAAAAATGCACATATACCCTTATCGTTTTAAGTTATTGCAAATCTACTTCACATTTTAAGTTAGATTTGAATAGGGATTTCGCACTATCCGAAATAATATTAAATAATTAAGTATTGATTGCATAGTTGCCTCCCTGTGGACACGACCCGCTCTTCTACGAGTGGTTATTTTCATTATTTTTGATTAGTCGATTTTTCCACCACTTAAATACTATAATGCTAAGTGAAAAGTTGTTTATCAACTATCCCCCTGTTTAGTGCAGAGCGGAGCTAGCAGCCCTTGGGTTGGGACCTGGGTTAGGATTGGCCACTCTGTATCGACTTCTTGGCTCTCGCGTACATAGTACCGGGGAGAGCTACTAGTGTAGGGAGAGAGCTAGCCACCCCACCGGACTCGGGGTTCAGCTAGTCGCCCTACACCGACTTGTTAGGCCCATTGGGCAAACCAGGGTAGTTAGGCGAGGGTGCGCGGGCTGTGGAGGGGCAAGACCCCTGTTTGGTTCTTAGGGGCTAGACCCTTGTTACTGAGTGGGCTAGGCCCTATATTGGTTCCGTGCTGTACTTTAGGCACACCCGTTAACGGAAACAACTGACCGCGTGCCAGTGTGGGGTAGCTACCTGTACGCTTATCACGCGTGCCGTAGTCACCATTACGTCTGTCCGTGACCTTGGGGTGGTTGACTGGGTGTAGGATCACCACTGGGGACTCTCCCGGCCAGGAGAGCACCACATGTGCCTTCTACTCTTTGGAAAAGACTGTAATCAAGATCGTTCCCACGAGGAACATTCGAGATCAAGAAAGAGACCTGACAAATAAACCAAGTGGTGAAAAAGAATAATTAGTTAAAGAAAATAATTGAAAAACAATAGCTACCTGTCCACTTTTACTACTTTAGTTAGTTGGTTGCCACTCTACTCAGCATTCGCTGACTTTGCATACTCACAACCCTTTTCAGGTCCAGGTGTTGAGCAACCAGAGCCTACGGCTGCAGAGGGTGCTGAGCCTAGTAGAGCCCAGTAGCTGTAGTTTCTCTTGTTGTACTCTTTTGTAGTAGTGAGTAGACTCTTGTACCTTTACGTTTTGTACTCTTGCTTTCTATACTTTATATTCTTGTACCTAGTTACTTTTCTACTGTTGTGGTGGTATGTACTGTAGCAGTTTTTACTTCTTTGTTGCTGTACTTTTGTTACTGTTAGTTGCTTAGCATAGTGAATGTGGTTTACTTTCCTGCTTTTTGGTTACTTTCTCGTTGGACAACTGGGTCTTGGGATCAGTCGAGTCAGTCCGGTCTTATGTCCTGTAGGAATTCAGGAACCAGGTTGTAACAGAAGCATACTAGAATCATCTTGGGAGATCCGAAGGAGATGCATGTCAAATTTTCATGGAATGGCCCAATAAGAAATATGTATATATTTGGATCTAATAAGAAAATTTTGACAAAGTTATCCTATAACACCTTAAAAATAGTATCACACTTTAAATTTAGAAAATTAAATAATAGATTATAATAACTACTTAATAACTTATAGTTAAACATTTTCAATGCACTAGGCTCACACCCATCTATCAAGGTGATTTTTTTTTTAAATTATATGCTTGAGTCAAGACATAACGTCAAAATCAAATTGATGATCTAAATGGTAAACTTGACGGCTTTATGTTGCCCTAAGTTAATGCTTACACATTTCAAGTATAAATCTAAGAGTAATTGATCTAGAAACGATTGGCCTTCCAACATGTAGATTACTTCATCTTAGCTAAACCCATTTATGGACTCCCCAAGTCAAAAGATTTCCCAAGTTCAGAAGCACATAAATCCAATCTACCAAGTGCAAGTCAAAATTCAAATTTGCTTCGAATAACTTAAGCATGAGAGCACATCTCCTTACCACTCCTATCCTCTTACCCTCCTCTCCTCCTACCCTCCTCCTTGTCTCCTCCTCCTATCCTCTTGCCCTCCTCTTAACTTCGCAAAGAAGAATGAGAAGGCTCCCTTCCTCCTATCATCCTCTTGTCATTCTCGTATTGCTCTTCCTCCTCATCCTCGTCATCCTCCTCCTTCTCGTTAATATATATCTTATGTTACTATATTTGTTATTAACATTTAAGATTATAATCTGTTATTTAATTAATTTTTCTTTTGAAATTGCAGGTTATCAGTGTCGGGTACACTCAGAGGCTTGAATAGTTAGAGGTATATATACATTCAATCCTTTTAATTAAATTGAATGATATTTTAGTTTTTTGTTGAATTTCTTTAATGTTCAAATTAGTTATTGTTTAGATACACACACTTGTTAAAAATGATATATGCATGCAAGGCGAAACATTAGGTATTCTAACTCATAGGGTAAAAGTCATCCGAGTCAAATTGTGTCCAAATTACTCACCTGTTGAGACTTTTGATCATGTTATACAGACAATGCAGGAAGTGTATGTATACCTCACTTACATGCATAATATGTTGTCTTTGTAGCATGCCATAAGACTCGATCAACTTTAGTTCGGTGAAGTACCAAACTAAAGAAGATCCTTAAAGATTTGATCACAACTTAGTTTTTCTCATTACATGTAACCTTATGTGGTGAAAGTTTGGTTGCTTCTTCCTGCTCTTCTCCAGTATACCAACTAATCTTATCTAGTTTCTTGCAGTACCTTTAACTGAGTGTTAAAGGAAATCTAGCTAAGGTTAGTATTAGGGGGTATACTAGAGAAGTGCAGGAAAATGTTGCCGAATTTTACCGCACTAAGTTTACATATAACAAGCAAACCTAAGTTGTAATCAAATCTTTGAGGATGGGTTATAAAGTGAAAATCTTAATTAAGATACACATCATTTAGTCATTTCCCTTCCTAATAAGTTATTTGTCTACATTAAATTTTAGGTTATAATAGATAAATCTTGGATTGGATTACAAGGTACAAATTGTACCAGATATAAGGATGGAGTAATTTCATTCCTGGATTGGGCCTTTAATGATGATAGGAAGATATTTAGGCAAGGAGATCAACTTGATAATATCTTCTGCCCATGTAGAAGATGTTTGAATTATTCCTTGCATGATCATAATGCTATGCTCGAGCACTTAATTTGTAATGGGTGGTAGCAACATTACACTACTTGGGTAGCTCATGGTGAGGAGTTTTTTGAGAAAATTGAAGTGCTAATAGTAGAGGTGAAGAAATACAAGAAATGTTGAACGAGATGAGAACAGGAGAGAATATAAATACAGATGAGAAAGATCCGTTCAATTGTGATTCGTTCTATAATACTATTAAGGTGGCTAAGGATCCTATTACTCCAAGTGTTACGAAAACATCAAAGTTGTCATTTTTATTGAAGATTTTTCAATTAAAGGTTATGAATAGAGCTAGTGCAAAATTCATATCCGAAATACTTTAGTTTATTGTTGAGCTATTGAATAACCCTAATGATTTTCTAGCCTCATGGTACAAGGCTAGGAAATAGATTTGCAAGTTTGGTTTAGACTATCATAAAATCGATGCATGTCCGAATGACTACATTCTTTTTAGAAATGAATTTGCAAACTTGAGTAACTGTCCCGAATGTGGACATGAGAGATATAAGGAAAGTAAAAATGAAAGTAAGAGAAAACAACTTCAAAAGGTTCTTTGTTACTTTCCACTAACACCTAGGCTTCAATGCCTTTTTATATCAACTAAAACTGTATGGTGGATGACATGGCACCAGGATTGTAAATCTCAAGATGGAAGAATACATCATCCTACTGAGACACAACCATCCACCCAGGCTAATTCGTCTCCTCAGGCTCAGCCACCCCCCAGCACCAGGCCCCTCCCCAGTCACATTCCATACGACTCGGGGAAATGGCACGTTTACTGCATGTGAGAGGGAAGGGAAAGGGGAAGCAGATTGCTCCTACCTTACCAGAGCAAGTAAAGGATGATCCAGATTATGGAGCATCAGATGAGGAGGACAAAGATGAGAACGAAGATGTGGAGGGAGAGGAGGAGGGGGAGGAGGCAAAGGATGAGATGGTGGGGAGTACGTCCCCAGTTCATGTGTAGCCCTTAGTGGTGGGCACAAGTTTTAGTAAGAACTCTTATACCTTTAAGAAGTAAATTACTTATATATTTTAAAGTTTATTATAACTTCAGAAATATATATGAATATGATTAATGTTTACGCAGGTAAAGTAAGAATAGGACAGAGGAAGACAAAGAATCTAGACCTCCAACGTGTCCCCGAGGGCCTGAGAATAACAATTAGGCTTAGATCCACAGGGGAAGTGGAGAATTACCTAGGCTTCATCAATCGAGTGGGCACAATGGTTAAGTCGATTATTCCCATTTTCTAATTCGACTGGAGAAAGGTGCCCGCAGAGCTAAAAAGGTAACTCCTCCAACAGTTGGAGGTAATTTCTTTTATCTTAATTATTTTTTTTATAACTTTATCTTTAAATTATTATCAAGTAAGATTGATATTTTTTTAAAAATAAATGTAGGCAAATTATGATTGAGGTGATGACCCCAATGCCTCCTAATATATCCTTAAGCACGCCACCAAAATCCCCAGAGATTGGAGGACGTAGACGAAGAGAAATGTAATAATTTTTAAACATTTACATTTTTATTATGTACATAATTTTATATATTATTTCTAACAATTAATATTTGGTATTTAATTTTTCTAGAACTGCAGTTCACCTGAGGAGGCAATGGAGAATTATCCTCCTGATGTCATGCCTGAAGATTGGAAGAAGGCATGTAAGCATTGGCTGGATCCCAAGACGAAGGTTAGTAAATGATTAAAAATGATTCTATTAATCTCATATATCTTAAATTCATAAAAAATATTATTGTGTATATTTACAGGAGCAAGCAAGAAAATATAAGACCAATAGGGCCAAAGCTCCACCATAGACCCATTGTCTGGGTCGAAGGAGCATTGAGATGGTCAAAAGCCGTTACGTAAGTATTGTAACTACTTCGTAGTTGAATATTAATTAATTTTTAAATTATCTTAATATAATTATATCATTTTCATATTTTCAGTCCGCTACACATGATGGGATAGAAATGAGTAAGATGGATATCTACGAGGTCACCCACAGTAAGACTGTAGTTGAGGGTGCTCGTAAGTGGATTCATGAGTCATACCAGGAGAGACACGTAAGTTTCCTAAACCCAAAAACTTTATAACTTTGTATATATATTATAATAATATTTTTTAATGCATTTAGGAGCAAATGGTACACTTAGTACATTCCCCCACCAACGAGACCTCCGACAGCGTCCAGCAGCCTTTGGATCCAAAGGAGGCATTTAGGAGAGTGATGCTACAGGACCATGGTGGTTTCGTTCGTAGTGCGGGGAGGCCACATCCAGCTGGTCTGGGAGGAAAGGTGTTGTCTCATCTAGTGTCGTCAATCAGCTGCATCAAAAGATCAACACACTACAGAGACGAGAGAAGGAGAGGGAGAAGAGAGAGGCAGAGAGGGATAAAAAGATGAATGCCATGAATGAGAAGCTTCAGATGCTTCTATGCATACTTCTCAAGAAGGGATAGTTAAAGAATCTGTCTTCATCAAATCCCAGCATCTACAAATGAAACGGCAATGATGACATGCGCGATGTAGGTGGAGCTGGTGCCATCAGGGCAACAACATTTTGATTTTTATCCATTTTCATTCGTTATGTTTTTCATGTTCTACCCCTTTTATGTAAAAATTTCATTTTCAAACTTTTTATGTACTAGACTTTATATTTATGAAATATAAACTTCTCTTCATTTTCATTAGTCATTTTTGTATAAAATCAGGTCTTTTAGTAGGTAATTCCCATCATTTTAAAATTAAAGAAAAAACCCTACATTTACTATCGATTTTAGAAAGAAGCGATGACATTAAAGTTTAACGCAAGTCACAAATATTGTACATTTATCGTCGCTTATTTTAATAAGCGACGGCAAATAAGTGACGGCAAAAATATTTTTGCCGTCGCTTCTAGGATAAGTGGCGGCAAAAATATTTTTACCGTCACTTATATAAGCGACGGTGTATTTATTTAAATGACGGTGAAACTTAAGAAAGGGAGTAAAGGCAAGAAAAATGACATTCAAATGTCGTCGTTTATTTGATAAGCGATGGCAAATACAATTTCCATCGATTTTAAAACGACATCGAAATATCCAATCCGTGCGGTAGTCAAACAATATTTCGACATCGGATGTGCCCTCTAACTGATGGGAAAATGAAACAGTGATGCTAATAACAACGTCGCTTAATGGAGTTAGTTATATGGGCTTTGCTGTCAGTTTCCAATCGACGATAAAGGTAGAGTATGTTGTCGTGACTAGAGAAAAAGTGAATGGTATCCCTTTTTTGCTTCAACTCAAATTCAAGTTCTTAAGGAATAAAGCTATCTAAAATAGATCATCAGAATGTCTCCAAACACAACTATAATGTTATGCACAATATATTCACAAATATCCAATCATAAGAGTTCAATTTGCAAATGACATTAGGATTTAAAGTGGTTCCACTTTTTAAAGTTTGTCCCTATGGTCATCTCACCTCATGATTTTGCGATGATATGATGCCACAAGATCTACTAAAACCTATCTATGGGAGTAGCATAACCCTTTGCAACAATTAGTTCACAATTAATCAAACAACCCAAGCTTATTTGTGAGCTACTTAACCCAAAGCTATTTCCCACATATTGCCCAATCTAAACAGCTAACTACATAATTCACAAACCACTAGCCAATCACTATCGCATATAGTGGTATAAACAATGTCATGTACAATACAACAATAGTGATCAATCCTATAGCACAAGCAACATATATTTCAAATATAGAGCACCAGCTGTTAGGATTTAATTTAATATGCTTCTTAATTAACTAAGGTGTACAAGTGGAATCTCGCTAAACTTGGCAATAAAGCTTTCCTCCATAAATTTACAATCAATTCTCCATCAGGAATTCCTTTGGAATCACCTACTTAGAATTTCATAATTGTCCCACCAAAGAATCCTCCAGAATTAATTTGCTAGTGATTCCTCTAGAATCACTTCATTAAGGATTTTTCTAAAATCCTATCTATTCAAATTGTTGGAATCTAAAAATCTCATATTCTTCTCCAAAATTTTGAGAATCTCCTCTAGAATCACTAGAGTTTCTCTCTTTAGAATTAAAATTAGAACACATATAAACTAGAGAGCTGGAGAGAAAGGGCTAGAACTTCATTTTAGTGCTTTTATAATGCTTTTGTTGTGTACATCCTCTACTCCTCTATTCATAGGTGAACACTTCCACTCAAAATAACCAAGGGTTGCCCTTCTAACAACTAGAAATAATGGTCAAATCAAACTTTGCCCAAAACTTATAATAAACATGTAGTATAGCCTTAATATGATGTTCAATTCAAATTAAATTTGAACAACAAAATGTCTTCTTCCAACGAGCAGAAATTGCCAATTCAAATCACTCGTAGTCTTCTAAGAGGATGGACTACCTTATTTTCTTTATAACTGTTATTTTATTTGCATTCGCGTTATAGTAAAGTTCCAAATTGGGTAAATGGATCTTTCATTACTCTAAAACTCAATGCTGTCTTTGTTCTCCTATTCTTGGTTCAAGTTTAGATGGTTTTCCTTGAGTCTAATTAGTTTGTTTAGCCTAGTTGATGTTTTAATTACAAAATAACATGAAGACTTGAATATCAATCTAGGAAATAAAAATAAAAAATACAAAATTCAACTTGTTCTTAATTTACACTCTCTAATTCTTCAATCGTATTTTTCCATCTTATAATCTTCAATTCTTGCATATAAGATGCTTGATTATCATATAATTCTTTATCTTTAGTCATAGTTGATATAATAAAAATGTTCATCACGTTTGTAATCAAGTCCCTACATGTTCTGAAAAATTTTACATGTATATGAATGCTAATAATCAAAGCATCAAAGTATGAGATATTTAGGGATCAACAATGTGTGCTTCATATCGATGGGAATTCATTTCAAAGTTTTATTAAAATTATTTCTAACATTTTCTTCATCTAAAAAATATTTATAATATTTTATAAACATTAAAATCACATGTCTTAATATTGTCTCAATATTTTCTAATATCTCAACGATCTTCTAAATGTCTTAACTCTATGTTACTGAAATGAATGTATCTTTTTTGCGTGCTCTAAGAAGCTTATGTAAAAGGATTGGTTTGTATAGATGGATTTAACCTAAGGTTTGCCCGCTAATCCATGATTTACTCTCTTCTTAGTTGAGTAATAAAGTCACTACGCATTTCTCATCAAGAAAGAAAAATTACAACCAAATTATGACCCTCCAAAGTTGAACTAATTTAAAACCTTCTTGTACACGTTATGAGATAAATTTAAAGTTGTAAGGGTTTAGATGTAAGAGTTTTACATGTGAAACCCTAGTATCATCTACGAAAGCATATGCAAACAATTTACTTTTTGTTTATGCCAATATCCCTATTAGTCTTGTCTTATTTCTATCAATACCTCTTTATTTAAATTTTCCAAAAGACTTAATGGAAAGTGGACTCAAAGATAATGGATATTTTCATTCAAACTCCAGTGCATCCAAGTTCCAAATGCAAGAACCCTAAATGGCTCAATTTGAACCTATGAGATGTTAGATTCACTAAAAGATGTCATAGGAGATTATTAGACGAGGAGGGAGGAGGAAGGGAAAGAAGTTGAACTATAGAGGAAGGGGATGAGGAAGGGATAGAAAATTAATTCATGTAACGAGAAATGGAAAAAGTCATTTCCTTTTTATCCTATTTCCATCAACCTTGGCAATTGAAAGGGTCTTAACACAAACATAACAAAATTTTCAAGAGTATTTGTGTAAAATATAGTAGAATTTAAGGGAAACATATGTTATTGGAAATGATTTCAGACGACTATGGAAGAAATACTTAGATGTAACATAAGAATGTACAGTGCGGAGAGTATGTAGGGAGAAATAAAAAACATATAGCATTTGAAGGAATAAAAAACATATAGCATTTGAAGGAATAATAGAATGGACGTGAGTATGCAAACATGTGTTGCAACGTGCGATCAAGAATGAATCGGTTAAAAATCAAAATCAATCAGCTGAAAATAAGAATCAACCGATTGAAAATGAAAATCAAGCAGTTCGAAACACATTGACTGGAAATAATTTTTAATCGATTAAAAATCAAAATACACCAATTTAAAATCAAAACACATCAATTGAAAATGAAAATACACCAATGTGTTTTACCTTTCAACCAATGAAAAATGATTTTTCACTTAGAACATGATTTTTCACCTATGAGAAGTGATTTTTCACTTGGAAATTAAATAGTTTTTATCAGTGAAAAGTGGTTTCCACTGGTGGAAAATTAAAATATACTAGTTGAAACCACCACTCTCATCTGTGTGTTGTAAAATACGTTTCAAAGTGCATTTATTTACTTTATAGAATAATGTTGACCAAATAAAGAACAAAGATGTAGAGGGCATGAAAGGAGTAGTAGGATGTTCACCGGAAAAGAATGGAGATTCAAAAGATATGAATCAAGTCTTCTTGATTTCACTAGAACAATGACGTCATTAACTTTATAAGATGTATATACATAGATTTCATAAACTTTTGGCTGCACACTAGAAGGGAATATGTATGATTCTACTCACAAGGGCTCTGCAACGAAATTAGTGTTCCAATTTCAAGGTAAAGTAAAGAAAAATCTTGCATAGACATTTATACTCTATTGCATTACATCGATTTGAAATTTTAATTTCCTTGGAGCAAAATGATATCGAAAACAATAGATGTGATGATTGATGAAATAGAAATATACATAATTAACTCAAAAGTTCACATAAAATTATATACATGATTTATACTTCAATATTTTAGGTGTTAGTTAGTTGTCCACCAAATATCGTCAAGTATCAATGATCGTAGATAAGAGCATTAACACAAAAAAAAGTTTGCATGGCTCCTTGCAGAACTAACCACCATCGATGATATTTAGTTATACATCACCAATGATATTTTCCATGTGAACTTTTGTGCGAGCCAAATGAAGACCTTGAGAAAATGGTGATGATGGATCGCTGGGGAACAATGAGCCTTCATCTCGAATGGTTTAGCTATCCCAGACTTTATCATTTCACATCTAAGGTCGAATGATATGGTCTTTGAATATTATTTAGTAACTCGCACTTGTTTTTCCCCTAATTGGTGGCCCTCCTCACTACAAAATAAGTAACCTATACCAACGATGGAATTACAATAACATTTTTAATATGTTGCTATATATCCTCTAAAAATGTTGCTAATCATAATATTTACATCAACAATCACATTAATGTTTCTCCTTAACTTTCTTTTTTGAATCCTAGATAACCTTAACCTTGCAAATCCTACCCATAGCACTCATAACCCAAACCCTCTCCTCGGCATCAAGCCCTACACCTACCATCGCAACCCCCAACACAATTGGGTCAATGACATATGTCAATTCTCATTTTAATTTAAATTATTATTACATTTGATGTGTCCAGATGCTTGTTGTTTTAAGAGTTTTGCTCCATGTTATGTTGTGCTAGGGTCTAATTATTTATATTTGGTTAACTAGGTGATAAACACAACCAATTTCAAGATCTATTGTAACTTTTAAAATGCGGGGGCTTCCCTCTAAGTGTAAATTACATTTTTTGGGGGGTCTATGTTTGTTAAGGGAAATGGAGTCTAGAGATGATATGCTTTTTTGGGGAACTATCTTCTGACCACTCCTAGTTTGCGCATGCCCTGAAGAAGACCCCTTGGGGGAAGTGCTTGGAATGTTTTGTTATATACTTAAGTCACATAAATATAGCTTGATATTCGAGAACAAATAAAATTCAGATGCATCCTTGATCAAATATGGCCCAAGCAAGATTCATAAAAGAGCATAGGTTTCCACCATGTACCAAAGCTCTAAAGCAAGAAACAAAGCCATCTATATTATGTTGTGCATAAAAAAAAAGGGTAAAACAAAATTGTAGGCTCACTGGCATTATCTATAGAAAATCAAAAATCTAATTTGAAAATGGTGTACCTCACATTAGAACACCATGCACAACCCGTGCACACAACTATAAAATGACAATATGGATAGCAATTATCTTTAAATATGATTGGAGAATAGGATTGTCGATTACATCAGAATCTGAATGAAAGCCTCTTTCCAATTGTACAAATATTTTTAGGTAAACGATGTGATACAATAACTACATTTTGCTAAAATTGTTCATATCTTGAAACATAGAAGTTAAAAACCCAGATCCGATCTGTAACTTCTACCGGTGCTAATCTTGTACATCTTAGGGAGGCCACCAAGATCCGAGTAAAAAATGCATTTTAGAATAATACTAAGTGAACAAAGTGAAATATTCAAGCCATCATGTCTATTAAAAGGAGAACAAACAGTAGCACTAAAAGCCCTTTACTACTGAAGACAGCCATTCAAGAACATAATTTTTACTGTAAGAGGAACACAGCACCTTAAAAATAATAGCCGATGTCTAAGCAAGGTTTGGAGGACTTACTCATGGTTGTCCTTGTGAATTCCATAGTCTCTGCTTTAATTGATCTCTCATATGTCTGCTTCAATGATTCCTGTAAGGACATAGGAAAATGCTTGTTAAAATTTAATCTCTACTCTGCCTACGTGACATAAAAAAAACAACCACCAATCCTCATGAATACTAATAATAAACTCACAATAGAGACTCTCATTCACTTGCAATCTATCCAGAAAAGGTGAATTTTCCTTCTGCTTATTTCATATTGCAGAAATTTTGCCTTTTCATTATCTAAATTGTATTCCCACATTTCATTTTTCCCCTATAGCAATCCATCCAGATTCATGCTTTTCTTTTCTTTAATGACTTCCTTTAATCAAGAAACAAATGATTTACATTGTCAAATGATGCTCAATTTATAGACATTGGTAACTTGATTAGGTCTATTCCTTTGTTCAGATCTGCACTCTATCACATTTGCATTTGGATTTTGATTTGGATCTCGATAAGGTTTGACTGGTAAGGCTTTTACAAGCCTAGGGTTTTTTATGATGAAGAATTTTCCTTGATAAGGTAATTAGAGATTAATATTCCCTAATTACTATATCTGGGATCTATAAAAATCGCCTCTAGTAAAGGCAAGATTTGTTCCTTACTCCATGACAAGGTAGCGATGTTAACTTTCATCTACATAACTCACCTCTAGCAGAGGCAGTTACATGTCTCTTTCAGTCATTTTTAAAGAAGAACTCGCCTTTCATAGAGGCATGTTCTTCAAAAGTCTTTTTGAGCAGCAACAGCTACTGAACCTCTTGTTGCTACGACTGCTGTTGAACCTGCTGCTGTTGCTATTGAACCTGCTGCTGCTTTACCTTTTCAAACAAAAAAAAACTAATGCCATTTATATATCCCCATGTTCTTTATAACTACTGCTAACCGTCCCTTTAGAGTTCTTTGCTTAGGTCATAACTGAAATTGAAGGCACAATGAGGATAAGAAAAGGTTGAGTTCAAGCTTCAAATGATTGGAGTGCTACCCAATTCAACAATTCATAAGGCATGCTCATTAATGGATGACAAGCACTATAGTCATATCAAATCTTTTTGCATCATTTCTGGATGAAAAGAAGATCTTATTAAAATTTTAATTTGAAGAAAGAAAGAAAGAAAGAAGATCTAACTTTTGAAATTAATCCATGAGCCTAAGTTAACAAACTGAATTCAACTGAACTTAAGAAAAATGGGTAGGCCTTTTTTATGCCACCATATGAGTAATTTGTAATGTTACTAAAACATCATAATTTCACAATCCCTAAGAATTTTTATGATAATGGATAGAGAACTTGTAGCATTACAAAATTAATAGAAAAATTGCATTTGTAAACTGGCTATCTTTTGCTGTCTTAGTGTTTATATGGTAATAAAAGCATGACCTTAGTTAGTGGTCATCCATTCCTTTAGAAGCCAAATGGAAACAAGCGATTTTTATGGGAAAATTGAAAAGGACATGATATACCTTTCATAGAAACCTGGTAAAAGACCAAATCGACAAAGGTAAGCATAAGGGAGGTTAAGTCCAACCATCCTCCCATGATCATACAGTCTTGGGCCTTAAGGTGGAGTTGATTAACCTGAGGTTCTGCAACTTGTAACTAAGAGATTTTTTCGAGTGAAATAAAAAATATATATCTCAAAGTAAAAATATTCAAGTAGATACTATTTTCTTTTCTATACAAACTATAATTGGTGTTCAAACCAAAGCAAAACTTGCAGTTTTTCATAATGTTTACAGCTGGAGTTTCGGAATTTGATTATCCATGTGCATGGTATCCATGTGCATGGTACATATGGAAGATGTCAGGCACCCTTTCTTTACATGAATTTTGCCTAAGAGGGGTGAAATAGTTATGCAATAGATTTTATTGATCCTTTAGACAAGGAGCAGCTCTGGAGTGCATTTTGGTAGGGTCAAAGAGGAGAAGGGGTCGTTCTGTTTAGATCCACATAAGAATGGGCAAAGGTTTAAGTAGTTATTTGACTATTTGGTTGGAAAGGATAGGACCTCCTTACAACATTTCTAATCCCCTGTTAGTCTCAATGGAACCCCGAAATCTCGACCAAATACATTGAAACCAAGGTGAAAATCTGTTTGCTTGTATTATTATCATTTCTGAAATGAGCAATGGTTTCTTGTCTATAAGTCTAGTTACTAATTAAAAATTAATCATAAACATCATAATTTTGAATCGTCTGTGTTGCTTTTCCCTCCATCCTGTTGGGGTATTTTTATCATGTCAGGAGGCATACTTTTCCTTTCTATAACATTAATTTTATGTTATCTAATCATATTCTCAATGTAATGTCATTGCCATTTTTATATAACATTGTAATTTCCCAGTATATTGGGTACATGATCCTTGTATAGATTGGAGTGATAAATGGCATTATAGGAATTTATGGCTACTGACCATGATAACATATTCTATTGATTAGATCTCTCCTACTTTATCTTTCTCCCTTGATCTTTCTCTTTATCAATCTCTCTCTCATTCGATCTGTCTCTCTCTATCAATGTCTTTCAATTGTTCCTTTGTTTGGATCTGTATTTGATTAGATCATTAAAGACAAGAAGGTATTTGAAATCTCTTCATTGTTCCGATCATTGAAGCCATGATTTTGTATTTGGAATCTCTTTGATCCTTCAGAAGAGGCCCTTACTGGCAGTAGAGGAATGTAAGCTCCCCATTCCTTCACTTTTGTCTCTTGGATTCATTCTTGGACTTATTAATTCGAAGCTGATGTCTAAAAAATGTGCTTGCTTGAAATTTCATCTTGCTTAAGCTTTGTGTTGTTTCGATTGAGGTTTCACACCATGCCAATTGCTAAAGATACAATGATGGCCACTTGGCAACTGATATTGTTACGACTCGATTCCTAGATCCCTACAGGACCCAAGACCAGCTCGCCTCAACCAAGCCCAAGACCTAGTCATCCAAAAAGAAATAACCAAAAGCAAGAAAGTAAACCACATTCACATATGCAATATAACTAAGCATAAGAAACGTACAACGCAGTAAAGAAAAATAGATCTGTTGTTTCAGTATATACCACCACAACAACAATAACGGAAAGAGGAAAGTAAATAGTAGTAGCAGAACAGTAACTAAAAATCCATTACTTACTACAACAGTAGAGAAAAGAAAAGGAAGTGCTGAAGAAAACTACGGCTGGACTCGACTGGGCCCAGCACCCTCCGCAGCCATAAACTCAGGCTACTCAACTCCTGGTCTTGAACAGAGTTATGGAAAGACAGAGTCAACGAACGCTGAGTAGAGTGGTATCTATATTATCTAAGTACAAAACAGTAAAAATAACAGGTTTAATTCTCATTTCCATTTATCTGTTTTATATGTTCCAGTGTTACCCATTTCTCAAAGTATCCAGATATTTCTTGATCTTGCATGTTCCTCGTGGGAACGATCTTGATTGCAGTCTTCTCCATAGAGTAGAAGGTACACGTGGTGCTCTCCTGGTCGGGAGAGTCCTCCGTGGTAGTCCTACACCCAGTCAACCACCCCAAGGTCACTGTCAAGACGTAGAGGTGACTACAGCATGTGTGATAAGCGCATAGGTAGCTACCCCACACTGACACGCGGTCAATCGTTTCTACTAGCAGGTATGCCCAAAGTGCAGCACGGAACAGTATAGGGCATTGCCCTCTCAGAACAGGGGTCTCACCCCTCAGAACCAAACAAGGGTCTAGCCCCCCCACAGTCCACGCACCCTTGTCTGACTACCCCGATTTTCCCAGAGGGCCTAACAAGTCGATGTAGGGTGGTTAGTTGAACCCCGAGTCCCATGGGGTGGCTAGCTCACTCCCTACAGTAGTAGCTTGCCTCGGTACCACGTACGCAAGGGTCAACAAGAGTCGGTGTAGAGTGGCCAATCCTAACCCCAAGTCTCAACCCAAGGGAGACTAGCTCTGCTCTACACAAAAGGGGACAGTTGCTTTCCTTGGTACCACGTACGCAAGGGCCAGCACACTTCCGGTCAACATTCCATATTTCCGTCTATCCACAAGAGTTCTACTCCTAATTCCTCGTAGGGTTCATGCTCATGTTCACCTCATTTATCCCGATCCAGATCTCATCTTTCATATTTCATTTCTCATTCGTATACAGGCAGCTCGTGTTTTCATAATTCAATTCTCAATACATGCAACTGGTGATTTCACTGGTAATTGTTCATTAAATACAGGCACTCATATTCTAGCAGGCAACTCATAATTAAAATACAAGCATTTACTAGAAATTTATCTTAATCATGCATGCATGTAAACCATACAGTACAAATAGGCTTATTCATTTCTCTACCCTAGGGTCCATGCCACATCCTAGGGTTCCATTCAGCTACTTCCACAAGCACATTCTTATTCAAATATTATTAATGGAATTAAACCACTCTACCAGGAAACACGGGAGTAATGGGGGCTTGAACTGCAGACCCAAACGTCTCTGCGAGCCCCAAACGTGCAGCAGGCTGAAATCCTATACCAGGGAATACATCACAAAAGGAGAGTTAAGAACAATGTAAAATAGACTCTAGTAAGTAGAGGAACTCGAGAGGAAAGTACAGGTATTTCGTTTGCGTAAAACGAACCCCGATCGAACCCTAAATAAGTCAAAAACGTGCCTACTGTTCAAAATCAGACGTTTGGGAATAATCCCAGACGTCTTAAAAGGCGTTAATCTTACCTTATGTTCCTGTGGTATCCTCAGACGTCCATACCTTCTCTGTGATCGTCTGAAGGCAATTCCAGACATCGGATAATGCCTCTGGTCATCTGGATGTACCTCCGAACGTCTAATGATGTACTCAGACGTCCACAAACGCATGGAAAAGAGTTCCACGTGCCTTCCCAAGGACCTTTACCTACATACGAAACCGCAGGTCCAAATCAGGCCCGACCATCTTCTGCGGTGAGGCCTGCATGGCCGTAACCGCGGAAAAGAACGTACCTTGTGATATAAGTGCTTTCAGATATCTGGTCTCAGACCCGGACATACAGTTGCCACCACGATCGTCTAGTCGACTCTCCAGACGTCTGATACTGGAAAAATCCCAGTATCAAAAACTCCCTGCAGCTCACTCTGCTCGCTCGCCTCGCATTGCAACAACTCCAGCCACTACAAAGGGCTGGGAGGCCACCTCCCCGAGCCCACTCCTCCTCCCGTGCATGCCCACTGTTGGCCGTGCGAGCTCCACTGAGCCTCCATCGAAGCTCCACCAACCTTAGGCCTCCTCCTCCTCCCATGCTCTCCTCCTTCCTGCCTCTCACTCTCCCTCGCTCGCCCCCTCTCGCCACTCCCACACAAGCACTGAAGGTGGTGGTGGCAGTGGTGTGTGGAGTGGAGAGGAGATAGGAGGGGGGTTTATATAAGAGGGTGAGGGATTTTGGGTTCGGGGGAGGTGAGGAAGAGAGAGAGGAAGGAATGATTCTGCACGTCGCCCGCGTGCAGAGCGCAGTGCAGAGTACAAAAATTCCACTTTCAGATGTCCGGGAATGGGTCCAAATGTCTGGACAGACATCTGACTAAGACTCCAGATGTCGTAAAAGGCTAAAAAGTAACGGGTCCTTACATCATAAAAAACTTAAAGGAAGTTTTGTCCCTGAAACTTGAGCTAGCTAGGGGCAGGAAAAGGAATGTAAAACGCATAACTTAAAGAGGACCAAAGAAGGTCCGAAAAGATGTACCCTCAAAAAGCTCCGGGTACCGATGTCCCATCACCGCCTCAGGCTTCCAGGTAGCCTCCTCGTACTGCTGGCTTCTCCGTAAGACCTTCACCAATGGTACCTATTTCCGTCTCAGACTTTGGACAGCTCTGTCTAGTATCTGCACTGGTCTCTCAGGGTAGGTCAGGTCGTCACCCATCTCGACGCTCTCGTGGCTCAAAACATGGCTAGGATCAGCAACGTACTTCCTGAGGTTGGACACATGGAACACGTCATGCACTCCAGAAAGTTGGGGAGGAAGGGCAAGCCGGTAAGCAACAGGTCCCACCAGCTCCAGGACCTCAAAGGGCCCTACAAACCTCAGCGCAAGCTTCCCTTTCACCCCAAAACGTTGCAGGCCCTTCATGGGAGAAACACGGGGAAAGATGTGATCCCCAACCTCGAACTGCACCTCTCTGCGTTTCCAGTCAGCGTAACTCTTCTGCCTGCTCCTGACAGTGCGGAGTTGTTTGTGAATCTTCTCTATCACCTCCTGACTGTCGGATCAGCCTGGGGCCAACCTCCCACTTGGTCCCCACCTCGACCCAACTCAAGGGTGCAGTAAACCTCCATCCGTACAGAGCCTCGTAAGTTGCCATGCCGATGCTCAAGTGGTAACTGTTATTATATGAAAACTTTGCCAGAGGTAAATGCTCCTCCCAAGAGCCTCTCCAGTCTAATACATAGACGTGTAAAAGGTCCTCAAGTGTTTGTATGGTGAGCTCTGACTGTTCGTCCGTCTAGGGGTGGTAAGCGGTACTGAACCTCAAACGTGTCTCCAAAGCCTGCTGAAACTCAGCCCAGAACTGGGAAGTAAAAAGGGCATCCTTGTTGGATACAATCTCACGCGAAACTCCGTGCAGGCATACGACATCGCGAATGTACCTCTCTGCCAACTGTGCTGGTCCCAAGGTGACTCAGATCGGCAAGAAACACGCCGTCTTCGTCAACCTGTCCACTATCACCCAGACTACGTCATGTCCCCATTGGGTAACAGGTAGACCCACCACCAAGTCCATATTGATGCTCTCCCACTTCCACTCTAGCATAGGAAGCGGTTGCATCGGCCCTACAGGCCTCTGATGCTCGGCCTTCACTTGTTGGCACACCAAATACTACTGCACAAACTCACCAACATCCCGCTTCATCCCTCTCCACCAAAAGTCACGTCTCAGATCATGATACATCTTTGTGTTCCCAGGATGTATGGTGAACCTGGACCCGTGCACCTCAACCAAGAGCTCTCTCAATAACTCCTCGTCCCTAGGAACGCATAAACATTCCCTCATGTGCAATATCTCATCTGTAAAGGAAAAGTCTCCTGGGCTCCTGTCAACACCCTGACCCACAATGTCTGTAAGTACGAATCTGTCATTCACCCTGCGATGATGCGATCTATCAGCTCTGGTCGCATCTGTTGCGTCACTGTCACTGTGCCACAATACCCCCGTGACTCCCAAGGTTGCCAACTACCCAACTCCTCCATGAGTCTCCAACTCTATGCCTGTAGACTGGCCAAGTGGGTGATCACCTTCTAGCTCAAGGCGTCAGCCACCACATTGGCCTTCCCTAAATGGTATGAGATGCTGCATTCGTAGTCCTTCAGGAGCTCTAACCAACGTCTCTATGTCATGTTGAGCTCCTTCCGGTCAAACAAGTACCTAAGGCTCTTATGATCCATGAAAATCTTGAAAGTCTCACCATAAAGGTAGTGTAGATTCTGCCCTAGCAGGAGGGGGTGATGTAATAATTGCGGAAATGAAAATAAAACAATCTCACAAAATATCAATCACACGAGTACACAATTTTTTTTAGGTGGAAACCCAAACCGGGTGAAAACCACCACATAACCCTCTCGAGTTAGAATTTTCCGATCAACCAAGTTGATCAAATCCACTAACCGAATCACTTTAAACGAGGGTGATTCAACCTCAATTACAACCACGCTACAAGTACGAGGGTAGCGTTCCTCAACCCCTTCTCTCCACGAGAAGGATTTTGTCCCACGAAGGAGACGGGAATTCGCAAAGCGAATACCCAACCAAATAACAAAGATAAAATAACAAATAATCCTATAGAGCCAACAAAGTAATTTTAAACCTAAGCTTCTATAGGAATTAAGAAACTCCCCTTTGCAAGGAGTGCATCGAGTCGATGACGTGGGTGCGTGAGCCACACGACGGCGCAACGTCGCTCTCGTGAACTACGGTGGGAGAGCGGGTGCGCGAAGGCTTGATGCTCTCTAGATGAAGAATTAGAGCTTGGAGAGCAAGAGAGACACAAAATGGTCTGAAAGTGTATTGCAAGGTGTGTGTCATGTGTTTCTAGGTGTATGTTGGTGTGCAAGAGGTTCCCCTCTATTTATAGAGGCCTTAGGAAGGCTTTGGATGGCTTAGGAAGGGCTCCATAGCCGTTGGGTGCAAAGCCCAAGTGAATCAACCCAAGATCAAGAACAATCATTGCACTGACAGGGTAATCAGACGTCTAATTATGGCATCAGACGTCTGGAAGACCACTTTAAGACGTCTGAAAATAAGGTCAGACGTCTGATTTTAGGCGGGTCTCTTCCTGACTTGAATCAGATCTAAATAGTGTTCTAGCGCAAGTCCATCAGACGACATACAAGATGTCTGGCACTATGTCTTGACGTCTGGAAACCTACTTTTTCGTGGGAATGGATTTGCAATGGCTAGAAAATCTCTGAGAAGAGATTTTCGGGTCAGTCGAGGCAAAACGGTCAATTATCAGACGTCTGGAAGGGCTTAAGGACGTCTGATAAAGCTCTAACAGTCATATCCTTGAGTGTATGCTAAGAGAGCCAACGGTCCACTAATTGGACGTCTGGCAAAGTCATCAGACGTCTCCTAAGACATCTGGTCTAAAGTCTGGACGTCTAATTTCATCAGACAGAACTAACTATGTCCAGCCTAAATGTTATCAGACGTCTGAATCAACAGTCAGACATCTTAAAACACATTATCAAACGTCTGATTTTGGAATTAGACGTCTGGAAATGCTGTTTGAACCTTATATTGATTTTCTAAGTTCTCTACAGAAAACCTAAGTATCCTAGGGTTGTGCCGATGTTCTTAGGACTACTGTTAGGGTACTTTGAGGCTCTTTAACATAATGTTCTAAGGAAATAAAGAGCAAGAAAATAAAGACAAAAGTACATGAAAGGAATAAATAGAATTCTATCCTATTCTTCTTGTCCTTCCATCTTCAATCTATCCCTCCTCGCGAATCTCCTCTGTTCTCCATCAAGCTCCTCCAATCCGTCCTGGATGCAAGCTTGAATTCCGTCTAATCACGTCTACATTTGTAATTGACCTGAAATCTAATACTCCAAGTGCAAATGTTAAATAACACGTGTTTTGTTATCATCAAAACAAATGATCGTGGTGCTCTAGAACCAACAGGTAGTGCCGCCATGTTTTCAGCACAAAGACAATAGCTGCCAGCTCTAAGTCATGGGTAGGGTAGCTATGCTCATGGGGCTTCAGTTCCCGCGAAGCGTAAGCGACAACGTGACCCCGCTGCATGAGCACACCCCCTAACCCCTGCAACGAAGCATCTATGTAAACCACAAAACTGCCACTGCTGTCTGGGATGGTAAGCACAGGAGCTGAAGTCAGTCTCTCCTTCAACTCCTGAAAGCATGCCTCTCACTCATCTGTCCAGGCAAAGGGCACGTCCTTCCGAGTCAGTTGGGTCATAGGACGCGTAATCTGAGAGAATCCTCTGATAAACCACTGATAGTAACCTGCCAGTCCCAAAAAGCTACGTATCTCTGTCACTGTACATGGCCTCTCCCACCTAAGTATGGCCTCAACCTTGGCTGGATCCACAGCCAAACCATCCCCTAAGATCACGTGGCCTAAGAAAGTCACCTGCCTCAATCAAAACTCGCACTTGTTGTACTTGGCATATAGTCTACGTTGTCTCAAAGTGTCCAGGATCATCCGTAAATGCTGTCCATGTTGCGCCTGATCCCACGAGTAAACGAGCACATCATCGATGAACACAACCACATATTGGTCCAAGTATGGCCTGAAAACCCAGTTCATCAAATCCATAAAAGCAGCGGGGTCATTGGTCAGCCCAAACGGCATGACCAAGAACTTGTAGTGCCCATATCGAGTACGGAAAGCTGTCTTGGACACGTCGGCCTCCTTGATCCTCAACTGGTGGTAGTCTGACCTCAGATCTATCTTGGAGAACACTGTGGCATCTCGCAACTGGTAGAAGAGGTCGTAAATCTTCGGCAGCGGATACTTGTTCTTGATGGTGACCCTATTCAGTTGTCGGTAGTCGACACAAAGTCGCAGGGTACCGTCCTTCTTCTTCACAAACAACATAGGGGCTCCCCACGGGGATGCACTGGGCCTCACAAAGCCCTTCTCCAACAAGTCCAGCAGCTGTGACTTGAGCTCTCGTAGCTTAAGTGGTGCCATCTAGTACAGTGCAGTAGAAATGGGGCTGGTCCCCGATACCAGTGAGATCTCAAACTCAATCTCACGCTCAGGCGGTAGTCCTGGTAACTCCTCTGGAAAAGCGTCGGGTACTCGCAAACCACCATAACACTCTGAAAGTCATCCACGGGGCTAGGCTCTGCCACTACACAGGCCAAAAGGTCCTCACACCCCTAGCTCAAAAGCCTCGCTACCCGAAGAATGGAGATGCATCTGAAACCTCCATCCCCCGGCTATCCGTGAAACTCAAAGTGAGGCAACTCCGGCATGGAGAAGATGATCTCCCTCCCAAAACAATCCACTAGAGCATGATAGGTGGACAGCCAGTCCATCCCTAGGATCATGCCAAAATCCTCCATCTGTATCACAATCAGGTCAGCGGGGAGACTGTGTCCCCCTATACTGACCTCGCAGTTCATGTAGACCTCCTTAGCTACAAACAACTGGCCACCTGGGCCTCTGATCACAAACGAATCCTCTAACACTACACTACCCTGCCCCAAACTGACGACAAAACTTGCGACAACAAAAGAGTGTGTGGTGCTGGAATAAAAAAGTACATACACTAATCTACCAGAAACAGTAACCATACCTGCCACCACTGAACCGGAAGCCCTAGCGCCTCTGTGTGTCAGGGCATTGATACACCCCTCAGTCCTTAGTGCAGACGAAGAAGCTACACTTTGGGTCGGGCGAGCAGCCGCTAGCCGGTACCCTCCCCGTGACCGCTGCCCTCCCCCACGTGCCTGGGGAACACGACCACAAGCTCAGCCTCTAATGCTCGGTGCGGGGAACATCTGTTGTGCTCCGGCCCTAGATGGGCAGTCCCTCCTGATGTGCCCCAGCTGACCACACTGGTAGCAGAGGGGGACACAACCTCCTCTCTCAGTAGGTCCCTGCTGGCGGCTGGGCGAGGGTCCGGTGCTAGCAACTGGCCCCTATATAGGGCCCCTAAAGGCCACTAATGGCCCTACAAAATGAGATGGCTCTCCTGCGGGTGCCGTGTGCCTCCTCTTCCAATGGCCCTAAGAGTACTCTGGTTGGTAGGGCCTCTTCCATCCACTGTCAGTGTCTCACACTATCGAGTTGGTCTCCTCGTAGGTCATGGTTGCCTCAACCACTCGTGAAAAGGTGGGCAGCTTCAGGGGTTTGACATACCCCTGAATAGCAGGTCGGAGGCCCTCAGTAAACCTCCACAAGTGCTCCTCCTCCGTAGACACGGCTGTTTAGCCAAAACGTGATAGCTCTAGAAAACATGTGCGATACGCATTAATAATCATTGTCCCCTGGCGGAGAGTGTGGAACTCCCGCCTCCTCTGGTTCTGCTAGGTCCCCGGAAAGTACTTCTCGCAGAAGAGAGTCACGAACTGGTCCCACGTCAACTCTCTCCCCTCCTGGCCTCTGACTGCCCTCCACCACCTATGTGCTGCACTCTCTAGCTGGTACGTGGCAAAGGCCACGCGGCACTCCGCGGGGGGGTGAAGGGTGTTGAACACCTTCTGTATCTACTCCAGCCAGTCCTCTGCCTCAAACGGGTCCTCATCCCCCTTGAAGGAGGGGGGCTTCAGCTTCCGGAACTGTCCGAAAAGTTCGTGGTGCAGCTGCAGTGGGGGAACGGGCACGCCTCCAGGCAAGGAGGGCTCGTGCTCAGAAGTGTCAGAGTGCGGTGGGGGTGGTGGAGGACCACCCCCTCCCCCTCCTGCTCGTCCAGCACTGTGGCGGCCTCTCTGTCCCAGCGAGGACTCCCCCTTCACGTCCTCAAGGAGAGGTGCCCATGGAGGCTGGTGGAGCTCCTCTCACACGATATCTTTGATCAACTGCGAGAGATCCTAGGCCTGAACACCCGGGTGAAGAGGTCGGTCAACTGGTACCTCAGGCCCGGCACGTCTGCCCCTCCGACCTTGTCCACTGCCGCGACCATGGCCCGCCTCAAGAACTCCCCGACGAGGCATCTCATGCAAGGAGACGCGAAAGATAGAACAAGAGAGTCAACAATACCGAATTACTTTGAGAAAAGACTCAAAACGAATATCAAGGCGATACGTTGTGGTGGCTATCCTAGTTATATGCACGTGAATGGTTATTCTCAAGCCAATTGGTTCAATTCTCGGGATGACCTTGCTCTGATACCATCTCTTTACAACCCAATTCCCAGATCCCTACAGGACCCAAGACCGGCTCTCCTCGACTAATCCCAAGACCTAGTCATCCAACAAAAAATAACCAAAACTAGGAAAGTAAACCACATTCACATATACAATATAATTAGGCATAAGAAACGTACAAAGCAGAAAAGGAAAATACATCTGCCGTTTCAGTACATACCACCACAGCAACAATAACAACAGAAAGAGGAAAGTAAACAATAGTAGCAGAACGGTAACTAAAAATCTATTACTTACTACAACAGTAGAGAAAAGAAAAGGAAGTGCTGAAGAAAACTACGGCTAGACTCGACTAGGCCCAGCACCCTCTGTAACCGTAAACTCGAGCTGCTCAACTCTTGGTCTTGAATAGTGTTATGGAAAGGCAGAGTCAGCGAACGCTGAGTAGAGTGGTATCTATATTATCTAAGTACAGAACAGTAAAAATAACAGGTTTAATTCTCATTTCCATTTATCTATTTTATATGTTCTAGTGTTATCCATTTCTCAAAGAATCCAGATATTTCTTGATCTTGCATGTTCCTCGAGGGAACGATCTTGATTGCAATCTTTTCCATAGAGTAGAAGGTACATGTGGTGCTCTCCTAGCCGGGAGAATCCCCCGTGGTAGTCCTACACCCAGTCAACCACCCCAAGGTCACTGTCAAGACGTAGCGGTAACTACGGCACGCATGATAAGCGCATGGGTAGCTACCCTGCACTAGCAGGTATGCCCAAAGTACAGCACGGAACAATATAGGGCCTTACCCTCTCAGAATAGGGGTCTTGCCCCACAGAACCAAATAGGGGTCTCGTCCCTTCACAGTCCACGCACCCTCGTCTGACTATCCCGATTTTCCCAGAGGGCCTAACAAGTTGGTGTAGGGTGGCTAGCTGAACCCTGGGCCCTGTGGGGTGGCTAGCTCCCTCCCTACACTAGTAGCTCGCCTCAGTACCACGTACACGAGGGCCAACAGGAGTCGGCGTAGAGTGGCCAATCCTAACCCCAAGTCTCAACCCAAGGGAGGCTAGCTCCGCTCTGCACAAAGGGGACAGTTGCTCTCCTTGGTACCACATACACAAGGGCCAGCACACTTCCTGTCTACATTCCATATTTCTGTCTATCCACAGGAGTTCTACTCCTAATTCCCCATAGGATTCATGCTCATGTTCACCTCATTTATCCCGATCCAGATCTCATCTTTCATAATTCATTTCTCATTCATATACAGGCAACTCGTGTTTTCATAATTCAATTCTCAATACATGCAACTGGTGATTTCACAGGTAATTGATCATTAAATACAGGCAGCTCATATTCTAACAGTCAACTCATAATTATAATACAAGCATTTACTAGCAATTTGTCTTAATCATGAATGCCTGTAAGCCATACAGTACAAACAGGTTCATTCAGTTCTCTACCCTAGGGTTCATGCCACATCCTAGGGTTCCATTAAGCTACTTAAACAAGCACATTCTTATTCAAAAATTATTAACGGAATTAAACCACTCTACCACTAAACACGGGAGTAATGGGGGCTTGAACCACAGACCCAGACGTCTCTGTCAGCCCCAAATGCGCAGCAGGCTGAAACCCTATACCAGAGAGTACATCACAAAAGGAGAGTTTAGAACAGTGTAAAACAGACTCCAGTACATAGAGGAACTCGAGAGGAAAGTATAGTGATTGCGCAACAATCATAGGTCGTAATTGGCCTAGATTAAGCTAGGACTTAGCATAAGTTAGGGTTATTCATGCATGCATACGCATTATTTGCATCTTTACTGCTTTCCTTTAGCTATGCATAAAATAATGTTATAATATGCTGATTAAGTGAATTATGTCGATTGCAGGAAATAAGCTGATCACGAGCTAGATCTGAAGCTGGATCAGGAATAACAGGAGTTGCAACAGAGCGGGAGCAGAAGGCTTAGATTAGATGTAGGAATAATGATGTAAGGGAGTTAAAGGTTTGCTATTCTATTAAGTAGGAATAAAGCAATAAAATGTGAAGAGCTTAGGTCCATCCTAGCCCTAGGATAGCCTAGAGACTTCCCCAAGCCTTAGCCACCCTTAGATTAGGTCACAACACCATAGGAAGCCCTAAAACCCTAGTTCCAACCCTTCTTTGGACGTCCAGATAAGTTTTAGGACGTCCAGGACCCTTAGCCAACTCCCGCACACTTCAAACCTACTTCTGCAGTGTTATTGGACATCCAAACACTTTGTCAGACGTCTAATTTCTGCAGAATACCCAAAACAGAACCCGAAATCCTTCCTGACTCTGATTGGACGTCCAGACAATAAGTCAGGACTTCTGATTTTTGAGTATAAGACGTCTGATACTGCTCTCCAATTCCTGTTTTGAGATTTAAGCCTTGATCTTGGATCTCTAGGTCCTTAAACCCAATTCCAACTCCATAGGAACCTAAATTAAGGTGCCCTAACCCTAGTACACCACCTCTAGACCTCCCTAAGGACCTAATTAGGTCCTCACTAAACCTAATTGACTTGGATCTTAGTCAATTCTATCAGCCTATTCAATTGTACTCATTGAGTCCAATTAAACCCTGATCTCAGCACACACTGTCTAATTGGACTCAGTGAGAGTCCAATTGACCTATACCTGACTTAATTAAGTTATTTTACTCTCAATTAAGGTTCCGCACACCCAATTAAACTTGTATTAAGTTTAATTACACTTTACCTTAGTGAATTAGGGTTTATAACCCTAATTTGAGACCTACCTTGACCTAAACCCACTAGAACCCAACCTAATCAACCTAGCCACCTAAGTTTCCACCCACACACACCCACACACACCATCCACACGAAAATATCTAGTCTAGAGTTCCCTAGAACTCTCTACCATGTGTGGTTGCCTTGGTTGCCAAAAATAGCAACCAAGAGCCATTCAATTTTTAAATCCACATTTAGTGGATCTAAAAACCACCATCCACCCTCTCTCTCTCTCACTCTCCCATGAGCTCCCACCATAGGCCTCTCTAGAGAATTCCATAATTCTTTAGAGAGCTTCCCTTAGGTCTATAGAAAGACCCCTTGGGTGGCCATTTGCACCCATTCACTTCCTTGGCATCCATTCCACTTAGAATAGCCACTTCCATCTCCACTCCACCTCCACGAGTTGAGCACCACCATGGAGGCCACCATCTCCACGCCGGAAAGCTGGATCAGCTCCCCAACCTCTCTCCAAGGGCCGGCCTAAGTTCCATTGGCTGCCCCTCCTTCTTCTCTCAACCATTCAAAGGCCATCGGGGACCACCCCTGAATGCCCTTTATTCTTCTAGCTTTAAATCATGCTCTATATAATCTTTATTGCTTTCATTTACTGCTTAGTAGTGTAGTCTTACTTCTCCCCCAATGATGCATGCGAAATCCCCCCCGTAGATTCTTGTATGCAATCGTTTTCTGGTAGTTAGGTTTAATTTTTAAGCATTCATGTAAAAGCTTTCCTCTAGATTTCCTTGTGCAACAACTCTCCAATGATGAATGAAATTGCATTATATATATATATCTTATGTGTTTGAAATCACCACGAGCTGAATGATTATCATATTTGCGTAATTTAAGTGCCTGTTCTTTAATTGCCTATATATTACGCACCAGCATGTCATTTAAATAAAGTAGAGCGGCTTTAAGATCGATTTCAAAAGCAAAAAAACAACACCTCCCAGAGACGAACAATCGGGACTCAAAGTCTCGTTATTTTTACAAAACAATATCTTTGTTGGATCATATTTCACAACTATACTACGACGCTTTTATCAAAATGCGATCTACGACTTTCCAACAAATGGGGCCGCTGCCGGGGAGACAACGTCATTTCATTTGACAGAAAGTCGATTTCGCGCATTTGGAAGTCGTCGGAAATCGTAGTATAGTCGTGCAAAAATGTTCGTCAAAAATTGATTTCTAAAGATAACGAGACTTGAGTCCCGGTCGTTCGTCTCTGGGAGGCATTGCTTTTACTTTTGAAATCGATCTTTTTGCCGCTCTACTTTGTTTAGAATCGCATGCCGGTTCGTGATTATTACGTATTTACGTACGACATGCTTAGTTGCAAGAATATTAAGAGTTAGAAATAGGCAACATTAATCACGCAAAAGATAATAGCAATCATTAAGCTCATGGTGATTTCAAAAAGATAGAGATATATATATATAAATGTGTTTTCATTCATTCATTTGGGAGTTGTTGCACAACGAATCTAGAGGAAAGCTTGTACATAAATGCTTGAAAATTAAATCTAGCTACCAGAAAATGATCGCATACAAAAATCGATGGGGGGATTTCGCATGCATCATTGGGGGAAAAATAAGACTACACTACTAAGCAGTAAATATACGAAGAGCATAATCTAAATCTAGCAGAATGGAAGGGCATTCAGGGGTGGTCCCCGATGGCCTTTGAGTGGTTGAGAGAAGGAGGGGCGGCCAATAGAACATAGGCCGACCCTTGGAGAGAGGTTGGGGAGCTGATCCAACTTCCTGGCGTAGAGATGGTGGCCTCCATGGTGGTGCTCAACTCGTGGAGGTGGAGTGGAGATGGAAGTGGCTATTCTAAGTGGAATGGATGCCAAGGAAGTGAATGGGTGCAAATCGCCACCCAAGGGATCTTTTTATAGACCTAAGGGAAGCTCTCTAGAGAATTATGGAATTCTCTAGAGAGGCCTATGGTGGGAGCTCGTAGGAGAGTTAGAGAGAGAGGGTGGATGGTGGTTTTTAGATCCACCAAATGTGGATCTAAAAATTGAATGACTCTTGGTTGCTATTTTTGGCAACCAAGGCAACCACACATGGTAGAGAGTTCTAGAGAACTCTAGGCTAGATATTTTCATGTGGATGGTGTGTGTGGATGTGTGTGGGTCGAAACTTAGGTGGCTAGGTTGATTAGGTTGGGTTCTAGTGGGTTTAGGTCAAGGTAGGTCTCAAATTAGGGTTATAAACCCTAATTCACTAAGGTAAAGTGTAATTAAACTTAATACAAGTTTAATTGGGTGTGCAGAACCTTAATTGAGAGTAAAACAACTCAATTAAGTCAGGTATAGGTCAATTGGACTCTCACTGAGTCCAATTAGACAATGTGTGCTGAGATCAGGGCTCAATTGGACTCAATGAGTCCAATTGAATAGGCTGATAGAATTGACTAAGATCCAAGTCAATTAGGTTTAGTGAGGACCTAATTAGGTCCTTAGGGAGGTCTAGAGGTGGTGTACTAGGGTTAGGGCACCTTAATTTAGGTTCCTATGGAGTTGGAATTGGGTTTAGGGACCTAGAGATCCAAGATCAAGGCTTAAATCTCAAAACAGGAATTGGAGAGCAGTATCAGACATCTTATACTCAAAAATCAGAAGTCCAGACTTATTGTCTGGACGTCCAATCAGAGTCAGGAAGGATTTTGGGTTCTGTTTTGGGTATTCTGCAGAAATTAGACGTCTGACAAAGTATCTGGACGTCCAATAACACTGCAGAAGTGGGTTTGAAGTGTGCGGGAGTTGGCTAAGGGTCCTGGATGTCCTAAAACTTATCTGGACGTCCAAAGAAGGGTTGGAACTGGGGTTTTAGGGCTTCCTAGGGTGTTGTGACCTAATCTAAGGGTGGCTAAGGCTTGGGGAAGTCTCTAGGCTATCCTAGGGCTAGGATGGACCTAAGCTCTTCACATTTTATTGCTTTATTTCTACTTAATAGAATAGCAAACCTTTAAATCTCTTACATCATTATTCCTACATCTAATCTAAGCCTTCTTCTCCCGCTCTGCTGCAACTCCTGTTATTCCTGATCCAGCTCCTGATCAGCTTATTTCCTGCAATCGACATAATGCACTTAATCAGCACATTATAACATTATTTTATGCATAGTTAAAGGAAAGCAGTAAAGATGCAGATAATGCGTATGCATGCATAAATAACCCTAACTTATGCTAAGTCCTAGCTTAATCTAGGCTAATTAAGACCTATGATTCCTGCACAGTCATATAGGCATTTCGCTTGCGTAAAACGGACCCGATCAGACCCTAAATAAGTCAAAAATGTGCCTACTGTTCAAAATTAGACGTCTGGGAATAATCCCAAACATCTTAAAAGGCGTCAGATCTTACCTTATGTTCCTACGATATCCTCAGTTGTCCAGACCTTCTCTGCGATCATCTAAAGGCAGTTCCAAACATCGAACAATGCCTCCGGTCATTTGGACATGCTTCCGGACGTCTAGTGATGTACTCAAACGTCCAAAAATGCGTGGAAAAGAGCTTTGTGTGCCTTCCCAAGAGCCTTTACCTGCGTACAAAATAGCAGGTCCAAATCAGGCCTGACCAGCTTCTGCGGTGAGGCCTGCATGGCCATAACCGCGGAAAAGAATGTACCTTGCAATATAAGTGCTTTCAGACGTCTGGTCTCAAACCTGGACGTCTAGCTTCCGCCACGGTCGTCTAGTCAATTCTCCATATGTCTGATGCTGGAAAAATCTCAGTATCAGAAACTCCCTGCAGCTCGCTCGCCTCACGCCGCAGCAGCTCCAGCCGCTACAGAGGGCTGGGAGGCCACCTCCCCAAGCCCTCTCCTCCTCCCGTACGTTCCCACCGTTGGCCGTGCGAGCTCTGCCAAGCCTCCACCGAAGCTCCACCGACCTTAGGCCTCCTCCTCCTCCTCCCGCACTCTCCTCCTTCCTCCCTCTCGCTCTCCCTCACTCACCCCCTCTCGCCGCTCCCACACAAGCACTGAAGGTGGTGGTGGCTGTGGCGTGTGGAGTGGAGAGGAGATAGGAGGGGGGTTTATATAAGAGGGTGAGGGGTTTAGGGTTCAGGGGAGGTGAGGAAGAGAGAGAGGAAGGAAAGATTCTGCGCATCGCCCGCATGCAAAGCGCAGTGCACAGTACAAAAATTTCACTTTCAGACGTCCGGGAACGGGTCCAGATGTCTGGACAGACGTCTGACTGAAACTTCAGACGTCTTAAAAGGCTAAAAAGTAATAGGTCCTTACAGATATGCAGTGAAAGTGCTTATGAATTAAACCCTGTTATTGAGATTTGCTCCTTTATGTTTGCTTGCTTAGATGAAGTTTGGAGATTATGCAAATAATGATATGTTGTGCAACTTAATAGATGTAACTACCTCACATTTTGATTAAGATATGTTTTTCATCCTTCCTCTATTTAGGTTGTCTATAAATTCAAGTATGAGCTGCTTGCTTTTTCCTCTTTTAGATTACATGCCCATCAATTGTTGGATATATGAAGCACTAGAAGGTGCTTTTCTCCTTTTCATATTTTGTGCTCATTAGTTGCTGGATATATAACGCACTATAAGAAAACAAAGCAAAGAACACTATGAAATGCTGCTAAAGAAGGTTCTAATTGTAATTTAAGGAAATGGGTAAAAAGGTTCCAAACTGTAGACTAATAAACAGTTTGTAAAATGGTAAAGGGGTTATTGTTGTTTGCCACTGATTTATGCTCAAAATGCTGTAGCTATAAATGAATATTTACGAAATAGCGGAAGGAAATTGTTAAAGCTAGATACATCTTTTCTATGTTACTTGACAAAAGCGATCCATTGGTAAAATATAAATTTGGCAGCTACCTAGATTCTAACTTGTTAAGAAATAAAATAAGACGAGAGTGGGTCCATGTTTCAGCTTATACTTTCACCCCACCCTTGCTTGAGTGTTTATGAGCCAATTTGCTAAATCCTTTTGTATCTAGAATTTGGAATAGCACTTGGAAGCTAATGTTAAGGATTGGCACTTGTAAGCTAATGTTAAATTGTCTCTAAGCATCCATAAACTTTTAGTGCTATTCCACAAAATTAACTTCTTGTATCCTCAAGCTTCCGCTTGTCAAGTTTGCATCATACCATGAACTCTCACAAATGGTTACGTGGAACTAAATTTGCAAAATGAAAGAATATTCCTATTTTTTCTTTCTTTCTTCTTTTTATCCATATCTAAATATGATTCTATGCAATTAGAAGTCCCATATAAAACATTTGATTGGTTGATGTTGGGTCATACCTGAATGGATATGAATCCCAAATCTTACAAAATTTTAAAGTACGAATTTGTCACAAAAAGTGAAGAGGAGAAATATTTAAATTCAGATTAAACCAAAGATGATTATCCATTAGTGTTACAATAGGACTTGCTTTTCATAAACATGAATTTTGCTTATTCACGTCTCTGCACATATTCACCAGCAATTTGGGTTGAACATTTCGTGGCTGGAATATATTTATATTCCCAAGTATTCCATTCTTTTGCATATCTCAATTAGCACCAAAGGTATTTTCTTTCCAATTTTGTATTTTGATTATAACTCTAGTCATATGGTTATATCTTTTAACACGCAATGAACTGTTGTAAGGAAGGAATCGGAGAATCTTAAGGCATGCTTGAATCAATAATTTATTATCCCAATTTTGCTGATCCTTTCCATATGCTTCATATGTTTCAAGATGTCACAAAGATGTATATTTCCTGTGAGGAGCTTAATTGGCTTGTCGGAACTCAAGCCATCTATGGGATTGCTCATCCACTCTAGACCTTACTTTGATTTTGGTAACCACACTAAGAAGGTACGCATTGATTTGCTTTTAACTTTTCTTTGGATGTGCATCTGAAAGATACAACTTGAACATATATAATTAGATCTCCCACGACCACGAAATTTCAAGAATTGTAGCTTGTCCTCACAAATGCTTGAAATGGTAGGTGTAGCTGAAATGATATGAAATAGGAAAGGGTGACATTCACAGGCAAGGGCTCCTTAAGGAAGTAATGGTAGATCCTCAATTGTCCTTGGTTTCCCATGTTGGTTATGTTAGCTTTTTTTGTAGTTTCTCATGTCAAATATCAACAAGACTTCCATGTAAGTACACTACAGCAAAACAACCTATGCACTACAATTCACACATGCACCCACGCATGATCCTACATGCACCCACCATGTACTTGTGTGCCTATCTTCCCTTATTGCTTCTTGATTTCTTTTTCTAATAGACTTGAAATTCCTTTTTCAAAAAAAATTATTAGGAGGGACTTCAATATTATTCATTTTTTGGCTACTCCTAATTTATATTAATTGAGGTTCATGAAAAATAAATAGCACCAATTGTTTGGTAGTAGAATAGTATCCTTCCACGATACAGACCCAGGTTCGATTCCCGGTTGATGCATCTTTTCCTTAATTTCAAGTTAAAGCATCCATTTTTTAATCTTTATGTTCCATGAAACTTTTTTTTGTAAACACAAAAATGGGAGGTTGTTCAAGGATGCAATCAGAAAGTGCAACAAAATTATAAATAATTTATGTTTAAGGTCTATTCTTTTATATATATAGTCCTTGTGATCTTCTAAATGGAATCACTTTAAACTATCACAGTTACCTTTGGGTTTCGGATAATCCTGATAGTTGCCTTGTTTTCCTTCAATTATTGGGATCCATTATTGCACTCCCAAAGATGACCTACTTTGCCAATGAAATGCTTATTTTATTTCATAGAAGTAATTTTTCCCTTATTTTTTAGTTTCTTTCCTTTACTCAAGTTTTTATGTTGGGTTGTCTCAGCTATGTCTAAATCTTTGCTAATGGCATCATTGTATAAAGATGGTAACCAACTTTTATACTAGTTGAAACTTTCTTGGAGTCAAGAATCTCAATGAAGGTTTGTACTTTTATACTTCTCTTTGATTTTACTCCAAGTTTAAAATAGGGTGATCCCCCGAAAGAGTCTGGAATTGGAGTTCCCCCGGGAAGTGGTGGATTCTTTCTGAGGGTAGTCTTTTCACTCGTGAATCTGACCTCACTATGGGTGGTTATGCTCTTGGCCGGGGAATTTCACATACTACTGAATCTAAGCCAGGTAGGGGTACGAATGGAAGCTTGCTTTTCATAGCGTTTCATTCAAAGACAATAAGATTTGGCTCTGGACCGGATTAATGTGATTGTGACCTCCCTCATCCTATCTGTCCTCGACTGGCTGACTTTCCCATTAGTAATTAGTTTACACAATTTCATTATCTTATTATTCTTTGATAGAATGGAAAGACTCAATTCATACTGATATATGTGGACCATTGAATTTAGGGAGGACTCATTTGCCTGCCTGAAAGGTGAGTATTGAAATCACAAGATAATTACACGAACAACACTGATTGGCTTAATGAAACAACAAGATCAAAGAAAGCCTTGAATCGAGGGAATCACATACCTCTTGGCCCACGACTGGATCCATCTTCACTTCGTACATATGTAAGGAATGGGTTGGATCTGATTGGATCTTATTGAAGCGTGAATTGGAGTTACGGAAACAACAAGAGAATGAACTACCCGTTTATCAGCTGTTCCCCGGGGCTGCCAAAGAACCCTGCCAAAGAACGCTTCCCTCAAGTGGAACTCTTCCTCCAATCAAAGAAAGCTCACTCGTTGAGCTGGGACTTCACTACGTACACTTCGTTTATGTACTTAATGGGAGCTTCAAGGCGCTACTTCATCTCAAAGTGCTTCACTTCCACCCTTCCACTTTACTTGACTTTACTTTACTTGCATTACTTTAGGCGGAGTGGTTTGATTGGAGGCCAACTCTCCACATTTGAGTTTGGACAAAAGAAAAAGGGCTATAGCCTTTACCACGCCACGCCACGCCAGGGTTCACCCTAGAATGCATGAGGGCCAATTTACATTTCCTTTTTATAGTTCCAGTTGCTTACGAAGATCCAAGTCCAGCTACTGACGAAGAAGGGCAGACAGACTACGCCATTCCCATCCCTCAGACTAAGCGTGATAGTCGAGTGAACGGGTGGACAAAGACCGTACAGCAACAGCAGTACACCTCCTCATCTTTGGCAATCCAAAGATTAGTAGTCGATGATTCGGGAGTCAACCAATCTTGTTCATCTGCGGATGCCAATAAGCAACTAGTAGTGCCGAGATCAATCAGTCCAACTATACCTGACGGTTGAATTGAATAGGGAAGGGTCTGAAGGAGCTGGACTGCCCTCATCACCTTCATACGATATCTATCGAAAGAAGACCTATTATGAGCTGATAGGTCATAGCGCTACAGCAAATGACAATCGAGACCCTCTGGCTCGTAGAAAACTATCTCTGACTGAAGGGTAGTTGGTTAAAGGAAAGCTAACCTGATTGGGATGGTCATCTTCCAACTGTATTTCGGTATTGAGCAAACAGTTCATCCATCAGCAGCAGGACCTGATACAAGCAGGACAAGCCAAATGTTTTGTTCGCAGAGCAGAAGCTATGTTTGAACCTCCGGAGGATGAAAAGGATCCGGAGTTGGTGAGTACCCGTCTCTTTCTATTTCTGTAACGACCCGGTTCCCGAGTCCCTACGAGACACGAGAACTGGACCGACTCGACTAATCCCAAGACCTAGTCGTCCAACGAGGAAGTAACCAAAAGACAGTAAAATAAACCACATTCAGCATGAATATAACTAACAGTAAGAAAGTACAGCAGTAAGGAAAGAAACTACTACAGTAGGTACCACCACAACAGTAAAACAGCATTTATCATATAACAAGAACTGCAGGTAAAGAAGGTACAGCGGAAACAAAAACTACTCACTAGAACAGAAACAAAAGGAGTACAAAAGGCTGTGGTAACTCTACTGGACCCTACTCGGCCCAGCGTCCTCTGCAGCCGCCGACCCTGGCTGCTCAACACCTGGTCCTGAAAAAGGTAACGAGTGTAACACGTCAGCAAAACGCTGAGTAGAGTGGCAAACTAACTAAAGGCAACAGTAGAGTGTACAGTAGCTGTTATGTTCTATTACTTCCTTTATTCACATCTTTCAATTTTTCTCACTATTTCATTTATTTCTCAGATCCTTTACTTGATCTCGAATGTCCTCGTAGGAACGATCTTGATTGCAGTCTTTTCCAAAAGTAGAAGTAGCACGTGGTGCTCTCCTGGCCGGGAGAGTCCCCCGTGGTGATCCTACCCTCAGTCAACCACCCCAAGGTCACTGACAGACGTAACGGTGACTACGGCACGCGCGATAAACGCACAGGTAGCTAGCCCGCACTGGCACGCGGTCAGTCGTTTCCGTTAACGGGTGCGCCCAAAGCACAGCACGGAACCAGGGCAGAGCCCTCTCAGTAACAGGGGTCCAACCCCTCCACAGTAACCAAACCGGGGCCTTGCCCCTCCACATTCCGCGCACCCTCGCCTGACTACCCTGGTTTGCCCTAGTGGGCCTAACAAGTCGGTGAAGGAGGCTAGCAGAACCCCGGGGCCCGTGGGGTAGCTAGTACTCTCCTAACACTACTAGCTCTCCTCGGTACTACGTACACGAGGGCCAACAAGTCGGTACAGAGCGGCCAATCCTAACCCCGGGTCCCTGGGGCGGCTGGCCCCACTCTGCATTAAACAGGTACAGGTACTTCCCTTGGTACTGCGTACCCAAGAGACAGTACAAACTACATCTCAGTTCCATTCCTTTTTCTTTCCAGGAGTTCCACTCCTAATTCCCTGTAGGGTTCCAGCTCTTTATCTCAGAACATCATAAGTTTCACTTTCCAGATTCACGTTCTCAAAATCCATGATCTCAAACATGTTTCTTTATTCATAACAGGCAGCTGTTAATTCAAATTACAGGCAGCTTTATATTCCTTTCCATTTTTCCAAGACTGCAGTATTATACATTCCACTAGTTTTTCCATCCTAAGATTCATGCCACATCCTAGGATCTAGCATACAACTAGTTTTCCAGCCATAGGATTCATGCATCACCTAGGAGCTATCATTCCATACATTTCTCATTCCTAGGATTCATGCAATGTCCTAGATTCTAGTTATGGTTTCATACTTTAACAGATTTTATTAATAACTTAAGCCACTCTACCAGGTACAACAGGAGTAATGGGGGCGTGATCGGGAATCCCGCGTGCCTCTGCGACTCTCAAGACTGCAACTGAACAAGATCCTGTCACAAGGATCAAACACAAGGAGTGTCTCAAAACAGTGTATAGCTACTGTAGATGAGTAGAGGAATTAATTCTGAAGAGAATGCAACTCGAATCACGGAAAACGGAGCCCGAACGGGCCCTAAACGGGTCGAAAAAGACGATACTGTGCAAAATCAGACGTCCGGAACTCCTTCCAGACATCTTAAAGAGTGGATCAGAGAATTACCTGTTCAGCGTGGTTTCCCAGACGTCCAGAAGTCTGCGGGGACGTCTGCCTAGATCCCAGACGTCCGATGGTCACTCCGGACGTCTGGAGGTCACTCCCGCCGTCTGGTACAACTTCCAGACGTCTGATTCGCAAAGGATGGCGAATCAGCGAACCTGCGCACAGCCAACCCCCCTCCCTCAGTACGGTCAATCGACAAGAAGGAAGAAGAAGGCGGAAAACTCACCTTTCAGACGTCTGTATGATCTTACAGACGTCGACCTTGCCGTCTGGCTATCAACCCAGACGTCTGATTCTGGAAATTTTTCCAGAATCAGAACCCTGCTCGGCCTCCGCTCGCGACGCCGCCCGCATCGCACCTCGCGCGTCTGCTGCTCAGCTCGCAGCAGGTCCCTCTCCGCGTCGCTCCGCGCCCCCTGCGCCCTCCGCCAGCCGGCCAAGCCGCTCCAGCGAGCTCGCCCTCACGGCAGAGCTCCGCCCTCGCACGCCGCACCTCCGCGCTCACTGCGGCCGCCGCTGCCGCCCTCGCGTCCACTCGCTCTCGCGCACAGGAAGGAGAAGAAGGAGGAGACGGTGGAGACGGGAGGGGAGGCGTGCCCCTTTTAACGCCGCGCGGAGAGGAGAGAGAGAAGGCGGCAGGCTGCCTGCAGCCGCAGAGAAAAGAGGGAATATGCGGTCTGCGCGCTCAGGCGCGCAGGCGGCTCGCGTGTGTCGAAAATAACGGATTTCCAGACGTCTTGAAACTATCCCAGACGTCTTATCAGACGTCTGGTTGTGATCCCAGACGTCTTGTCCGACGTCTGAGCCACCTCCCAGACGTCTTAAAATACGTCTGGGGCACACATTCGTTACAATTTCCGATAGGACGAAGAACCATTCGAAGATGGCTGGCCCGGTTTCCTCTTCGATTTTGCCCGGTGGAACCACCAATGTTCGAGTCCATCTTCCATGAAGCTGTTGCGGTTGGGGAGGGGGAGCCACCCCGTCTTTTGTCGTCCCTGATGGAGCTTCGCGGTGATGGGGATTCGTGGCCTGTTCTGCTGGTGGTGGCAGCGGTGCTCGTCAAGCTGCTGGTTGCGATGAGGATCATGCTGCTGATGCGGTGGATTCGGGCAGAGTGTCTGCTGCTGCTTCTCATCTGGTGACGCGTGGGCTCCTCGTGTCCGCATCACGAGGTGGAATCCAGGAGTCGAGGGCGAGACTCTTCTATGAAAACGCCCTAAGTGGACCTTCTAATTCAAGGGAAGATGGGGAGGCCTTCAGCGTCGTCCACGGCGCGGAAGGAGGTGACGAAGACGTCATGGAGGCTCCACCGGCGGGGGCTGGAAGCGCAGCTGAAGGGGATCATGTTGCGGGTGGTGTTGGGGACCGGTCGGCCAGGGAGGTGGCTGGTGGTGCGGAGGCGGAGCAGAGACCGGCTGACGACAGGGCGGCGGATGAGAATGGGGCTACTGTGGCTGACGACGATGCTCGTGACAAGGCGGCGGTGGCGGCCTCGTCGGGGTACCGACGCACGAGTGGTGTACTGACGGTTCCCAATGAAAGCTTTCAGTCCTCTCGTGGAACGTGAGGGGATTTCATCACCCCTCAAGAAGAGCAGCACTTGGTGGGTACATCAGATTATGGGGTCCATCTGTGGTGTTGCTCCAGGAGACCAAGTTGGACAACTCCAGCAAATGTGGCGGGAAGTGGGTGGTGGATGTTTGGAGAGCTTCCTATCTCTCGACGCGGCGCGGTAGTCATATCGGGAGGCAAGCTGATATTCAGCGGCTGGAGGGGTTATTTGTTTGAGCTGGAGGATTCGTGGGCACGCATGTGTTGACAGCTATGTTGGTAAGACGCAGTGATAATATTCAGATGGTCATCTCGGCGGTGTATGGTTAGTACCAACGGATGATGCGGCAAGGACTCACCGGAGGATTTGACTCAGGTGGAGGGTTCAGGGTCGGGGCTGATTGGAGGCGACTTCAACGTCACCCTCTTGATGGATGACAGGCCTGGAGGGAGAGGACGTAGTAGAATGATCGTGGTGGAGTTTGCGGACTTTGTCGCTTTGCATGGACTCCTGGACCTGTTACCCACATCCTGTGCGTTCACATGGAGGAGGGCAGAAATCCAGAATGGATAGGTTCCTTTGCAGCGTCGAGGTGGCGGAGATGTTCCCATTAGCGGATGTTCGGCGGATAGACCTTCACTTCTCAAACCATACACCTCTGATGGACAAATGAGGGAAGACAGTTTGGGACCTACTTCAAATTGGACAAATCTTGGTTGCTGGAGGAGGATTGAAGAAGGGGAAGACATTACTGAACTGCAGGCGGTCCTCTCAGGGGTTCAGCGGTAGCAAAACTGGAGTCCAAATTGGGTGAACTACTCATCCGGGTGCTCCTCAAAAATGACAAGGAGGTTAGGGAGAGGCGCAACAGGAAGAGGAATGAGGCACTGGCAGAAGTGACACGGCTAGATAGAGCAGAAGATGAGGGGGTGCTCTCTCAGGAGGGCGGCCAGAGCCACGCACTTGCATACGAGGAAGAGGACAGGAAGCTGGAGGTGGAGTGGAAGGTAGATCCAAGTCTCGTCAAAAGTGGCTCAAGGGACTCCAATACCAGGTATTTCCATATGATGGCTTCCGCGAGGAGGAGGAAGAACTGGATTGACAGGTTGGTCGTGAATTATACAACATTTTGTGACTCAGCGGGAAGAGGTGGGCAAAGCAGCGGCGGATTCTTACTTCTCAGGGCCTTCACGGCCAGAAGTAGGGTAGTACGGGTGGGTGGAGGTGGACGGGTTCGGAGGTGCAGCGCATCAGTGAAGAGCAGGCGGAGGGTTACTACTCCAGAGTGGAGTTCTCGGAGGATGAGGTGCGGGAGGCGGTTTGGGGCCTGAATGCTGACGAGTGTCCGGGTCCGGATGGCTTTCCGGTCTATTTTGAGGAAGGGAAGTAAGGAGTTCTGGTCTCTAGTGAAGGAGGATGTAATGCAGGGCAGACTTTGCTGGTGGTAACTTGGGCTAGGCTCAACAAATTCTTCATGTTCCTGCCGGAAGAACTACCATTGAAGTAGCGAATACCCAAGTAGCTACCCATTGAAATACCCTTTATAATGCCATCTACCTCATTGTGGCCGCTTGCCAACAGGCGGGAGTACTTCAGCGTCTCGCCTGTGCAGACGTCGTTCCGGGGAGGAACATTCTAGATGGGTTTGTTTGTTGCCGAGATCCTGGCCTATTGGAAAAAGGTGAAGAGGAAGGCATTCCTAAGCTAGGTCTAAGTCACTAAATTAGTAGGTGAATTTCAGTCAAGCTTATGATTCAAGACAGTGGTCCTTCCTCTGGGACCCTGAGGGGTTTTCCCGTTGGGTGGAGTGGATGAAGCGCTGTGTGACGACGACTTCATTCTCAATCCTAGTGAATGGAAACCCTAGGGAGGCTGGATACAACCTATAAGGGTAGTTGAGGCAGGGGTGTCCGTTGTGATGCTCTTTGTCCTTGCAGCCGACGCGTTGGCGAGATCTACCTTTACTTACTTTAGAGTAGGGCCTATGCAGGGAGTCTGTTCAAGGGTTTCACGGCAGAGAACTAGCCGTCCCGGTACTACAGTATGCAGATGATACCCTCTTCTTTGTGGAGGGCTCTGGGTTAGAAGCGAGGAGTTGCGCCTTTTGCTTGAGATTTTTGGTGAGGCATCGGGGTTGCAGATCCACTTCTCGAAGTCCACATTTGTCCCCATGCACATGACCGCTGAGGAGGTTGCCAGCTGTGGAGACGCACTTCGTACACCGGAAGGATCTCTACCCATTTCCTACCTTGGCCTACCGCTTTCTGACAGGAGGATGACCGCACAGGAGTGGGTTCCCATCATTGAGAGGATAGAAAGGAGGCTCGCTGGCTCGGGTCTCCATGTCGCAGGCTCGTTCCCTCCTTGCCTAGCTTGCTCTTCCCAGGGTCAGTCAGGTCTATTTATTGATGGGCGAATGACGGGGATTGAACCCGCGAATGGTGGATTCACAATCCACTGCCTTGATCCACTTGGCTACATCCGCCCCTACCCCCCCACGCACGGGTTTCAGTCTCTATCTACGCATATACTTTCCCTCCCTTAAAAGATCCACTTTACTACCAAAACCGAGCGAGGTAGTTTGTTGTCTTTTTTTTGGGAAGCAAAGCTTCAACAAGCAAGTAGAAGGGGTTGTTCACTTCATTGATTTGACTCCACGTTCCCATTATCCTGGGCAGGGCGGCTTATTGATCGATCAAAGGGTAGTCAGGCTCATTTAGTAGACAGCGAGCGAGCAGCAAGCGCGGGCAAGACCGGCGGGGTGGGGAGCGTTGGGTAATTCCCCCGGGTTGGTTGCTTTTGGGAGCGAATCCTCGAAACTACCTTTTTCAACGCTTCGACAAAGGGGAGCCAAAGCCACACGCCCTACGCGTCAGCTCTTCTTTCTACAAAGCGGGGGAGGGGGGCTTTGTAGTCGAGGGGAGCGCGTACTCTTCTCCTGTTCTACGAATCTGAAACTATCTTTACCACACCACACCACACCACGCGAGACTCGAGAACGAGCCACCAAAGAGCAGCTACTAATAGAATAGGAGAGCCACCCTGTGACCCACCACCCCCTTTACCGCACTCTCGACAGAATAGAAAAGAGGACCGCAGGCCTGTGTCTGTGTAGACACCTCAACGAACTCATGTGGACACTCCTCAGCCCGAAATCTCTCAAATACAAAGTTTTCTTTTCTTGTCTAGTTCCTCTCAATGAAATTTCCCATGTTGCACTAAGTTACTTATGGATGTATGCATGCGGTCCGGGAACACTTTGGGGTGAACACCCATCCGAACAAGTAGGGTCAATAGTTCAGCATTTAGGGAATTCCGAAACAAAGAAATTGTCGAACCCAACAAGTGCTCTCCGAACCAAGCTAGATAGTCTCCCATCACTAGGCTCACCAACCAACCTGGACTTTGATTCTTATTATTCCTACTATGAAGTGAAGTAAGGCCTCAAAACCATCAGGATTGTTTTCAGCCATGAGTTTCCATATGACATAAGCGCTCGTCGGGTGGGCCATCATTTGCCAGGTCTGTCGAGTTCCCGTCGTAGCACGTGGTTGGTGCACTAGGCTGATCAAGACTCCACTTTAGTCACTCGGATCTGGCACCTTCTCCGGAGAGTCAGCAACTTCTCTCCGAGCCGGGCCCTCGAGTCGAATTGATCGTGTCATGTGCAACATCCATCAATGATGGTTCCTCCATGTCCATTGATTTAGACTCCTTCCCCCTGGGACAACCTGGCCCGAACCCGACTCTTCTGGAGTAATCACGGAATTCGACTCACTCTCGTAACCTTCGAGCTTGACGGAGGGTCTTGACATCTTTTTCTGTTCCCGCCACGATAAAGACGCACGGAAGAGGTATGACCAGTGCATGGAGAATCAGTTGAGAGTGTCCGACGGAGAGAGCTTTTCCCCCTTGTCAAGACCGGACCCTGAAGCTGCTCCACGAGGGTACGAAGTTTTGAATAGCTCCGCGAAACGAGGGTACGAAGTGAAGCTTTTTTGTAGTAGAACGAGTGAGTTATGCTCGTCGACGCCCTGCGAGGCCAGAGTGGGCTCAGCGGTCAACCCCCAATTCGTCTGGCGTGCCGGGGGTCTTTCGCTTTTGCCAGATCTATAGAGATACTACGAGTCCTCCATCCCAGATTCCCTCGCCGCTGCCATCTGGTTCACCGGTACTACCCAAAACTCTCATGCTTACTTCCCTCTTTCTTATATATCAGTCTCGATCTCGGACCATGAGGACCCCAGTCATGCTTCTGGTTTCCATTCCCATCATCATACTGAAGGAAACTCCTCGTGCTCTGCCATAAGAACTTGGAGTCCGTATCATGGTGAGGGTAAGGGGAAGCTGTCGATTCTTGCGAATTGACTGGGGTAGCTGACCGAAGGCCCTCGAATTATTGGCTCGTCCAACCCGGCAGCATTCATGAGTCGCTCGTTCAACTGTCCCTATAGGTCGGGGGGTTCGGGGGTGCTGCTTTCTCTGCTTCGTTCCGGTTCCCTCCACTCGTGCTCTAGCTCCTTACTGTACTGCTTCTAGTTGGAGTCGATCTCAGAATCGACCTAGAAGCAGGGTTTCTGATATCCCATGGGCTGGGATACCTACCCGACCCATGGGGCTTCTTCTCACCTCAATTCGAGGTTATGCACACCTCGAATGAGGGTTTACTTTTGAATCCAAATCGACCTAGAAGGCTCGATTTGTAACTCTACTGTGCTGGGATACCTCAACTCGATTTGAGATCGATTTGAGGCACCCTTTGACCACCATCTCCTACCAAGGGGCTCGCACCCTTGGAGATGGCTCTACTCTAATAGTAGGGTTAGGGCTATCTGTCTATGGTATAACCACTTCACCCCAAGGGGTGGTGGTTAACTCTACTAAAATGAAACCTAACCCTACTATTGTTGGTCGCATGCTGAGGCATGCTAGTTCAAGGACGCATGCTGAGGCATGCTAGTCGTTTCACTCGTGCTACCCGGCCAGGGTAGCACTCAATCAACTCCTTGATGGGCCCTTAACTCCAATAAGGAATCTGGGGGGAAAACCCCCCATGCCCCCCTTTGGAGGGTGAGGTCTCTTTATTATGGTAGAACCACTTCACCCCAAGGGGTGGTGGTTCCCTCTCCCTGTGACCCTCACCCTCCTATTGACGCATGCTGAGGCATGCTACTCTATTAGCAACAGAACAACCCTAGCAACAGGGCAACCCCAAACCCATCCCTCCTAGCAGCCCCCGCCCGTCCCTCATCAACTCATTATTCTTATTCTTTTCCTCCCTTCGGTCGGGTCCTCCCGTTGGTCGGTCTATGGAATCTGGGAGAGAAAACCCCCCAGGCCCCCCTTCCCGGTCGGGCTCTGCCCTCCCTCCGGTCGGTCGGTCGGTCCCCTCCCTCCCTCCATTAGAGCTACTTAATTTAAACAAGAAAATCGGGTGCTTCAATCGCCGCACCGGCTCTCTCTAACCCGCAAGCGCCAATAAGGGGTGCTTGCTCGTCATGCCCTTTGAGAGGGTACTTATAACTCAGCGGCCTACGCGAGACGCAGGTCAATAGGTATTCATAAGCCAATTTCCTAAGAGTAAAGATACATTAGTTGCTTCATTTTTTGTAAAGGTTTTCCAACACATTTTGTTAGCTACACTTTCTTTTAATGAACTACAATAAGTAGTTAGCCATAAAATTTTCTAGTATGAATTTTTGTCATGAAGTTAGCATTAGCTTCTATTGTAATGATATGAAGTATTTTCTTTCATCCTATGTAAATTTATACTTTTCTAAATGATTATTGAGCATGTAAACACTTTGAAAATGATGTGGTAGAAAGAACTCTCTTTTAGCATAAAGTTGGTTTATGAATATAAATATAGATGCCTATGATTTTGGTCTATGTAATACCAATTTAGTTTCATGCTGATCAGGTGTTTGTTTCTTACTGGGCTTTAATTTTATTTGGTAATTATTTTTTTTATCCTTTTTCTGAGTACTTTCAATAATGATATTTAATTTTGATTTTTTTCTTAGGAGATGCAAGTATTAGTGGCATTCATGGAGGTTGGGAATTTGAAGATCACTTCAAGTGAAGAATTATTTTTTCATTTTTTTTGTATATATCATTTTAGATAATAGTTTGTATTTGAAAAATTTTTGCATAAATAGCACTTATAAAACTTATGTATTTCAAGTTAAAGGAAACATTTGTTGATGATTAAAATTCTTTTTCTTTGTTATTAATGCTTGATGTTTCTAAAATGTCTTAAATGATTTGTGACTTTAATTTTTTGTTTGTATACTTAGTTGATCATATAAAAGGAGGAAGTTACGTTTATGCATGATATATAATAAAAATTAGATATTAAATACAAGCATGCCTCAATGATGATACACTACGGATATATATTTTTTATATTCAACAATGACTTACATTGACGGTAACATCAACGGAAATAGGCATTAATGTATGTTTTATGTAGGGTAATATCTTATTTATTTATAGTGACAATTTTACCAACGATTTTTCCGTTGGAAAAGACTTATGCACTACATTGACAAAAGGTTTTGTTAGCACTATAGGTCTATACCGACGGTCATAAGTGTCGCTGTTGGCATAGTCATAAACTCAGAGGCTTATAAAAACATGATCGTCATTGTAGCTCTAGGCACAACATTGACAGTTTTACCATTGGTATAGCCTACAACGACACCTCCTAAGAGAACAGCTTAATTGACTATCGGAATAGTTCTTTAGACCTATAGTGACGGTTATTTTGACCTATATCGATGATTACGGACCATCGGTGTCGATGCAAAATATTGTTGTGCCTCCACCGATATTCAACATTAGCCTTCAGGTGCCACTCGACGAATAGAAAAAAAAGAAACTCTAACTTGCACTCAATCCAATCCATGAACTATTATGTTACTTTGTCCTATCTCCCTCGTCAACATCTGGTCCATTCTTAACGTGAAGGCTACGTCTACCAGGGTAAGAGTATTTGAATGTGTGCCTCTTATTGGAGGGAAATTTGCAAGGGAAGCAAGATCTTGATTGGGGGTCGGGTCAACTTAAACATGTATGCCAATGAGGTACGCTTCAACATTTTCTATGGTACTTGTTATTATCCCAGATTAGGCAAAAGTCTTGCCGCCAGAGGAAGATTAGTAAAGAAATATCCACATATTCATTTGGATGTTTGGATAGAAGAGAATATTAGCTCCAGATGTCACATTTAATTTTCCACATGTGGCATGCATTATATCGAAATGCTAGCTAAGAAGGCTTTGTTTTCATGGGAAGAGATTCACACCGCAAAAATCCAATCGGGGCATAGCTTTCAAGATGCTCCCAAAGAAGGAGGCATTCTGGGTCATCTTATTGGCTTTTTAATTTCTTTAAAAATTATATACAATAATATTAAGTTTTAATCAAATATTTACTGTTTAATTTGCACCCCAACCATTTAATTACTATTTATAAACATATATAATTTGTTTTGATTTTGCTTCCCCTAATCTAAACACTGGCTCTCTATCTCTGGACGGTGCATTTGGGCTCTGTACTCTCCCTCCCCCAATAAAATTACATGTAAAAGAAATGTATATTATACTGCTTTCTTAGTAAATGACCCTTTTGTGGCACAACAACTGCATTAATTTATCAAACAAGTGCAATACCGTCACTGCACCACAACGGTTCTCATACACCGAGGTGTACACTGGTGTGCACACCCCCACCTTACCGGCAACCGGAAAAGTTTCTGATCTTTTATATGTAATTTATCAAAAAAAAGGTTTTTTTTTTTCGTTAAGCAGAGGTTGATGGCACCAAATAAAGTCAGGTCGTGTTTTTAGATGGGGACTCTTTTGTGCACCGTACGTGTAGTCTCCCACACAAGATGGACAACAATCCAAGTTGGTACCCCTTTTGTTATTATTCGCAAGGAACGTACGAGGATGCATCCCACAGGTGTGTGAATGCTCTTCTTTTACCACGTAATTTAGACTCACCTTGATTGCTAAGTATCGCTTGCAAAAGATGATGGCTACTTCAAAACTCCTCATCCATACACCTTCGTGGTGAAATGCGAGTTTCGTCACGGCTAAGTAATCATATCTCCTTTCAGAGAGTTTGACCGACATATCAAATCGATCGTTCAAAAATCGCGCTTGAATATTTATTTTCTTTATTATTTTTTGTTTGAAATATTAAAAAAATATTGATCTTTACTTTATATTTTCTACTAGGATATATAATATTGTCTATGTAGAGGACTACATGAACTAAATACACAATTAAAAATTAATATAAAAATAAAATTATAATTGAGAAAATCCTTTATTCTAACATCTCTCGAGCTTTATACGGTGGCAACCAACTTGAATTTGCAACTTCATAACCGGTATTACGAAGCCATTGGTAGCCACACCATGGAAACGATGTTATATGTATCTGATAGCTGCACGGCGATGGGAGATGGTGAGACCCGACGATAACCCACATGGAGGAGATCGGTGCAATCTGATAATTTCAGAATGGCAGAGATGGTGCAATCCGATGATCGCACATCGGAGAAGATTGTGCAATTTAATAGGCGTACAACAAAGGAGATGGCGCTAGCTCTCATGCATATTCACGTATTGAAGCCGCAAAAAAAAAAAAAAAAAAAAAAAAACCCCGAGGCGATGCTTATTTAATCAAACTAAAGTTATCTTATCACCTAAATTAAGTGGTGGAGATGGTGCTTCGGAGAAAATTGGTGGTGCTCCTTTTCTGGATTCTCAGGTTGTTTCTTTTAAATCAGTTATTTATAACTTTGGCTTTATCAAGATGCCTCTTACGGGTGACCAACTCTCTTAATGTAATGGGAGGCGGGGCAACCAACGGATTTATCAGAAACTCGATTGCATCCTCCTCGATCCCGAGGCCCTTGCTAATATCGAATCTAGCTCCTATCTTTCCAAACATTCCTCTGATCATGCACCCATGACCTTGATCTCTAATGGTTGCATTTCTCATCAACCCCGCCCATTTCAATTCTAGAATATGTGGTTAAGGGATGGTACCTTTCGTAACCTAGTTAAAACTACTTGGCTCCTGGCTAATTCTAACCTACTGCATAATCCTAGTACTGACTTTTATTCCAAACTTGCTACCTTTAAGAGGGTTCTGAGACTGTGGAATAGGATGACTTTTGGGAATATTCAGGATATTGTCAAAAATCTTGAGGCCCGCTATGATGAGCTAGATGGGAAATCATCATCCCCTTGGGATGATGATCTTGCAGCTGAGCTCACGGTTGTGCACAATCAGTTGGAAGATATCCAAGACAAATATCATGATTTTCTACTCCAAAGGGATAAAATTAATTGGCTTAACAATGGCGAATCTAACTCTAAATTCTTCTACTCTATCATTAAAAGGCATTTTGCTAAACGTAATAGAGCCAAGCTTACTGATGTTGTTAGTAATGGGTCTTGGAATGTGGCTTCTGATCTCATGGTTGGGTTTTACAAGAGACTCTTGTCCTTTGAATCGCATCACAACTTCTCCCATTTTCTTGATTCTATCCCTACCATTCTTAATCAAGAGGACTCAACCCAGTTGCTTACCCCTCCTACTCAAGATGAGATTTTTAATGTGAAATCCCAGATGCCTGCTAATCAGACTCCGGGCCCAAATGGTTTTAATGTTGAATTCTTTACCTACTAATCAGACTTTTGCCATTGGCTATTTCTTCATTAATCACAAAATCCCAAGATCTTTTAATAACATGTTTATTTCCCTAATTCCCAAAAAATCGGATGTCGAGAACCTCAATGACTTCCGTCCGATTAGCCTTTGTAACGTCTCCTATAAGATTGCATCTGCTATCCTTTCCAATAGAATGTCCAACTTTCTTCCTAAGATGATCTCTGAAGAACAGGCTGGTTTCGTTAAAGGGAGATCCATCCTTGATCACGCTACTACTGCATTTGAGCTTATGCAACGTATTGATCGCAAAGTGTTCGGATCTAATATCATTATTCAATTAGATCTCTAAAAGACCTATGATCGTGTTAAGTGGGGGATCCTTTATCTTATTCTCGTCAAGTTTGGTTTCACTCCCCCTGCGATTCCCTTGATCTCTGCTTTTGTTGAGCACCATGGCTCTTCTATCCTTATTGATGGCATCTCCTCCAACTTTTTCAAGCCCTCTCGGAGGCTCATGCAAGGGGATCCACTATCTCCATATCATTTTTATCTTTTCATGGAGCCTTTTATTAGGGAGCTCAAGGAACTGGCCTTCCAAGGGAAGATTCTCCCTTTTTCGGTTAAACGCAGTGTCAAAGCTCCGCTTGCCCTTCTTTATGCAGATGATGTGATTCTCTTTCTGAATGGAGGCTCCACTACTATTTCCAATTTATCCACCTTTTTCCAAGACTTTCAACGATCTTCGGGGCAATGGATTAACCTGATTAAAAGTTTCTGCTATATCGGAAAACACTTCCCGCCTGATAGAATGACCCGTATTCTCCGAACTTTGGGTCTCCAGTAGGGATCCTTCCCATTCACCTATTTGGGTTGTCCCATTTTTGCAGGCCGCACAAGAACGTCCTATTTTTACCATATGATCGAGAAAATTCAATCTAAGTTGGTGGGATGGAAAGCCAGCCTTCTCTCTTGTCCTCCCGCCTTTTGTTGATCAAGCATGTCCTTTCCTCTATTCCCATTTATACTCTTTCTATCCTAGAAGTCCCCAATTCTATTATCAACAAACTTGATTCTATCTTCGCGAACTTCTTTTGGGGATCTACTTCCAATGAGAGGAAACACTACTACAGTGCTTGGAAGCATATTTCTAAACCTTTGGCAAATGGGGGTCTTGGGATTCTTAATCTTAATCTTTTTATCGATGCCCTAAGGATGAAAAGAGTTTGGAACATTCGATTTCAAGATTCTCCCTACTCCATCTTGATGAGGCATCTCTATGGTGTTTCTTTGTCGATGTTTGCCCCTATCCTGGCTAGGGTCAAGAGAATGAGGGATACGTATGAGACCATGAAGGACTTCATCCAGTGGGAAGTTCATGAAGGTGCTATAGACTTTTGTACTGATACTTGGATAGGAGACAAGTCGCTTAAAGCCTTCCTTCCTGTGTCTACCTCCCCCCCTCCGATTCAAGTTAAGGAATTTCCTGCTAATGACTATAACTACACTGGGACTTCGTTCATTCCTCAAAATCTATTGAGTCATGTCATCCAAACCCCCTTGGATGATGATAAAGATCTCCCCATTTGGACCCTGACTACTTTTGGGTGTTTCACTATTGCCTCTACTTATCTTTCCCACTTTAGATCAAGGCCTACCATTAGAGCCACCAAAGAGCTTTGGAATCTTAAGGTTCCTCTTCTCTTGAGTCTCCTGGCATGGAGGGTCCTCCATTTTAAGACCCCTACTGTCGATAATATCAGCAAGCTTGGCATCCCCTTGGTTTCTAAATGCTTGTGCTGCCATGATCTCCCCAATCAGGAGTCGGTCGTTCACGTTTTCACGCAAAGTGAGCTTGTTAGGCAAATCTCAAATTGGGTCTTTAGAAGGTGCCTCCTTAACCCTATCAACCTTGCCTCTTTTATCCAGACTATGAATGCCCCTACCCGAAATTTTGAGTGCTGCCGTCACAAAGGTCTGATCACGTTTATTTAGTATAATGTTTGGTGGTTCCAAAATAAACTCAAACATAATGAAACTACTTGGAACAAATTAAATATTATTCTGGATAACTATTGGTCTAGCTTTGCTATGTATAAGTGGTTTCGCTCTTTTAAACCTAAGGTCTTCGCTATCACTTGGGTTCACCCTAGTAATGGATTTAAAATCCATGTTGTTGTGATCCCAAATGGCACTTTTTCAAGGTGGGTTGGGCTGCTCGAGACTCGAATGGTCATTTTGTTATGGGTGCGGCTCACAGGATTGACTCTAATATTAAAGAGAAGGCCATTGTTCTCACTATTACTCATCCTGTCAATTCTCTGCCTTACAACTCTGCTCTTCACATCGATACAGACTCTTCTAGGCTATATAACTGGTGGAATGGCAATATCCCAATTTTGTGGAAAGTTCGAAATGACTTCTGGAAGCTTCAGCATGCTAGACATCAGATTAATTCGCTTAGCTTCATATGTGTTGAGGCGAACATGCTCTCCTTCCAGCTGGAACATTTGGATGTCGTCTTTTGGTGTTGCTATCATCTTTCTGATCTTCCTAGATGCATTCGGGGTACTATATTTCTGGATAAATTGCAGTTTCCATATGTTACGTTCTGAGGTTGTTTTGCTGGATTTTGTGGTTTGTTTTTGATGTAAGGCCACAAGTCGTGATCGGTTTTTACTTTCTCTTGTAATGGGCAGGTTTTGATTTGATCCTCCCGCCCATCTCCTTTGCCTTCAAAGAGTGGGGGATAAATAAAAGTTACTCCCATAATTTCAAAAAAAAAAAAGTGGTGGAGATGGTTGTGGAGGTTGAGGTAGTGGTAGGTTGGAGCAAAGGTCAAAGATTCCAAAGAGGAGTAGGTGAACGATGAAGCTCTAATACCATATTCAAAATATATAGAGACTATGTGAACCAAATAAGACAATAATAAAAAGGGGAAACTAAGGTTGCAATATTATTGTCATTAGATAAATTAAAAAATAATATGAAAAGGTAATCATAATTAGGTTGATTTTTTATTCTAAAAATTTTAATGCATCATCAAATTCTATATGTTCAACTTACTTGTTCTCTCACGTTAGATAGTTTGTTGTCTTATGCAACATTTCTTTCTTTTCTCGTGTAGTAATGTTGTGTCCAAAATAATGTCTAACGCAAAATGATTCAAGAAAACCACACAATTACTTGATTCCTTTGTTGAGAGGTTTTGATTTCTTAACCTACAATTCATGTAAGTTTACTATTTGTGACTATTAACATGTGTATGAAAATAACCCTCAATTAATCTCGTAGTGCCCTCATCCTAAAGAAAAGCAAATGGCCAACTCATGGTTGTGCAAAAGTCAAGAACCGGCAAAATTTCTTATCTACGGGAGAGAATTTAACGAAATGAAAATCTTAGTAGGTAGAGGAAAATAAAGTAGAAGTTTCTATTCTTGCATACATGCTAAGCACAAAAGAAAAAAGTGGCTATAGAAAATAATAGAAGCCATGAAGCATTTTAATAGTCATTAAATTAAGCATTTTTAAATTCAACGGAAAACATACTATTACAATGAATATATTTAAAAATCACAATTACTATACTGATTAAATTACTAAAAAAAAGAGTTGGAATCATGGAAACGGTGTAAATGACAACCTCCATACTTTATCAACTCTTATTGAGACAGTGACATGATTTCTAAGCTATCGAGTCATTTTTAATATTTAAGTTGAGAAAGAAAATATTAATTACGACATGTTTGCACCAATCTTCTTGTCCTTAACTTGTTTTTATTTTCCTTATCTTCCTTTTCTTATGGAACTAGGCAAAATATAAACTAACAGGAGTTATAACAACTAAGAACATACTTTAGTATTAAGAAGTGATGTAAATATATTTACATTACTTAAAATGTCTATTTATGCATGTTCTTAAGTATAGGATTGCATTTCATGATATAAATATTTCATAACATGCATCATCTCGCATTTAGAGTAGTTTGAATAAAATAGAGGTTAATTATCTCCTTTTATGTGCTTGGACAGGGCAAACATTTTATCAGGGTCTCGGATCAAAGATCCAACCGTATGGATATGATCAGGGCGACGATTGGAGTTCAACGACTCCAAGATCGCCCTAATCAGGCATCCGTAGCATCAGACAGAGACCGGGGAACCCTAGAAGATCAAGGGTCAGGATGGTGTAAATCTGCACTTCAAATGACAAATCCGACCACACGGATGAATTCGGATCGACGATCGCAGCCCAACGACACAAAAATTGAGTCAATCCGACATCCGTGGCACCATCTACAACTTCCAGAAGATGGGCGACCAAGATGGCGCCACGTGGCGCCATCTCAGCTGCCCAAACGGTCACTGGCATTTTGTGAAGGCCCCCGCTCGATCGCTCTCCGCCGTCAGATGGAGATCCAACGGCTGTGGCCGCCCGGCGCTTAAAACGTGCGCTCGACCATCCGCCCCCCGCAGCGCAGCGGTCGAGCGCGCTTACGCGAGCGTGGGGTGCGGGTTCGAGCCGCGGTGAGGGGATTGGAGGCGCGGGTAATTGAGGCGCGTGGAGCGTCGGATGGAGATCGTGCGGTCGCAGGCGCTCGATAGCGCCGACGCGCGATTGGACGCCCCGCGTAACGCGCGATCGCACGCGTAGGCGGGCGGGTTGCAGCAGGTGCGGACGCGTTTTAAGCCGTCCGATCTCGCGATCGGACGGCTGAAAAGCGCTGGACGTGCGTGAGCGTTGAGGAGCGGGCAGCCGAGGAGGCGCGCGTGGGCGCGGCGGCGACGGCCACGTCGGGGCTTTAGTGACGGATTTATCCATCACTAAAGACCCCTTATTTATTATTTTGAAGATGTAATGTCCATTTTGCCCCCACTCCTTGCAACTATAAAAGGAGACCCCCTCCATACGAAACTCTCATCCCTTCTTTCTCCTCTCTACCCCTCCAAAGCTCAAGAGAAGTTTGTCCCACACCCGGGATGCTTCTCGCGAGATAAAGTCCAATTTTCATTCCCCTTCAGAAGTGGATCCCGCGACGACGACGGCGTGCTACTTCATTCCCGTTCTTCTGCTTCACCTCCTTCGTCCCGCTTCGTTCTCCTTCATCCAGGCGTCGTCCCGTCCGGCTCGTCCTCCAAGCAACCGTCGAGGAGGATTTCTCTCTCCCTATTCTTTTTACCGCTTTCTAGTATAGATTTACTGCTTTCTAGATTAATCTACTCGTCATCTAAGCAACCGTCGAGGAGGACATTTCTCCTTCAATTCTTTTAATGCTTTCTAGAGTAAATTTATCGCTTTCTAGAGTAATTGTTTTATGCTTTCTAGTTGTAATGAACAATCTCTCCAATGCAAAAATTCCTTGTTTATTCTACATGTCATTTTGATTTCTCTGTGTAATATTCTCTTTCTCTCTTACTCTATCTCTCTCTCTTCTATTTATTGTAAATAATTACATAGTTCTAAATTGAATTATTCTGTAACAAATAAAAAGAAACGCATAGTTTTTAAATCAAACGTCCGCCTCCCTGTGTTCGACCCAGAATTTTAATTTCGATATAAATTTTATTTGTTGAACACGAATTCTTCGCTTTCGAACTACAACGATAGGTTTTTCAAAACCAATCTCGTTAGCGTAGGTTCGTACTCGTTCAACATTTTGGCGCCGTTGCCGGGGAGGCAACGATCTTTGATTTCTCTTCGCATTTTGTAACTTACAAATCATTTACCTCACTTTTCTCCTTTCTTATTGTAATTGCAGGTACTCTTTCGAAGCAGGCAAAAACGGTAGATTGGAGTAAAGTGCTGTAAAAGGTTTTGTGAGTTACCTCCCACCCATTAGATTTCATTTCATCACATAATAACTCAAACATCAATCAACCTAGGTGTTTTTATAAACTCTAAGGTTAGATTGTTTGTTGTTTGACACCCATACTCACCCCAACCCCCACATTAAAAAGAAAAAAAAAAATCTCACAGAGGTACACAACCTCATCTGATTTTCAAACTCAACCGGTAATCCAATCTTAGGAGCCGGTACACACATCCAAACACATAATTGAGTAGAAATCAGATTAGGTAATCATTTGTGTGCCTAATTAAGTGGTGCAACAGGCCAATTGTTTGAGTTGATTGGGTCGCACCACTTCAAATAAAATCAACTCATCAAGTAGCTGCCAATTAGGTTCAACTCTTAGGGATTTACCAGGCACTCCACATTCTTTTTAAACTTTAAAGGAAAACATCTTCACCTGTGCTTGTAAAACTTGGTGTGCCAACGAAACTTGATTGAAAACACCTAAAGTTGAATCCTAAAAGCTACTGAGCAAGATTTGAATCTTAAAATTCACCACATCAAAAATAATCTTGCTTGAAAACCACTGGTTGTGCACTCACACACGAATCAATCAATCATTAAGGGCACAACCCATTTAAAGGGCCCATCACATTCCAAAGCACATTCAAACCTAGCCTTAAATAAAATAGAGTAGACGTTGGCCTTAAGGATTGGACTTGCTCTTCAGAACCCAGAACGAGATTATTTTCGATTAGTCTGTTTCTACTGTTCAATCTGATGTCTAGCTAGGGGAGTAGAGTCAAACGATCGTGGCTGGGGGGTACACTAGGAACCGGAGGCGCAAGCCGAAGGAAGAACCTTCTCCCCAGTCCCTCCTTCTAATTGGTTGGATTGAACAGACGAAAGTAGATCAAATCGTTCCTTTATCTCAAGACGGGTTTTGAGAGTCTGTAGGTCTTTAGGCTAACCTATTTAAGGACAGGTTTGATTGTTTGTATTGCAGGGCACCTTTCTTCCTCTCGTGTATCATGAATCCTTCCACATATTTCACGCATTCCCGCTCTTTCCCTCCTGTTGTAAATTATCCTCAACATGACGATTATCCCAACTCGTATTGTAATCGACCATCAGTTAGTTGGGATAATTCGGATTGGGGATACAATTACGGACCCCCGTGTTTAGGGTCTAACCCTGAACACTTTGATTCCGATTTCTATCCTTCTCAGAGCTACATCGATTATAGATCATCCTCCTTTCATGAACAACCTAATACGATCTACAATCAAGAAGGATACACTGATCCTTACCCATCCTCTGATTTCACTGCCTTTAGGTCATCACCATCTTTTCAACAATCTGAACTGACCTATCATCAGGAAGGGTATAACGAATCTCAATTCGTTAATACCTCTACATTGATGTCAAACCCGCCCAACCCTGAACCAACTCATTTGGTTCAGGTTCTGGCTAACTTGAGGAATATCATTCAATCTTTAGAAGTTCAGCCAATACCTTGCATTGAGAGATTGGAGCCCCTGATTGAAATGATTGATGATTTAAATAAGTCTTTGTTGGATTGGCTCCAGGATGTTAAGGATAAGAACCCGGGTGAGTTTCTACTTGGGAAATTAGCGAAATTGAGGATGAGATTCGTGGTTGCTTTGATTCAATCTTGGAATAATTCCCAGGATGAACTCTCTTCAGGAAAGCCAATGACAGAACCTGCTCAGGCACCTGTTGGGGGGACACGTGTTACGAGGCTGACCAGATTGAATTAAAACAACCAATTAAGGATGATCTGATTTCTTCGCCTGAGATCCCTAAGCCGGGTTATGAGGAAATGTATGTCTCCTTGGAACACAAAGTGACAAATGATTTTGGGACATACATTGATACGGATCCTGATGGTGAAGATTCAAGTTGTGAAGTCTCACGCAAGTTTTCTGAACATGATTTCTGTGAGACGATTGGGCCTGAGGAATCTGATAGATCAATTGATAGCCCAATAACTAAGAACACTGATCTTATTAGGGCACACATTACAGATCCAGAATCACATTTTCTGGAGGAATCAATTCAATGCCCTGATTATCAGTTACACCCTGTTGAGCTTATTGATGATTCTAATTTTGAGATAATTAGACCCGAGTCAATTTTGATTCTGCCACATCATTTAGACTTGGAGATTTCAGACGGGGTGATGAAAATACAAGAGGTCCTAGAATTTGATATGCTAAATGAGGAGGATAGGAGCTGGGAAGTTTTGATTTGGGAAGTTAATTCAGGAGGAAATGGAAGATTGAGTCGAAGGGTTCCTTTTAAGTTGAATCCATCAAATCAGAACCCTTACGACATTTTTTTCGAGGATGTTCAACCCAAGTACACATTCAACGATTATCCTTTTGAGCTTCAATTTTCTGTAACCCGACTTTTTGGTCTTGGGTTGCATCCTCAGAAATTGCAGGCCCGATCCCGCTTACATTCTGATTTTAGGTTTTGGGTAATTTTTATCCAGAACCTAAGATATTCTCGATTATGGGGTGTGGGTCTGCACCACAATCTGGTCCACATCTGTGGACCTCTGTTGACAGGTCAGAGGATTCTTCTGTTCATTCTGATTCTGACCTACACTTGTGATTTCTTCATTTCTTTTCTTTGTATAGTGTGCCTAGCTGAAGGCACTAAACTCAGTACATATATAGTTCTTTTTTGTTTTCATCTCGGAGCGGACATGACATTCACGCAATTCAGGTGCTTTCTACGCTTTTCCACTCTGTTTTATATATTTTTAATACAATGAGGACATTGCATTAGATAGGCATGGGGGGGTGGATATTTATCTCTGAATTCATTTGTCAGCTCCGTAGATTTGTTTTATTTTCTTTTATATAAAAAAAAAATCAGAATTAGGAAAGAGAATTTGGGTTTAAGAAAATTTTCAATCTTAAGAAATACTACATTAAGATCTGAACACAAAGACCCTTCAGGTCTTTGAACTTAATCAGCCCGTGTATCCACTAAAATGTGGATTTGTTTTTCGAATTCTCGCCAACTTGAATTTTATTTTAATAGGAGTAAATAAGTTTGGGTAATAAGTACATGACTTATCAACCTGCCCTCTGATGTGAGGGAATTTTGAGTCTTAAGCATCTACACACTTTCTTTGTACTGACTCATTGTTCGGCGATTTTAACAGAAATTGGGTAGCTAATGAACCTTCTAGGGTGATATGGCTGACAAGTTATCGTGGGTAACAGCTCATAGGTAGGTTGTCCAAAGCCCAGTCACTGGACCTTTCTCTTTTTGCTGCCTTTAGGTAAATCTTAGACCAGGGAAGCCACCTACTTAAAAAAAGAAAAAAAAATCAAAAAGGAGAAAAGAACAAAAAGAAATAAGCCACACTTCGCCGCACGAGTATGGCTGGCAAGTTGTCGGTGGTAACAGCTCATTGACCGGTTGTCCAGAACCCAACTCAGAAAATGCACTAAAAATTCCCAAAACACTTAGGAAGAAGCGGAGAAGTAGAATAAACCGGGGAGATATACAGTAGATTCACCCTTGTGTTGACCCGTTAAAAAATAAAAGTAGGGAGAAAGCTACCGGTTGTAAAGATACACCTTTAGGTAGAATTCTTTTTGAGGTCACCTAGAGGCGTAGAAATCCGAAGTCCGTTCTAATTACCGGTCAACGAGTTTATCACAATCACAATAAGATGCTTAAAACTTAGGGTTCTCATCAAATCTTGGGTGAGTTGAATGGCCGTAGAAAGCCACTCTTAAACCTTAAAATTTGAAAATCCAAAAAAATTAGAAAAGAGTAAAAAGAGAAAAAGAAATTTTTCTTTGAATAAGGCGAGGGCTTGAGGCGGTCTGCATTTTGGCTGATACCCAGGCACTGTTGTGTCTTTGAAAGTTCAATTCGTAAGTACACAATTTCTTAATGATTGAAAATAACTCAGGTCCAAATAATCTAACCTAATTCTTTTATAAATAGCATATAGTTTTTGCTAGGGACTAGCAAAAGATAGGCATGGGGGTATGATGTAAACACATTTACACTACTTAAAATGTCTATTTATGCATGTTCTTAAGCATAGGATTGCATTTCATGATATAAATATTGCATAACATGCATCATCTCGCATTTAGAGTAGTTTGAATAAAATAGAGGTTAATTGTCTCCTTTTATGTGCTTGGACAAGGCAAACATTTTATCGGGGCCTCGGATCAAAGATCCAACCGTATGGATATGATCAGGGCGACGATTGGAGTTCAACGACTCCAAGATCGCCCTAATCAGGCATCCGTAGCATCAGATAGAGATCGGGGAACCCTAGAAGATCAAGGGCCAGGATGGTGTAAATCTGCACTTCAGATGACAAATCCGACCACACGGATGAATTCGAATCGACTATCGCAGCCCAACGACACAAAAATCGAGTCAATCCGACATCCGTGGCACCATCTACAACTTCCAGAAGATGGACGGCCAAGATGGCGCCACGTGGCGCCATCTCAGCTGCCCAAACGGTCGCTGGCATTTTGTAAAGGCCCCCGCTCGATCGCTCTTCGCCGCCAGATGGAGATCCAACGGCTGTGGCCGCCCGGCGCTTAAAATGCGTGCTCGACCATCCGCCCCCCGCAGCACAGCGGTCGAGCGCTCTTACGCGAGCGCGGGGTGCGGGTTCGAGCCGCGGTGAGGGGATTGGAGGCGCGGGTAATTGAGGCACGTGGAGCGTCGGATGGAGATCGTGCGGTCGCGGGCGCCCGATAGCGCCGACGCGCGATTGGATGCCCCGCGTAACGCGCGATCGCACGCACAGGCGGGCGGGTTGTAGCGGGCGCGGACGCGTTTTAAGCCGTCCAATGTCGCGATCGGACAGCTGAAAAGCGTTGGACGTGCGCAAGCGTTGAGGAGCGGGCAGCCGAGGAGGCGCGCGTGGGCGCGGCGGCGACGGCAACGTCGGGGCTTTAGTGACGGATTTATCCGTCACTAAAGACCCCTTATTTATTATTTTGAAGATGTAATGTCCATTTTGCCCCCACTCCTTGCAACTATAAAAGGAGACCCCCTCCATACGAAATTCTCATCCCTTCTTTCTCCTCTCTACCCCTCCAAAGCTCAAGAGAAGCTTGTCCCACACCCGGGATGCTTCTCGCGAGATAAAGTCCAATTTTCGTTCCCCTTCGGAAGTGGATCCCGCGACGACGACGGCGTGCTGCTTCGTTCCCGTTCTTCTGCTTCGTCCTCCTTCGTCCCGCTTCATTCTCCTTCATCCAGGCGTCGTCCCGTCCGGCTCGTCCTCCAAGGATTTCTCTCTCCCTATTCTTTTTACCGCTTTCGAGTATAGATTTACTGCTTTCTAGATTAATCTACTCGTCCTCTAAGCAACCGTCAAGGAGGACATTTCTCCCTCCATTCTTTTAATGCTTTCTAGAGTAAATTTATCGCTTTCTAGAGTAATTGTTTTATGCTTTCTAGTTGTAATGAACAATCTCTTCAATGCAAAAATTCCTTGTTTATTCTACATCTCATTTTGATTTCTCTGTGTAATATTCTCTTTCTCTCTTACTCTCTCTCTCTCTTCTATTTATTGTAACTAATTAGATAGTTCTAAATTGAATTATTCTGTAACAAATAAAAAGAAACGCGTAGTTTTTAAATCAAATGTCCGCCTCCCTGTGTTCGACCCGGAATTTTAATTTCGGTATAAATTTTATTTGTTGAACACGAATTCTTCGCTTTCGAACTACAACGACAGATTTTCCAAAAGCAATCTCATTAGCGTAGGTTCATACTCGTTCAACAAGAAGTATATATTAAGAAACTATCAAACAAGCATAGCTTCTAATTGGCATCCTAATATATGGTGCATTCTGATGGCAAAAAATGTGTGATTTGTTAAAATTAAGATTTTGAATCGTTGTAACACGTAAATTTGTAATCGTTTTTGAATTTATAAACTAATATACCAGTGGTATCTAGGATCGTCCAAGAAGGCAGAAATACACTTTTAAACACTCTTGCTCAAATCAAGAAATCAACTCTCTTTTTATAATTTTTGAATATAAAATTTTTTGGTGTTTTTATTATTTTCAAAATAATCGGATAACAGAATATGAGGTGATAATTAAACTACGCCTATCAATTAACCCTAAGTGACAAGAAGAAAGCCTTTTCTTCTAAGCCCACCCTAGGCAAGTGAGCTTAGGGTAATTAGAAGAAGGTGTGGTATGCACTACCACTAAAAGAACATGAAGAACACACTAACTAGAACATGAAAAGTGGAAAGCAAAATAAATCTTGTATTAATAGTAACTAGAAGAAATGTAGCATAATACTTGTTACATGAAAATAAACAAAAATACTGGCTAATACAAGAAATTGGAAAGATAAAGAAGAAGAAGGGATTCTCTGGTTGAAGTCATGGATAGCCTTGCTCCAAGTGTGGTTGCTCCCGTACTTAAAAAGGTTTCTCCTCGACTTCTTCAAGTAGTTATCCTTCAAGCTGTCCTCTATGGTGGGCGTCAACCACCTTGCTCCTCCTCTTGCCTAGCCATCCCTTCAAGTGCGAAGACCTCCTCCTTGGTGTGGCACAAGAGAGAGGAAGATAGAGAAAGAAGGCACCAAGGGGTTAGGTGGTTGCCCCCTTAATCTTCTTCTCTTCTTCTCCTTGGCCATAGGTTCTAGGTGGCTATGGTGGAATGAAACTAAGGGAGAAGATATGGATATGGTGGTGGTTAGATAGGGTCAAAATAGGAAAGGAGAAGGGGTAGTTGTCATGGATTGAGTGGACGGTAAGATGGGCTTTCAAGGGTGATTGTAAGATCCTATGGTGTAGGATAGTTAGTGCCATCTCAAGGGTTGTGGGAGGTGGTGGTTATGGGTGGAATCCACCCTTTGGTGGATGTCCATGGGTGTAAGGGTGTATGTTTTTGGTGCCAAAAGGGGTAGGTTCTAGAAGGGTTGGCTTTGGAGGGAAAAGGGATGGTAGAGATGGCTTGGAAGGTGATGTGTAGGGCTAGGATTTCCCCCTTGTTTTGACACCAAAACAAAGGGTAGTTATGGTGGGTTGGCGCCACTTTTAGTGGTGGCTTTTGGTGGTGGTTGAGGGGTGAAGGGATGTGTGGTGGTGGCGCCAACATGAGGTGGAAGTGGAGGTAGCTTAGGTAGAGCTAGTTAGGTGGGTTTTAAGGTTAAGTTGGGATGCCATGGAGTTGGACTAGCTAAGATAAGCTATCTAAGCTAACTTAGCTAGTAGGGAGTTGAGGGGAGAGGTAGAGGGAGCTAGGGTTTTGGAGGTGATGAGATGGAGGAAGCTGTCTTGAGCTACACTGGAGCTGGTGGCTACTGAAGAGAGTTGCAAGGAGCTACCTTAGCTGTCTCAACTTACTAGTTCTTTGCTAGCTACTAAGCTAAGCTAAGATTAGCTGACTTCTACTGATGTGAGCTGAGGTGAGCTAGGTCTGGCTTTCTCGAAGATTATTGTGCTAGCTGGAGTAGCTAACTTAGGTCAAGTAGCTCAACTCAACTAAGGTGAGCTGAGTTGAGCCTCTGGGAGCTGGACTTGAGTTGGCCTGAGCTGGTTAAGGTAATCTTCAGCTGACCAAGTCTAGTTAGTAGCTAGTCCTAGTTAGGTTGAACTTCCAGTGAACTCTTCTGAGTTGGAGGAGCTGGAATGGAGCTGGGATCAACTAACTTGAGCTAGTTTGAGCTGTCATCTAGCTAAGGTGACCTGAATGGAGCTAAGGTGAACTAGCTAGAGCTACCATTCAGCTAAGATGAGTTGAATGGAGCCAGGGATGAGTTGATCTAGCTAGAATGAGCTGGGATCCAGCTGGGATGAGCTGGATGTAGCTAGAATCTAGCTGTAAGGAGCTTCTTCTTCATCTTCTGCCTTCCCGAGTGCTGAGGTATGTGGGATTTGATTTTCTTCTTATCCCTGACACTCAAATAAACTTATCAAAAAGACAATACATGCTTATCCTAAGTAAATGCCTAAATGTAGCTTGAAAAATAGTTTGCAGAGTTAAAAGCCTAAGAGCTAGGTCAATTTTAAGGCATAAGAATGATGATAAATTGATGTTTATCATACTCCTATGCTTATCTTTTACTAGTCTCTTAGCAAAATTATTTTCACAAAATAGAATTTTGAGAAAGACTAATTTTTTTACTTTTGAGGAGAAAAAGATTACGGGGCCTTGGTTGATTGAAAACATAAAAGGCATAGGATTTGTTAAAGATAAAACATCGGGATTCATCTTTGGATCCAAGAGTTAGAAGAATCGAGATCAGTGTATCTTTCAAAAATTCACAAATTAATTCATTGTTAATTCAAATGGCCCAAAACCATTTTGCAGTTAGGATTTTCTTGGCTCTTGAATCTGTCTCGCAACTTGCATAATTCTTTTAAAACCTTATGTCTGTGCTTTGTGAATGCCAACATTTATTAGGATATTTATAAGATTGTGTATTTGAAACTTTTTTTTTGTCTCCCCCATACTCTTAGCTTAATCCTACAATAGATGTATCGGGATCATCATTCCTATTACCAATCCTCGAGGAGGCTCTAGCTACAGCACTTAGAGATAGTACTGTCCAAGACACCACCCAGGAGCTCATAACCCCAAAACACAATGCGGTGTAAAGGGGCGCTCCAAGCAAACTCAAGCTCTTGCTCTGATGCTATAGATAGAGCATCGTCCAAGATACTTGAGCTATAAAATGTGCCTTAATGCTTCATCTAAAGATATGAAATATAGATATAGAGCAGAATCGAGGCGGTAACATGTTGACACCGCATCCTAAAAGGAGGCATTTTCCTCCTTCTTGGAGGTAGGAACTCAGACCAATGATTTGGTTCAGATTTCACTGAGACTAAACAAGGGGCTTTTCTAATTTTTCTAATTTGCTTTTAATTGTTAGCTATGTGTGAAATTTCACATAAGAATTTTGCAAGGGATGCAAGTTTTTGAGTAGGAAACTAAGCCAAATAGTTTCCAGGTTGCAAAAAGTGATCAAGTCACCTGAATCATTATGAGTTCAGGTAGAATTTCGAGAAAGATACTTGATCTGGTCTAAGAATAGATCCAGAAATTCTAAAAATTGGATCCACATTCTAGTCCCTAGTTTGTTAAAGATTAAATCCCATTGTACCTCGAAATGAATCTTTCAACCTTAGTCCTGATTTTCAAAATTTCTCTCAAAGAGCTTTATGATTTTTCTATAATGAGATGCATGCAAAAGAAAAATTGCATATTTTTAGGTTTTGAAAATCCTAAATCGATCATCAAAATTTAAAAACACCCCTCATGCTTATGATATGCAATGTCCTCATGCATTAGGAGGGAAAAGAGATCATCTTAGTGAAAAGCAGTCAGGTTCAGGATGGTCAAAACTTGGGAAAAGAAAGAGAAAAGAAAAGTAGAAAAAATGATGGGTTACCTCTCATCTAGTGCTATCTTTTACACCTATTCAACTGGGCATGAAGTGATGCACGTAAGACGGGTGTAAATAGTTGGACACATGAATGCCCTCAAGAAAAAGGTCTTCCTCATGATCCCTTAAAAGATGATTGGTAAAAATACAGGGATCCAAATGAGATGAGAAAATGGAAGAATGGCTCGAGTTTGGCCATGGTTTGAGTTCATGATGATTGCCATACTCGGGCAGGTCTAATGGTAGGTCCAATGGAATGGGAGTGAGAGAGAGATTATGAGGGTTGGGTGAGGTTGGTGTGCAAGGGTGGGGTGAAATTAGAGTAGTTGGGTTAGGTGGATAGTCAGGAAGATATTTTAATGGAAGACAAGGCTCCAAGTCATAGATTTTGCCGACCACTGATTCAGAGTCAGAGTCCTCAAAAAAATTATGGTCGGGAAGGGTATTTATTAACATTATCTCCTCCAAATTAGATATTTCCATGTCTGAGTCCTCGAAAAATTCATCATTATCATGGAATCTCTTGGAGGATTTGAAAATATCAAGAGTGATAGCTTGGTCTGTGCAAGTGATATCCATTTTGCCTGTATGGCAATTGATATGTGCTTTCGCAGTGGCCAAAAAGGGTCATCCAAGAATTATTGGGGCATTAAGCAGAGATTCGAGTACCTCAATGTCAAGGACCAGAAAGTCTACAAGGAAGACACAATTCTAGACTTTGACAAAGACATCCTCAACAATCCCATAGGGTTTGATTGCAGATCGGTCGGCTAATTGTAGGATAACCTCGACAGGTTTTAAATCACTGATCTTGAATTCTTCAAATAAAACCATGGGGATGATATTGACCAAGGCACTAAGATTGAGAAGGGCGCGGTTGAAAGTGGTATCATCAATACTTAATCAAAGGTGCGTCTGGGTCTTTCATCTTAGGAGGCAGCTGGTTCTGTATGATGGAACTTACTATCTCTAGAAGATGCACTCTATTGATAAACGCTAGTTTATCATCATTCTTATGCATTAAAAAAAACTAGCTCTTAGGATTTTGCTCCGCAAACGGGTTTTTGGGTTGTATTTAAGCATTAATTAGGTTAGCATGCATTGCATTCTTTATTGTGTTTTTGATATGTTTTTGTGAGTGTTAATTGGTGACAACCTTCCTCTATAGTTTTATTATTTCGTCGTAGTATAGTATAGAGAGGTGATTACCAGTTTAATACAATTTGTTACTCGGAAATAAAGAGTTCCCGAGGTCGAACTCAGGGAGCAAGTTGTATTCTAGGGGTACAAAGTTTCTTTTACAAAAATAAAGAGAGAGAGAGAGAGAATTTGTTGGCTTCTTTCTTCTTCTCTTCTTTTCTCTTTGCTTATCCTCTCCTTCTCTTCCTTCTCAGATCTTCTGCTTTCTTCCTTTGTTCTTCTTCTTTATCTGCAGTGGTGATGTTCTTCTTCTTCTTTCAGCTGTTTCTGCTCGTCTCTTCCTTTTTCTTCTCCCTTGCGGTCCTGTTCTTCTTCTTCTTTCTTTCTTCTTTTCCTTTCTTCAGATCTTCTTCTCCTGCTTTTCTTCTTCTGCAGAGTCTTCACTTGGCCTCTCTGTGTTCTCCTCTGCCTCGCCTTCCTTCTCCTTCTTTGCCTTCAGGACGTCGTCTGATTTTCCAATCAGACGACTTAAACCGCCGCTGCTACAGTGCCGCTCGGTGGGGCAAGCTCTCCCAGAGCTGCCGGGTAGCCTTCTTCCACGGTTCTTCTTCACCTGTGCATGCACACTTGCACAGCTTGATCAGAGGTGGGGCAAAACCTATCTCTACCCCCCCCCCCGCGTCTCTCTCTCTCACAGAAGGCGCTCTTAGGAAAGCTCTCCCAGAGCTGCCGGCTAGCCGGGTACGGGTCGCGCCCGGGTCCAGGCCCACCGGCGTGCGTGGTGGGCGAGGAGTGCAGGTTGGTCTAAGTCGGGTCGGGCCAGGTCCGCGAGGCGTGAGCGCGGACGAGACCGGGTAACCGGGCGAGTGAAGGGGACCTCACCCCGTGTGCTGAGGCGATAAGCCTCCAGCACTTTTTCACTTTATACCGCTGCGCCTCTTCAGAGTTTTCCGAGGTGGGACTAAATGTCCCACCCCAAGTTGGCGCCTGCGCGGAGGAACCAGTTGGTAATCGCGGCTTTACGTGAGGCCTTCGCGCGAGGGCTTCGATTCAGCTGCAGCCTGACACTTTGCCGAAATGCCTCGCACAGCCTGGGAGTCGAATCTGGGCGTGGCGCGCCTGCAGCTGCAGGCGGAAGCAGCTCCTTCTGCACGGCAATGGCGGCGGAGGACGGGTGACCTGTTCACAGCAAAACGGCCTCTCGGCCTAATCAGACGGTGCCGGGAGCTTCGCCAGAGTGCAGCGAAGCTCGTGCGGGTGGTGGCGAGGCGTGGGGCAGCGTGCAAGGGCTGCCCTAGGTCGGACTGTGGGTCGGAAAGTGGGTGTGTTCGGTGGACTTGCAGAGGTCGGGTGGCGGGAATTGGAAGGGCGGAAATGGATCAGGGTGAGGAGGCGGAGATTATGTGCAGGTCGACGAGCCGTGTGGGATGCTGGAGTGATGGGAGCGGCTCACCGGAGGCGGAGAAGGTGAGGGTGGTTAGGCGCGGTCGAGGGGTAATTAGATAAAAATAGCAGGGGGAAAAGAGAGAGAGAATAGAGGAAAGAAGTTCTAACCTAACTAAAGTGACGAAGGGGGCGAGGAGGTGGACGGCTGTACCTGCTGTCGCCGGAGAAGAAGGTGCCCAGTGGGGGAGAACGGCGGCGACGACGGGGCAGAGGCAACGCGCGCTGGTATTGCGCGACGCGGAGGAAGATCATGAAGGTGGCTCTGCTGCTGGTATTGCAGCAGGGCGAAGAGGAGGAGGAGGAAGAACCGCCGGAGCAAGTGGGCATCTGCCGGAGTGGGAAGAGAGGAAAGTTGGGGGTTTTCTCCGTCAGAACCGAGCTCCCCTGAACGGCGGAGCGACGGGGGGTATTTATAGGGGCTGAACCAGAGAGGAGGGCGGAGGGAGACGACGTGTCTCCCTCGCCGGAGGACGTCGGAGTAAGGTTACCCATACCGTCCGTGCGTTCGCACGGCCGGTATGGTGGGTTGCAGCGACCAGGGGGTGTTCCTGCGACGGCTGACGACGCAGGGCACCCCCGGTTGACTTGCCAGACCCTCTCCCTTACCCTACGCGGCGCCATGCTCCGCGCAAGGTCGCCGGAGCATGGTGCTGGCAGGTTTTGCAGGGAGGACCTGAACGCAAAGAACGAAGGACAGTTAGGGGCCAAAATGTGAGGGTTCAAAAGTTGAGGGCCAAAAAGTAAATAGATGAGGACCAAAATGTAAAGTTGGTCAAGAAGGTTTCTTCTTAGGCTCAAGTTTTTATACATGACTAATTAGGACATAAGGAATCTGATGGTGAATTTTATTTCTAGATTAAACCTTGTTTGATTGGTCAATTTATGCAAAAACCCAAATTAAGTTATTAATTGGGTATGGTTCTCAATGTAGGTCAAGATGGGTTCCTAAGGTCAAATTGAAGGTTCTAAACCCTAGAGATTATTTTTCTATGAATTTTAGAGGGTTTATTCCATTTTTGCTTTGCCTTGAACCTCGTGAATTGAAGTGGGTTTGTTTTAGGGTTACAGATTATCATTTAGTTCCTTGGAATTGCTGTAACCCTTATCAGATCATCCCACTTTCCTTCTTATTTGGTTTGTTTGACCTATGTTTGGACCTGTATGCAGATTATATTGGTAAAATCGCATTTTCACCCCTTTTGACTTGTTTTCTCCTTAAACTCAGAATTCTCTGAGTTAAGCCTTTCCTTGAGTTATGTAGGAGCTTTTATCATTTGTATTAGGTCAAAATGAGCTAGTTATGGCTCATGATGAGGTTCTCATCATTAATGTTATGACCTGGTTCCTGAATCCCTACGAGATACGAGAATCGGACCGACTCGACTGATCCCAAGACCCAGTCGTCCAACGAGAAAGTAACCAAAAGAGCAGTAAAATAAACTATATTCACCATGTATATAACTAGCAGTAACAAAATACAGCAGTAAAGAAAAAAATACTACAGTATACACCACCACAACAGTAAAGAAATAAACATGTACATAAACATGGAGCTTACAATGAAAAGAGTACAGAGGTAACAAAAACTACTCACTACAATAGGAAGAAAAGTACAGTGGGTACTACACAGTAACACTACTGGGCTCTACTAGGCCCAGCATCCTTTGCAGCCGTCGACTCTTGCTGCTCAACACCTGGTCCTGAAAAGGTAACAAAGGTGACACGTCAGCAAAATACTGAGTAGAGTGGCAACTAAAAGCTAAGAAACAGTAAGGTGGACAGTAGCTGTTATATTTTTAATTTCTTTCTTTATATTTTCCATTTACTCATTAACGAATTATCCCTCAGATTCTTCTTTTGATCTTGAATGTTTCTCGTGGGAACGATCTTGATTGCAGTCTTTTCCGAAAAGTAGAAGTAGCACGTGGTGCTCTCCTGGCCGGGAGAGTCCCCCGTGGTGGTCCTACCCTCAGTCAACCACCCCAAGGTCGCTGACAGACGTAATGGTGACTACGGCACGCGTGATAAACGCACGAGTAGCTACCCCACACTGGCACGCGGTCAGTCGTTTCCGTTAACGGGTGCACCCAAAGCACAGCACGGAACTAGTATAAAGCAAAGCCCTCTCAGTAATAGGGGTCCAGCCCCTCCACAGTAACCAAACAGGGGTCTTGCCCCTCTACAGTCCGCGCACCCTCACCTGACTACCCTGGTTTGCCCAGTGGGCCAACCAAGTCGGTGTAGGAGGGCTAGCAGAATCCCAGGGCCCATGGGGTAGCTAGTGCTCTCCCTACACTAGTAGCTCTCCTCGGTACTGTGTACATGAGGGCCAAAAGTCGGTACAAAGTGGCCAGACCAAACCCCAGGTCCCTGGGGCAGCTAGCTCCACTTTGCACTAAACAGGGGGGACAGTCGCTCTCCTTGGTACTCCGTACTCAAGGGTCAGCTCACTTCCCCAATTCTATCCATTCACTTTCCAGGTGTTCTACTCCTAATTCCCCGTAGGGTTCATGCTCTTTTAACTCAGCCAATTTAGGTTTCACCGTTCCAGCTTTATATCCATATAACCCATGTTCTCAACAGTAATTATTCATTCATAAATAGGCAGTTGTTAACCAATTTACAGGCAGTTATCGTTTCCTTTCTACTTTTCCAAAACTGCAATGTATAGATATTCAATCTAGTTTTCCAGTCCTAGGATTCATGTCATACCCTAGGATCTATCATTCAATCTAGTTTTCCAGTCCTAGGATTCATGCAATACGCTAGGATCTATCATTCAATGTAATTTTTCAGTCCTAGGGTTCGTGCAATGCCCTAGACTCTATTAATTATTTCACAAGTGTATAATCTTTAATAAATAAATTAAAGAGCCACTCTACCTGAGAAACCGGGAGTATTGGGGGCATAATCGACAAGCCCGCCCGCCTCCACAACCCCCAGAGCCGCAACGGAACGGGGTCCCAACACAAGGATCAAAGACAAGGAGCTACTCAAAACAGCATACGATTACTGTAAATAGGTAGAGGAACTAAATCTAAGAAGAACGAAACTTGAAACGCAGAAAACGGACTCCCAACGAACCCTAAACGGGTCAAAAATGACGAGTCTGCCCAAAATCAGACGTCTGGAACTTCTTCCAGACGTCTTAAATGATAGCTCAAGTCATACCTTGATCTGCGCAGTTCTTCAGACGTCCAAAAACCCACTGAACCATCTGGACTTAGTTTCCAGACGTCTGACTGTCACTCCGGACGTCTGGAGACCCTCTCCGTCGTCTGGTGCTGTTCCCAGATGTCTGATCTATGTGGGATGGAGTGCCCTTGCGCCTTCCCAAACAAATCCTACACACACACGAGCCCGCTCTCAACACCAAAAGAAGCAGAAGACTTCGGCGGAAACAGCTGCATGGCCGTACACGCGAAAGAGGAAGAAGATAAAAAAATAACGTACCTTTCAGACGTCTGGACTTTCCTCGAGATGTCTCCTTCGTCGTCTGGAAGTAAGTCCAGACGTCTGATTCTGGGAAATTTTCCCAGAATCAGGACCTCTTCACCCTCCACCCGTAGCGCACGGCCGTGCCACGCCACGCCCGCCTGCTGCCTGAGCTGTAGCAGCATCTCCGCGGTACCACACGCTGCTACACACCCGTCGGTCGGCTCTGGCTGTTCCGACGAGCTCGCAACCTCGCGGTCAAGCTCCCTCTTCCTCTCGCAACAGCTCCTCCTCCCCATACACTTGCAGCAGTCGCTGCTGCCGCTCTCGCCCTCTCGCTCTCTCGCTTACAGGGAGAAGAAGAAGAAGAAGGCGGTGGAGTGAGGGTGAGGGAGAGGGAGAGGCGTATTTGAAGGCAGTCGCGGGGAGAGAGAAAGAGAAAAGCTCCGTCTGCAAGGAGGGAGTGGAAAGAGAGGAAGGAGGGCGGCGGGTTCAGTCTGTGCGCGCATGCACGCAGACGTGAACCCGTCGCCGAAAAAATTTAATTCCAGACGTCTGGGAAGGCTTCCAGATGTCTGACCAAACATCTGGACCGCTTCCCAGACGTCTTAAACGACGCTTGATGCCTGATTATAATAATATAAAAAACTCAAAGGAAGTTTCGTCCCCGAAACTTGCTCTAACTAGGTTGTGGGAAAGAACGATATATGCATAACAAACTCAAAGAGGACTGAAGCCGGTCCGAAAGGACGTACCCGCGAAAAGCTCCGGGTACCGCTCCCGCATCGTCTCCTCAGGCTCCCAGGTAGCCTCCTCGTACCGCTGGCTCCTCCACAAAACCTTCACTAGGGGTACTTACTTCCATCTCAGACGGCAGACGGCTCTGTCGAGAATCTGCACTGGTCGCTCGGGGTAGGTCAAGTCGTCGCCCACCTCGACGCTCTCGTGACTCAGGATGTGACTGGAATCGGCGACGTACTTCCTGAGGTTGGACACGTGGAACACGTCGTGCACACCAGAAAGCTGAGGAGGGAGGGCAAGCCTGCAAGCAATGGGTCCAACCCGCTCCAGGACCTCAAAGGGCCCCACGAACCTTGGCGCAAGCTTCCCTCTCACCCCAAACTGCTGCAGGCCCTTCATGGGCGAAACATGAAGGAAGACGTGGTCCCCAACCTCAAATTGCACCTCTCTGCGTTTCCGATCTGCATAGCTCTTCTGCCTGCTCCTGACAGTGCGGAGTCGCCTGTGAATCTGCTCGACTACCTCCTGACTCTGCCGGATCAGCCTAGGGCCAACTTCCCACTTGGTCCCCACCTCAACCCAACTCAAGGGTGCCGTACACGTCTGTCCGTACAGAGCCTCATAGGGTGCCATACCGATGCTCGAGTGATAACTGTTATTGTATGCAAACACCGCCAGGGGCAAGTGTTCCTCCCAAGAGCCCCCCCAGTCCAGTACACAGGCACGCAAAAGGTCCTCAAGTGTCTGTATCGTGCACTCAGACTGTCCGTCCGTCTGGGGGTGGTAAGCTGTACTGAACCTCAACCACATCCCCAGGGCCTGTTGAAACTCAGCCCAAAATTGGGACGTAAAGTGGGTATCTCGGTCGGATACGATCTCCCACGGAACTTCGCGTAGATGTACCACGTCGTGGATATACCTCTCTGCCAACAGTGCTGGTCCCAAGGTGACTCGGATCAGCAAGAAACGCGCCGTCTTCGTCAATCTGTCAACGATTACCCATACTGCGTCGTGTCCTCGCTGGGTAACAGGTAAGCCCACCACGAAGTCCATGGTGATGCTCTCCCACTTCCACTCTGGCACTGGAAGTGGCTGAAGCGGCCCTGCAGGACTCTGATGCTTGGCTTTCACCTGCTGGCACACGAAGCACTGCTGCACGAATTCACCCACATCTCGCTTCATCCCCCTCCACCAAAAATCGCGTCTCAAGTCATGGTACATCTTCGTGTTTCCGGGATGTATGGTGAATCTGGAACCATGTGCCTCAGTCAGGAGCTCTCTCAACAGCTCCTCGTCTCTGGGAACGCATAGCCGTCCCCGCATGCGCAGCACCTGGTCTATAAAAGAGAAGTCTCCAGGGTTTCCTGACAGTACTCTGTCACGCAAGGACTACAAGTACGGGTTGGCCATCTCTCCTGTGATGATGCGATCTATCAGCTTTGGCCTCATCTATCGCGTCACAGTCACTGCCCCACAGTGCCCCTGTAACTCTAGGGGTCGCCAACTGCTCATCTCCTCCAAAAGGCTCCAACTCTGCACCTGTAAACTGGCCAAGTGTGCGAGCGCCTTTCAGCTCAAGGCGTCAGCCACCACGTTGGCCTTTCCCGGGTGGTAGGAAATGCTGCAGTCATAGTCCATCAGGAGCTCCAACCAACGTCTCTGTCTCATGTTGAGCTCCTTCTGATCACACACGTATCTGAGGCTCTTGTGATCTGTGAAAATCTCTGAGGTGTCACCGTACAAGTAGTGCCTCCAGGTCATCAGTGCGAAGATGACAGCTGCCAACTCCAGGTCGTGGGTAGGGTAGCTATGCTCATGGGGCTTCAGTTGCCATGAAGCGTAAGCGACAACGTGACCCCTCTGCATGACCACACCCCCTAACCCCTGCAAAGAGGCGTCCATGTACACAACGAACTCGCCACTACTGTCTGGGATGGTGAGCACGGGAGTCGAAGTCAGCCTCTCCTTCAGCTCCTGAAAACACGCCTCACAGGCGTCTGTCCAAGTGAAGGGAGTGTCCTTCCGGGTCAACTGTGTCATAGGACGTGCAATCTGTGAAAAGCCCCTGATAAACCGCCTGTAGTAGCCTGCCAGTCCCAAGAAACTGCGAATCTCAGTAACCGTACGCGGTCTCTCCCACCTAAGCACTGCCTCGACCTTGGCTGGGTCCACAGCCAAGCCATCTCCAGAGATCACATGACCTAAGAAGGTCACCTCCCTTAACCAGAACTCGCACTTGCTGTATTTGGCGTATAGCCTACGTCGTATCAGTGTGTCCAGAACCATCCGCAAGTGCTGTATGTGCTACGTCTGATCTCGAGAATACATGAGCACATCATCAATGAATACCACCACAAACTGGTCCAAGTACGGTCGAAACACCCGGTTCATCAAGTCCATGAAGGCAGCTGGGGCATTGGCCAGCCCAAACAGCATGACCAGAAACTCATAGTGTCCGTACCAGGTGTTTCGACCGTACGGTTAGCAGAACCCCGGGGCCCGTGGGGTAGCTAGTGTTCTCCCTACACTAGTAGCGCTCCTCGGTACTATGTACACGAGGGCCAAAAGTCGGTACAAAGTGGCCAGACCAAACCCCGGGTCCCTGGGGCGGCTAGCTCCACTTTGCACTAAACAAGGGGGGACAGTCACTCTCCTTGGTACTCCGTACTCAAGGGTCAACTCACTTCCCCAATTCTATTCCATTCACTTTCCAGGAGTTCTACTCCTAATTCCCAGTAGGGTTCATGCTCTTTTAACTCAGCCAATTTAGGTTTCACCATTCCAGCTTTATATCCATATAACCCATGTTTTCAACAGTAATTATTCATTCATAAATAGGCAGCTGTTAACCAATTTACAGGCAGTTATCGTTTCCTTTCTACTTTTCCAAGACTGCAATGTATAGATATTCAATCTAGTTTTTCAGTCCTAGGATTCATGTCATACCCTAGGATCTATCATTCAATCTAGTTTTCCAGTCCTAGGATTCATGCAATACCCTAGGATCTATCATTCAATGTAATTTTTCAGTCCTAGGGTTCATGCAATGCCCTAGACTCTATTAATTATTTCACAAGTGTATAATCTTTGATAAATAAATTAAAGAGCCACTCTACCCACGAAACCGGGAGTACTGGGGGCGTAATCGGCAAGCCCACGCGCCTCCGCAACCCCTAGAGCTGCAACGGAACGGGGTCCTAACACAAGAATCAAAGATAGGGAGCTACTCAGAACAGCATACGATTAGTGTAAACAGGTAGAGGAACTAAATCTGAGAAGAATGAAACTTGAAACGTGGAAAACGGACTCCGAACGGACCCTAAATTGGTCAAAAATGACGAGTCTGCCCAAAATCAGACATCTGGAACTTCTTCCAGACATCTTAAATGACAGCTCAGGTCATACCTTCATCTGCACGGTTCTTCAGACATCCAGAAACCCATTGAACCGTCTGGACTTAGTTTCCAGACGTCCGACTGTCACTCCAGACGTCTGGAGACCCTCTCTGTCATCTGGTGCTGTTCCCAGATGTCTGAACTATGTGGGATGACGTGCAATTGCACCTTCCCGAACAAATCCTGCACACACACGCACCCGCGCTCAACACCAAAGGAAGCAGAAGACTTCGGCGGAAACGGCTGCATGGCTATAGACGCGAAAGAAGAAGAAGATAAAAAAAATAACGTACCTTTTGGACGTCTGTACTTTCCTCCAAACATCTCCTTCATCGTTTGGATGTAAGTCCAGACGTCTGATTCTGGGAAATTTTCCCAGAATCAGGACCTCCTCGCCCTCCGCCCGTAGTGCATGACCGTGCCGCACCGTGCCTGCCTGTTGCCTGAGCTGCAGCAGCTTCTCCACGGCACCACACACTGCTGCTCACCCGTCGGTCGACTCTGGCTATTCCGGCGAGCTCTCAACCTCGCAGTCAAGCTCCCTCTTCCTCTCGCAATAGCTCCTCCCCACACACTCGCAGCAATCGCTGCTGCTGCTCTCGCCCACTCGCTCTCTCGCTGACAGGGAGAAGAAGAAGAAGAAGGCGGTGGAGTGAGGGTGAGGGAGAGGCGTATTTTAAGGCAGCCGTAGGGAGAGAGAAAGAGAAAACTACGTCTGCAGGGAGGGAGAGGAAAGAGAAGAAGGAGGGCGGCGGGTTCAATCTGTGCACGCATGCACGTAGACGTGAACTCGTACGCCGAAAAAATTTAATTCCAGACGTCTGGGAAGGCTTCTAGACATCTGACCAGACGTCTGGACCGCTTCCCAGACGTCTTAAACGATGCTTGATGCCCAGTTATAACACCTATGGTGGACGTCCATGGTGGAGGGGTTGATGAACCGGTACGGACAGCACTTATACACTATGAGTTTCTGGTCATGCCGTTTGGGCTGACCAATGCCCCCACTGCCTTCATGGACTTGATGAACTGGGTGTTTTGACCGTACTTGGACCAGTTTGTGGTGGTATTCATTGATGATGTGCTCATATATTCTCGAGATCAGACGTAGCACGGACAGCACTTGAGGATGGTTCTAGACACACTGATACGACATAGGCTGTACACCAAATACAGCAAGTGAGAGTTTTGGTTAAGGGAGGTGACCTTCTTAGGTCATGTGATCTCTAGAGATGGCTTGGCTGTGGACCCAGCCAAGGTCGAGGCAGTGCTCAGGTGGGAGAGACCGCGTACGGTTACTGAGATTCGTAGTTTCTTGGGACTGGCAGGCTACTACAGGAGGTTTATCAGGGGCTTTTCACATATTGCACGTCCTATGACACATTTGACTTGGAACGACGTGCCCTTCACTTGGACAGACGCCTGTGAGGCGTGTTTTCAGGAGCTGAAGGAGAGGCTGACTTCGACTCCCGTGCTCACCATCCCAGACAGTAGTGGCGAGTTCGTTGTGTACATGGACGCCTCTTTGCAGGGGTTAGGGGGTGTGGTCATGCAGAGGGGTCACGTTGTCGCTTATGCTTCATGGCAACTGAAGCCCCATGAGCATAGCTACCCTACCCACGACCTGGAGTTGGCAGCTGTCATCTTCGCGCTGAAGACCTGGAGGCACTACTTGTACGGTGAGACCTTCGAGATTTTCACAGATCACAAGAGCCTCAGACACCTGTCTGATCAGAAGGAGATCAACATGAGATAGAGACGTTGGTTGGAGCTCCTGAAGGACTATGACTGCAGCATTTCCTACCACCCGAGAAAGGCCAATGTGGTGGCTGATGCCTTGAGTTGGAAGGTGCCCGCACACTTGGCCAGTTTACAGATGCAGAGTTGGAGCCTTTTGGAGGAGATGAGCAATTGGCGACCCCTAGAGTTACAGGGGCACTGTGGGGCAGTGACTGTGACGCGACAGACGAGGCCAGAGCTGATAGATCGCATCACAGGATAGATGGCCGACCCGTACTTGCAGTCCTTGCATGACAGATTACTGTCAGGAAACCCTGGAGACTTCTCTTTTACAAACCAGGTACTGCGCATGAGGGGACGGCTGTGCTTTCCCAGAGACGAGGAGCTATTGAGAGAGCTCCTGACTGAGGCACACGGTTCTAGATTCACCATACATCTCAGAAACATGAAGATGTACCATGACTTGAGACGCAACTTTTGGTGGAGGGGGATGAAGCGGGATGTGGGTGAATTCGTGCAGCAGTGCTTAGTGTGCTAGCAGGTGAAAGCCAAGCATCAGAGGCCTACAGGGCTGTTATAGCCACTTCCAATGCCAAAGTGGAAGTGGGAGAGCATCACCATGGACTTGATGGTGGGCTTACCTGTTACCCAGCGAGGACACGACGCAGTTTGGGTAATCGTTGACAGATTGACGAAAATGGCGCGTTTCTTGCCGATCCGAGTCACCTTGGGACCAGCAAAGTTGGCAGAGAGGTATATACGCGACGTGGTACGTCTACACGGAGTTCCGTGGGAGATCGTATCCGACCAGGATACCCACTTTACGTCCCAATTTTGGGCTGAGTTTCAGCAGGCCCTGGGGACGCGGTTGAGGTTTAGTATAGCTTACCACCCCCAGACGGACGGACAGTCTAAGCGCACGATATAGATACTTGAGGACCTTTTGCGTGCCTGTGTACTGGACTGGAGGGGCTCTTGGGAGGAATAATTGCCCCTGGCAGAGTTTGCATACAATAACAGTTATCACTCGAGCATCGGCATGGCACCCTACGAGGCTCTGTATGGACGGAGGTGTACGGCACCCTTGAGTTGGGTTGAAGTGGGGACCAAGTGGGAAGTTGGCCCCAGGCTGATCCGGCAAAGTCAGGAGGTAGTCGAGCAGATTCACAGGCGACTCCGCACTGTCAGGAGCAGGCAGAAGAGCTATGCAGATCGAAAACGCAGAGAGGTGCAGTTTAAGGTTAGGGACCACGTCTTCCTTCGTGTTTCGCCCATGAAGGGCCTGCAGTGGTTTGGGGTGAGAGGGAAGCTCACGCCGAGGTTCGTGGGGCCCTTTGAGGTCCTGGAGCGGGTTGGACCCGTTGCTTACAGGCTTGCCCTCCCTCCTCAGCTTTCTGGTGTGCATGACGTGTTCCACGTGTCCAACCTCAGGAAGTATGTCGCCGATTCTAGTCACGTCCTGAGTCACGAGAGCGTCGAGGTGGGCAATGACCTGACCTACCCCGAGCAGCCAGTGCAAATTCTCGACAAAGCCGTCTGCAGTCTGAGACAGAAGCAAGTACCCCTGGTGAAGGTTTTGTGGAGGAGCCAGCGGTACGAGGAGGCTACCTGGGAGCCTGAGGCGGCGATGCGGGAGCAGTACTCGGAGCTTTTCGTGGGTACGTCCTTTCAGACTGGCTTCGGTCCTCTTTGAGTTTGTTATGCATATATCATTCTTTCCCTCACCCTAGTTAGAGCAAGTTTTGGGGATGAAACTTCCTTTGAGTTTTTTATATTGTTATAACCGGGCATCAAGCGTCATTTAAGACATTTGGGAAGCGGTCCAGACATCTGGTCAGACGTCTGGAAGCCTTCCCAGACATCTGGAATTAAATTTTTTCGGCGTACGGGTTCGTGTCTATGCGCATGCGTGCACAGACTAAACCCGCCGCCCTCCTTCTTCTCTTTCCTCTCCCTCCCTGCAGACGTAGCTTTTCTCTTTCTCTCTCCCTGCGGCTACCGTCAAATACGCCTCTCCCTCTCCCTCACCCTCACTCCACCGCCTTCTTCTTCTTCTCCCTGTCAGCGAGAGAGCGAGCGGGCGAGAGCAGCAGCAGCGACTGTTGCGAGTGTGTGGGGAGGAGGAGCTGTTGCGAGAGGAAGAGGGAGCTTGACTGCGAGGTTGCGAGCTCGCCAGAACAGCCAGAGCCGATCAATGGGTGCGCAACAGCGTGTGGTGCTGCGAAGAAGCTGCTACAGCTCAGGCAACAGGCGGGCGTGGCACGGCAAGGCCATGCGCTGCAGGCGGAGGGCGAGGAGGTCCTGATTCTAGGAAAATTTCCCAGAATCAGATGTCTGGACTTACGTCCAGACGATGAAGGAGACGTCTGGAGGAAAGTCCAGACGTCTAAAAGGTATGTTATTTTTTTTATCCTCTTCTTCTTTCGCGTGTACGGCCATGCAACCGTTTCCGCTGAAGTCTTCTGCTTCCTTTGGTGTTGAGAGCGGGCGCGTGTGTGTGCAGGATTTGTTCAGGAAGGTGCAAGGGCATGCCATCCCACATAGATCAGACATCTGGGAACAACACCAGATGACGGAGAAGGTCTCCAGACGTCCGGAGTGATAGTCGGACGTCTGAAAACTAAGTCCAGATGGTTCAGCAGGTTTCTGGACGTCTGAAGAACCGCACAGATCAAGGTATGACCTGAGCTATCATTTAAGACGACTGGAAGAAGTTCTAGACGTCTGATTTTGGGCACACTCGTCGTTTTTGACCCGTTTAGGGTCCGTTCGAAGTCCGTTTTCCACGTTTCAAGTTTCGTTCTTCTCAGATTTAGTTCCTCTACCTGTTTACAGTAATCGTATGCTGTTCTGAGTAGCTCCTTGTCTTTGATCCTTGTGTTAGGACCCCGTTTCGTTGCAGCTCTAGGGGTTGCGGAGGCGCGCGGGCTTACCGATTACGGTCCCAGTACTCCCGATTTCGTGGTAGAGTGGCTCTTTAATTTATTTATCAAAGATTATACACTTGTCAAATAATTAATAGAGTCTAAGGCATTGCATAAACCCTAGGATTGAAAAATTAGATTGAATGGTAGATCCTAGCGTATTGCATGAATCCTAGGACTGGAAAATTAGATTGAATGATAGATCCTAAGGTATGACATGAATCCTAGGACTGGAAAACTAGATTGAATATCTATACATTGCAGTCTTGAAAAAGTAGAAAGGAAACGATAACTGCCTGTAAATTGGTTAACAGCTGCCTATTTATGAATGAATAATTACTGTTGAGAACATGGGTTATATGGATATAAAGCTGGAACGGTGAAACCTAAATTTGCTGAGTTAAAAGAGCATGAACCCTACGGGGAATTAGGAGTAGAACTCCTGGAAAGTGAATGGAATAGAATTGGGGAAGTGAGCTGACCCATGAGTACGGAGTACCAAGGAGAGCAACTGTCCCCCCTGTTTAGTGCAAAGCGGAGCTAGCCGCCCCAGGGACCCGAGGTTTGGTCTGGCCACTTTGTACCGACTTTTGGCCCTCGTGTACACAGTACCGAGGAGAGCTACTAGTGTAGGGAAAGCACTAGCTACCCCACGGGCCCTGGGGTTCTGCTAGCCCTCCTACACCAACTTATTCGGCCCACTGGGCAAACCAGGGTAGTCAGGCGAGGGTGCGCAGACTGTAGAGGGGCAAGACCCCTATTTGGTTACTGTGGAGGGGCTAGACCCCTGTTACTGAGAGGGCTTTGCCCTATACTGGTTCTATGCTGTGCTTTGGGCGCACCCGTTAACGGAAACGACTGACCACGTGCCAGTGCGAGGTAGCTGCCCGTGCGTTTATCGCGTGTGTCGTAGTCACCGTTATGTTTGTCAGCGACCTTGGGGTGGTTGACTGAGGGTAGGACCACCACAGGGGACTCTCTCGGCCAGGAGAGCACCACGTGCTACTTCTACTTTTCGGAAAAGACTGCAATCAAGATCGTTCCCATGAGGAACGTTCAAGATCAGAAGAAAAATTTGAGGGATAATTTGATAATGAGTAAACGGAAAATATAAAGAAAGAAATTAAAAATATAACAGCTACTGTCCACCTTACTATTTCTTAACTTTTAGTTGCCACTCTACTCAGCGTTTCGCTAACGTGTCACCTTTGTTACCTTTTCAGGACCAGGTGTTGAGCAGCCAGAGTCGGCGGCTGCAGAGGGCGCTGGGCCTAGTAGAGCCCAGTAGTGTTACTGTGTAGTACCCGCTGTACTTTTCTTCCTGTTGTAGTGAGTAGTTTCTGTTACCTCTGTACTCTTTTCATTGTAAGCTCCATGTTTATGTACATGTTTATTTCTTTACTGTTGTGGTGGTGTAGACTGTAATATTTCTTTTCTTTACTGCTGTATTTTGTTACTGCCAATTATATACATGGTGAATGTAGTTTATTTTACTGCTCTTTGGGTTACTTTCTAGTTGAATGACTGGGTCTTGGGATCAGTCGAGTCGGTCCGATTCTCGTATCTCGTAGGGATTCGGGAACCGGGTCATAACAATAGGGTGCCTCCATGTCCTTAACTACCCCCCTCCACATCTCTTTGAATGGAGCCAAAAATCCATGACCATAGATCCCATAACCACCACTCCAAACTCCATCTTATCCATCCATTCCAATAGCCACCTATACCCCCCATCCTACTCTATAAAAAGGCCTTTAACCACCACTCTTTTCCCCATCCTCCCTTTAGTATAATTCCACCCTACAACCACCATACCTACTAATGGGAACACCATCATGAGTCCTAACTAGCTCATTTTGACCCAATGAAGAGAATAAATGCTCCTACATAACCAACTGAAGGTCATAATTCACTGCATAACCTTTCTGAGAGAAACACAAGAAACAAAGGGTAAAACTACAATTTTACCAATGCAGTACAACCACGGGTTTTCTTAAGGGCTAAACAAAGGTCAAATGATCTTAATAAGATAACAAGTGGGTTGGATTTGGCAGAAAAGGGTTTATGTGTGTCCTGTGAAGTAAATGACTTCTTGAAACCTTAAAAATAGACTCACTTAATTAACCAAGGTTCTGGTCAGGATAAAATTCACTTAAACCCTCTAAAAATCGTAGAAAAATATTCTCTAGGGTTTAGTACCTTCAATTTAACCATTAGAACCCATCTTGTCCTAGAATGGGGTCTTAGACAGATATTTGCCCTAATTTAGATTTTTGCATAAATTACCTAGTCAAACGTGGTCAAACCCAAAATCCAACTTCACCATTGGATTCTTTAGGTCCAAATTAGGTTTGTACCAAAATTTGGACCTAAGGGGAAGTCATCTTGATCTAGTTTGCAAAAAGGTCCTATTTGATTACATTTCTACCCCTAACTTTCAAAACCCTTACAAACAGCCCCCTATCTTTCTCGTTGTCTTCACAAATAGGTCACCCCACCATTATCGTGGAGGAATCCTACTCCAGCGAGCTTTGAAAGGAGATTTCTCCTTGATTGCTCAGGGAATCCCCTCCAAAATTGGAAGGGAGATTCTCTGAGAAAATCCCTCCAATATGAACCCATCCATAAGCCTTGATTCCTTCCCAATCTCTCATGCAAATGCATGAGAGATTTGGGTCTCTTGAAGCTTCCATCTCTGGCAACCCTTTCTTGCTTGGAAGCTTGGCTTCCAAGCACAAATCCTTCTCCAATGACCTATTTAAGAAGCCCCAGATCCAACCGCATTCTCCCAGCTTGAAATTGGGCTGAATTCCCTCACCTTCCTCTCTCCCCTCCGGCCGCAACCCTCCGCAAGATCCAATGGCATTTCCCTAGCTCCTTTGTCACCCAACCACAATACTAGTGGTCGGGTTATCTCCACCACAGTCCTCCGCGTCGCGCAATACCTATCGACGTCGCCTCTATCCCATCTTCGTCGTCGCCTCAACTACGGAGCTTCGTCTTCCCCACGTCCAGCAACCATGCCGGCATGGGACCTCCTTCCTTTTCGTCCCTTAGAAGTAGGTTTTTAAGCTCCCTCTCTCTCCCACTTTCTTTCCCTCTATTTCCCAAAACCACCCACCAATGCGACTAACCACCGTAACCTCCATCTCCGGCGATACCTCCAGCGAGGTGCTCCCGTCACTACGCACCTCCATCCACCTCGCCGACCACCCTACAACCTCTACCACGCCTCACTAATCATTTTCCCTCACTCCATTCACTCCATCGACCACCCAAACTCCTCCCCGAACAGACCCACTTTCACTGTCCATTCCCTTCACCATCCGCCCACCACAGGCACCCTCGCTCCACGCCACGGCCATCGTCACATTCGTCGTGCCACGGCAACCCTGATGAGCGTTCAGATGCGGCCATTAGGCCCCTGTTCTTGATTTCAGGTAGCAGGTCAATGGCCACCATTGCTACCAAATTTGAAGCTTGTTTGCTGCGGTCCCATGTCTCGTTCTGCTCCAGGAGATAGCCCCAGGCTATGTGGACTTAATGCGTGTAGGCGTCCAAGCCCTCAAGCGAAAGCTCCAGTAGCTGCAGCCCCTTCAATTTGGCCAAACCTTCCTACTGCTATGCACGCGAAAAGAAGGTGGGACATTTAGTCCCCCCTTGGAAGTGGAAAGGTGCCTTCATATGCATAAATTGGAAAAGTGTTGTAGGCTCTTCGCCTCCAACACTGAGATGAGGTCCTCCTCCCCCCTTCACTGGACTCATCCGCGACACTTAATACGCAGACCTGGCCGACCTGACTATCCGACCTAACCTTACACTCCTCGCTCACCACACACGCCGATGAGCCTAGACCTGGGTCTACGTTAGGTCTAATTACCCGACCGGCTAAGGCTCTGGGAGAGCAGTTCTGAAATAGAAAGAGAGAAGGAGAGAGGAGATCTGCATAGGGGTAGGGGGGTTTTGCTCTAAGGAGTTTGGCTCCACACTTAGTCGGATTCTGAGAGAAGAGCCAGAGAAGGAAGAAAAGAAGAAGGAGAAGAGGACCGTAGAAGAAGAAAGGCAGAAGGCCTAAGGAAGAAAAGAAGAAGGAGAAGAGGCTCGCAAAGGCAGAAGGCAGAGAAAGAGAAGAAGAAGGAAGGAGAAGACAGAGGATAGAAAGAAGAGAAAGAAGGGAGGGTTCGCAAAGGCAAAGGAAGAAGAAGGAAAAAGAAGAAGAGAAGGGCCAAAGAAGAAGAACAAGAAGAAGAAAGATAGCATAAGTGAAATCAGAAGAAGAAAAGAAGGATACTGTAGCAAAATCATTTAAGGCGCCGGATTACAAAATCAGACGTCTAAATTTTATATTTCCTTCTTTAGTAAATTTGAGTAGCTATAATCATGCTCTACATTTCTAATTAGATTTTGAGTAGTATTATGTGTTTAATTTGCATTTATTGTTGAAATTAGTGTGTGAATTCCATTTGCTCCCTATGTTCGACCTCGGAAATCTTTTCGAGTAATAAAATTGTATTTGTTTTGAATGCTATTTCGACTATACTACAATGCAACACTTTTTAAAAGCCAACTTAGCACGATTAACACCCACGGCCAAGGAAGAAGAAGAAGAGAAGAAGATTAAGGGGGCATCCTACCCGCCCCCTTGGTGCCTTCTTCCCCTTTTTCTTCTCCCTTGTGCCATGCCAAGAAGGAGGAGGATCTTCAAGACCAGGAGGACGGCCAAGAAAGGAGAAGAAAGGGTGGTGCACGCCCACCCTTGAAGGAGATCTTTGAAGGTGGTAGCTTCCACCTTGGAGGAGCCAAGGCACGCCCACCCTAAAGCTTGCCAAAAGGAGGAGACCTCAACTTGAAGGAGCTTTCAAAGAGAAGGAGTTAGATAAGTTCTTTTCAAGCCCGGGAGCTACCAGGCTTGGAGCAAGGGCTTCACCTTCTTCACTATCTTCATCAACTAGGACTTTTGTTTCTCTAGTTGTTTAAGATGCTTGATCGGGTTTTAAGAATGTTGCATTGTAGTACAACCGAAAAAGCGTTCAAAACAAGTACAATTTTATTACTCGAATTTTAAAGTCCCAGGTCGAACGTAGGGAGCAAATTAGGGTTTAGAAATCAAGATCACAATTAAAAGAATATGCAAAAATGTCAATGTCACAATGCAAAAATATAGGAGTAGATGTGTAGCACAAAATATTTAAGAACTCAATTATGAATAAAAAAATATGGTAATTTCTTCTCTCTCTCTGATTTTCTTCTCCTTTGGAGTTTGCCTTGGCGAGCTCTTCCTTCCTTTGTCTTCTCCTTTCTTCTTCTAATTTTGCCTTGGCTTCTCTCTTCCTCATCTTTGCTTGCCTTAGCCCTTAGCTTCCTCTACCTTCTTCTTATTCTTTGGCTTTCTTCTTTCTCTCTCTCTCTACTGGTTGCCTTCAACTTCTTCTTTCTCTACTTTCCTTGCCTTCCTCTCTTTGGCTTCTTCCTTCTGCTGCAGCCCTTCTCCTTCTTCTTCCTTAGCTTCTCTTCGGCCTTGTCTTCTCCTTCCTCTTCTTTTGGCTTCGCTTGTCTTCCTTTGCAAAGAAAAACCTACCCCCTACCTGCACGAGCTCTCTTCTCTCTTGGGTTCCGCTCTCCCAGAGTTATGCATCTCAGGTAGTCGGGTTGGGTACGCACCCGGGACCAGGCCCACCGGCGTGCGGTGGTGGGTGAGATGTGCTAGTCGAGTTAAGTCACCAGGTCTGCGAGGCGTGGTCGCGGGCGAGGCGGTCGGGTCAGGTGGGGTGAGAGAGGGACCTCACCCCATGAGTTGGAGCTGAAGAGCCTATGATAGAAATTCACTTTATGCGGGTGAAGTGCCACAAAGCTTTCCAAGGTGGGACAATCTTCCAACCCCCTTCGCGGGCACTTGCAGCAGAGGCATTCCTTCGATTGCAGCTGCAACTACGACCCTTTACACCAATTGGATGCCTGGAGATGTTCACGAAGACTTTCCGCGCAACCTGGGACTGTGACCTGGAGCGGGCACGGCCTGGAGAAGCTTGCAAGCAAGCTTCAAGCCCGGTGTCAATGGCGGAGAGCTCGTGGACCTGAAATCACCACAACGGCCTTGCGGCCACATTAAAACGCTTAGGGAGCTTCGCCAAGGTGCGGCGAGTGTGCATTGGTGGTCGGCATGGCGTGGGAACGCCTATGGGAGCATGCCTAGGGCACACTGCAACCGTGTGTGTGGGTGTGTTCGAGGGTGTGTTTGGTTGAGTGGCGGAGTGATATGAGTGGGGGGTTATGATCAAGGCGTTGAGGTAGAGCTTATGGACCGATCAGCGAGGAGGGAGGCGGTCTATGGAGGTGGAGCGAACTCGCCGAAGTTGGTGATCGGAGGTGAAGGGGATGATGGTGGTGGACTACGGCAATAGTCGGTTGGGGAAATGAAGAAGGGGGAAAGGGAGTAGAGCGTGAGAGGAACTTATCTAAGCAGTGAAGAGATGAAGACGAGAGGGAGGTGGCATCTGGCGCGTATTGCCGACCCCGAAGATGAAGGTGCTCAGAGAGGTCGGTCGGCGAGGATGAAGGGGAGGCAGGGGCGTTGGTGGGTGCTGCGCGACGCGGACGAGCGTGAGGAAGAAGAATCTGCCATCGATATTGTGGCTAGGCAACGAGGGAGAAGAGGAGAGGTTGCTGGAGCTTGATGAGCGAGTCGGTCGAAGGAGGAGAGACGAAATTGAGGGGGTTCTCCGGCTGATTTCAAGCTTAGGAGAGGTGGGGCAAACTGGGGTGTCTTAAATAGGCCTTGGAGGTTGGTTTTGTGCTTGGAAGCCAAGCTTCCAAGCAAGGTAAGGCCTCTGGCGATGGTAACTCGAGAGAGACCCAAATCTCTCATGCGTTCGCATGAGAGATTGGGTACCAAGTAGGGCCTCAAATTGGGTTCACATTGGAGGGGCTTTCTCAGAGAATCTCCCTTCTAATTTTGAAGGGGATTCTCTGAGAGATTAGGGAGAAATCGCCTTCTAAAACTCGTTGAAGTAGGATTCCTCCGCTATAATGGTGAGGGACCTAATTGAAAAGAATGATGAAGAAGCTAGGGGGTCAAATGCAAGGGTTTTTGAAAGATAGGGGTAGAAATGTAATTAAGTCAGACCTGTTTGCAAAGTGGGTCAAGTGAGTTCCCCTTAGGTCCAAAATTTGGTAAAGACCTAATTTGGACCTAAGGAATCCAATGGTGAAGTTGAATTTTGGGTTTGACCACGTTTGACTGGGCAATTTACGCAAAAACCTAATTTAGGGCAAATATTTGTCTGAGACCCCATTATAGGTAAAAATGGGTTCCAATGGCCAAATTGAAAGTTTTAAACCCTATAGAATATTTTTCTATGATTTTTAGAGGGTTTAAGTGAATTTTATCCTGATCATAACCTTGGTTAATCAAGTGGGTTTGTTTTAGGGTTACAAGAAGTCATTTAATTCCCAGAATTCACACGAACCCTTTTCTATCTGATTCAACCCACTTATTATCTTGTTAAGGCCATTTGACCTGTGTTTAGTCCTTGAGAAAATCCATTGTTGTACTGCAATGGTAAAATTACAGTTTTACCCCTTGTTTCTTGCTTTTATCTCATAATGATTATTCAGTGAATTAAGACCTCCAGTTGGTTATGTAGGAGCTTTTGTTCTCTTTTATGGGTCAAAATGGGCTAATTAGGGCTCATGATGGCATTCCCATCATACCCCCATGCCTAGCTTTTGCTAGTCCATTAGCAAAATTTTAAGGTTTTAACTTCGATTATAGACCATAAGTTCCTTGATGTTCACAAACTATGATGTGTGCTTTCTTCTGTAGATTAGGTTAGAATGCCAATAGTAGGCCTAGAGGTACTCAAGTACCAACCAAGATCCAGACCTAACCAGCTCTAGCCTCAGTCCGCTGTGAAGGTTTTTAAGGCCCACAGGAACTATCCTAAGGTTCGTTGGACTCCACGGTTAAAGCACCCGTGCTTGTAACATATTTTAGCCTTGGTTCAGTTTGTAGTGCATTTTTGTAAGAGAGAGACAGAGGAATTTTCTTTGTTTGGAGAGTTTTCTCTCTCTTTTCTTTTTATTTCTAGTTTCAGGTTGGCTTCTCAACACGGCCTGTATCGGATTCCTAGTCCCCATCATCAATCCTCGAAAGGTCCCTGGCAATCGATGCTTCGTGATAGCACTACCCATGGAAACCCTCAAAACCCTGGCTTTCGAGATTTCGAGATAATCCCACCCATGGCGTTCTATAGCTAAATCCAGACCCTAGCAATCGACATTTCATGATAATGCCGCCCATGGCATCTGAACCAGCGTAGGGTGCTTACATGCCCCCAGTAGGATATGTAAATATCCTAGGAGACAAGCACCAAGGAGACGATATGTTATTATGCATCTTTAAGGGGAATTTCTCTCCTCTCCGTGTCGGGAACTCGTCCAAATCAACTTATGTTGATCGGCCGCTCCTAATCTAGGTGACTTTTTCAGAACAGATTAAACGCATTTGCGTGATTTTGATACTTATGCGCACTGAACCAAACTGTGTGTGGATTGGGGTGCTTAGGTTACTGAGTCCCGCAAACCAGAGGTCAGTTAACGAGGCTGAATACTCCCTAAGCCTTAGACCTAATACTTAAGCTTTGCATTTTCCCCAACCTCTTGAGAACTAACCAGATCTTAGCAGATACTTGAATTTTTTAGCTTAGGAGTCTAACCCAAGAGGCCTAAGATCAGCGTTCCTTCTAATCTCTTCTGTTTTTCCTTAGCACTTTTTTCCTTTCATTTTCTTTTTCTTGATATGGTCTAGAACTCAGTTAATCCATTAATTTCTTACTAATGACTATCTCTTTTTCTTTTTCTTTTTGTGCTTCTTTTTTTTTTTACATTTTCACTTTTCCCCTTTTTCTCCTCAAGATTTGTATGACCTCAAAATTTTTTTTTCCCCTCAGAATTTTTTTTTATTCTTTTTCAAGACTTTTTTCATTTTTTTGGTGTTTTTGGGAAATGTGATTTTTTTGTTGAAACCTTTCCCTGTGAGATGATTTTCACGGCGTTTTGCACTTTCATACCCCCCATGCCTACAATTTGCAATGTCCCCATTGTAAATTAGGTGGGTTCGAGTTCAGCTTAGATCATTCATTAGAATAGGTTCTGGGTGGGCGAACGAGTCGAGGTGACTGTTATTGACGATTTCAAACTCAGGTACGGGTACCTGAGGTGGGGTCGGCTGTTCTAATGGATGAACCCTAAAGTGCACTATGAATTCAGCTTAGTAATGTCAAGAAAGGTTTCGGGTTTTTCAAAAATGACGGGTTGCCTCCCATTAAGCACTGAGTTTTACACCATCGGCTGGGTGCAATGAGCTCAGGGAGAATGGAGGGTAAAGGATGTCTCAGCCAAATTTGTATCGGTAGGGTCAATGAACGATTTGAGTCTCTAACCGTTCACGACAAAAGGTTCTGAGTCGTGATTGAGTGGACTGATCTCAATGGCTCCATTTCTGAAGATTCATTGGACGAGGTAAGGTCCGATCCATTTTGATCGTAGTTTTCCTGGGAACAATTTAAGCTTGGCATCAAAGAGTAGAACTTTTTGACCAGGATGAAAGATCTTTCTAGATATGTGCTTGTCGTGAAAGGCCTTAACCCACTCTTTGTAAATTCGCAAGTTTTCATACATGTCCTGGCATCTCGCTCATTTGAAGCTTTCTATGGGTTCCTACTTTAGAAAGATCTAGATTGCAGTTCCGTACTACCCAATAAGCTTTTTGCTCCAATTTGACGAGGAGGTGACATGCCTTCCCGTACACCAATCTAAAGGGAGACATACCTAATTGGGTTTTGTGGGCGGTCCTATAAGCCCACAAAGCTTCCGGAAGTCGGGATGACCAGTCTTTCCTATTAGGTCGAACAGTAACCTGGAGGATTTTCTTGATCTCCCGATTTGATAGCTCAGCTAGACAATTAGTTTGGGGGTGGTAAGGAGTAGAGATTCGGTGTGACACCCCGTATTTGGTCATCAGTGACCTAAACTAAGCATTAGTGAAATGGGTCCCTCCATCAGAGATTATAGCACGTAGAATCTCGAGCCATGAAAAGATGTTCTGATGAATGAATTTGATAACCACTTTATGATCATTGGTTTGGGTCGGAATAACTTCGATCCATTAGGACACGTAGTCAACAGCGAGAAGAATGTACTCGAAGCCGTTCAAAATAGGAAAGGGTCCCATAAAATCAATCCCCCATACGTCGAAGATTTCGCATACAAGAATCGGCTGTAAGGGCATCATATCATGGTGGCTCAAGTTGCCTAAGGTCTGGCAATGAGTGCTTGCCTTATAGTGATTTTATGTGTCTTCGAAAATCGTAGGCCAATAGAAGCCACACTGGAGGACTTTCGCTGCGGTTTTACGACCTAAAAAGTGTCCACCACATGCCTGGTCATGGCAGAAGGACAAGATGTCCTAAATTTCCGCTCTCATGACACATCGTCTAATGATTTAATCAACACCGATGCGGAACAGATACAGGTCTTCCCAGAAGTAATACTTGGCATCAGAAAGCAATTTGTCCTTCTTGGCCTTCGACCAATCGAACGGGATCTGATGTGATGCCGGTAGTTTACTATATCAGCAAACCATGGAAGCCCTGTACTGATAGTCAAGAGGTGCTCATCAGGAAAATGTTCCGTGATGGGTCCAAAAGGGTTGATAATCTCAAAAGGAAGGCGGGACAAGTGATCAGCTACTACGTTCTATTTTCCCACTTTGTCGCGAATCTCAAGGTCAAACTCTTGCAATAGCAATATCCAACGAATTAATCGAGGTTTCACGTCCTTCTTCGCAAGGAGATGCCTCACAGCTATGTGATCCGAGTAAATGATAACACGAGAACCCAGGAGATATGATCTAAATTTTTCCAGGGAAAATACTATGGCCAACAGCTCTTTCTCAGTAACTGTGTAGTTACGCTAAGCCTCGTCAAGTGTTTTGCTAGTGTAGTAGATGACCACGGGTTTCCTGTCAATTTTCTTCCCAAGTACCGCTCCTATAGCGAAATCAGATGCATCGCACATGATCTCAAAGGGTTGAAACCAATTAGGAGATTGTAGGATCGGAGCTTGGGTAACTCGATCAAGGAGGATTTCAAATGCTTGAGTTCATTCCTTGGAGATTTTGAACGGAACATCCTTAGATAGTGGGGTGGTTAGGGGGCGCACGATCTTTAAGAAATCAGGAATGAATCGGAGGTAAAAACCGGCGTGCCCCAGAAAAGATCGAATGTCCTTGATCGAGCTAGGCATAGAGAGTTTGGAAATCAAATTCACCTTGGCTCGCTCGACCTGGATGCCTTTTTCTGATATGAGATGTCCCAGAACAATTCCTTCAGGCACCATGAAATGGCTCTTTTCCCAGGAAAGAACCAGATTCACGTCAATCACCACCTGAGGATCTAGACCAAGTGCAGGAGGCAATCTTCAAATGATTCTCCTAATACTGAAAAGTCATCCATGAAGACTTCCAGATAATCACCTACCATATCTGAGAATATGGCAAGCATGCACCACAGAAAATAGCGGGTGCATTGCAGAGACCGAACAGCATCCTTCGGAATGCATGCGTCCCGAAGGGATAGGTAAAAGTGGTCTTTTCTTGGTCCTCAGGATGGATTGCAACCTAGTTATAACCAGAGTACACATCCAAAAAGTAGAAGAATATATTTCCTACTAGTTTCTCGAGGATCTGATCAATTAACGGTAGTGGGAAATGATCTTTCTGGAGGTATTGAGTCTTCTGTAATCAATGCAGACTCTCCATGAATTCTCCACACAGGTTGGTATGATTTCTCCAGTTTTAGTCATTGATGAGAACCTCATCATGAGCCATAACTAGCTCATTTTGACCCAATACAAAGGATAAAAGCTCCTACATATCTCAAGGAAAAGCTTAACTCAGAGAATTCTGAGTTTGAGAAGAAAACAAGTCATAAGGGGTAAAAGTGCAATTTTACCAGTATAATCTGCATACAGGGTAATTCAGGGCCCAAACATAGGTCAAAACAGCTTAATAAGAATAAAAGTGGGATGAGATGATCTAGCAAGGGCTACAGCACTTCCAAGGAACCAAATGATAATCTGTAACCCTAAAACAACCCACTTCAATTCACAAGGTTCGAGGCAAAGTAAAAATAGAATAAACCCTCTAAAATTCATAGAAAAATAATCTCTAGGGTTTAGAACCTTCAATTTGGCCTTTAGAACCCATTTTGACCTACATTGAGAACCATGCCCAATTAATAACTTAATTTGGGTTTTTGCGCAAATTGACCGGTCAAACAAGGTTTAATATGAAAATAAAATTCACCATCAGATTCCTTAGGTCCTAATTAGTCATGTATAAAAACTTGAGCCTAAGAAGAAACCTCCTTGACCGAATTTACACTTTGGTCCTCATATATTTACTCTTTGGCCCTCAACTTTTGAACCCTCGCATTTAGGCCCCTAACTCTCCTTCGTTCTTTGCAAACAGGTCCCTCCTGCAAAACCCTGCCAGCACCATGCTCCGGCGACCTTGCGCGGAGCATGGCGCCGCGCAGGGTGAGGTGGAGGACCTGGCAAGTGTACCGGGGGTGCCCTGCGTCGTCAGCCGTCGCAGGAGCACCCCCATGGTCACTGTAGCCCCCCATACCGGCCGTGCGAACGCACGGACGGTATGGGTTCGAATTCCGACCATGCTCCGGCGAGGGAGACACGTCGTCTCCCTCCGCCTTCCTCCCTGCTACAACCCTATAAATACCCCCCGCCGCGCCACCGACCAAGGCAGCCTGGATCTGACGGAGAAAACCCCCAGCTTTCGTCTCTTCTTTCTCCGGCAGACGCTCACCAGCTCCGGCGACTTCCTCTCCCTCCACCTCTTCGCTCTGCCGCACTACCAGCAGCAGAGACCTCCTCCCCTGCTCTTCCCGCGCCACGCCGCACCCAGCTGGCGCCTCTCCAGCCTTCTGCTCGCCGCCGCCCCTCTCCCTGAGCATCATCTTCTCCGGCGACAGTCGATACGACTGTCGCCCTGTTCCTCCCCCTTCGTCCCTGCAGTTAAGTTAGACTTACTCCCCTTCTCCTCCTCTTTCTTTCCCCGCTTTCGATTTAGTCAATTAAGCCCTCTACCGACCCTGTTCACCCTCATCCTCTCCGCCTCCGACCACCCTCCGGCGAGCCGCTCCCATCACCTCAGCGACCCACACGGCTCGCAGACCACCGCAGAACTTCCGCCTCCTCACCCTGATCCTCTTCCGCCCCTCCACTTCCCACCAAACACCCTCTGCAGACCCACCGAACACACCCACTCCCTCGCTCACAGTCTGACCTAGGACGACCTAACAGCTCCATCACACCCCCTGCAGACCCCCTGACCACCTTCGCCGTGCCACGGCGAAGGTCCTCCGCCTGTCTGATTTGGCCGAGAGGCCGTGCCATTGGTTTCAGGTTCCAGGCCTTGGCCGCCATTGGCGAGGAAGCTCGAAGCCTGCTCGAGGTTGCTCCAAGCCGAGATATCCCAGATTGAATAGCCACGGCCAGCGCGGAAGAGACTCACGCACACACCCTGGCCCTCGATTGGAGCTGTACGCCTCAACAGCCGACGCAATTGGGAGCACCATCCCTGCTGCAGGCGTAAGAGAATTGGGGTGGGACATTTAGTCCCACCTCGGAATCTCTCAAAGGCGCGCGGACACATAAATTGAAAAACTGCCGTATGCTGTTTGCCTCAGTTACCACGGGGTGAGGTCCCTCTCACCCGACCCGACCCGACTCGGCCTCGTCCGTGACCACGCTCCGCGGACCTGGCCCGACCCCGATTACCCGATAGCGCTCTGGGAGAGCTTCCGAAGAGTGATTTCAGAGAGAGAGAGATACGCGGGGGAAGGGGGTAGAGTAGGTTTTTGCCTTCTGATGAACTCTTGAGCGTGCAGGCACAGGTGAAGGACTGCGGAAGAAGAAGCAGCTGCACTGTAGCAACTGCTCAGTTAAGTCGTCGAAGCACCGGGCCAGACGACGGACAGTCAGCAGCCAGAGCAACACAGAAGGCAGGCTGAAGAAGAAGGAAGGGAGACTTAGTAGCCGAAGGCAGAAGCACCACGATTGCAGAAGAAGAAATGAAAAGAAGCGAGAAGCAAGAAAAGAAGAAGACGATCTGAAGAAAAAGAAAGAAAGGAAACAAGGAAGAACAGAAGAAGAAGAGCACGAGGGGAAAATCTGAAGAAAGCAGAAGAAGAAGAAGAAGAATAGGAAGAACCAAAAAGAAAGAGGAAAATCTGAAGAAAGCAGAAGAAAAAGAAGAAGAAGAAGAAGAACAGGAAGAACCAAAGACAAAGAGGAAGAAAGAAGAAAAGAAGCAGAAGCCAATTTTTCATCTCTCTCTCTCTCTCTTTATTTTTGTAATAGAACTTGTATATCTCTAGAATACAACTTGCTCCCTGAGTTCGACCTCGGGAACTCTTTTATTTTTCCGAGTAAAAAAAAAATTTTATATGAAAACGTTGGTAACAACCGGCTTTACTACAACGAATTAACAATGAAAACCGACGCACCATCATTTTGGCGCCGTTGCCGGGGAGCAACGGCTATTCTAGAGGTAAACATTCCTGTATCTTTTAATTTCTGATAATCTCCTCTCTTTTATGCAGCTACAGAAACTCAAGAAGACAAGCAACCACACGACAACCACTCCGAAGACAGGTAAATCTTTTCTCTCACTATTAACCCCTACACTCTAAAGAGAAAGAAAAGAAAAGAACAAGCAATATAGGGCTAACCTGTCTTCCATATTTAGTAACCATAAAAGTTGCATGTTTTCAACTCATTATTTCTGCACACTATCAAGGGTATTTAAGGGCTAACACATTCTTGCTTGAGCCCTAATTACCCAACAAAGAATTAACTGGACCAAGTAGAGCCAACCTAGGATCCAACACTAGGGATTTAGAGACACACTACTTAACTTAAGAATTGAGAAAACCAAATGGAGTGTGCCCAAGCCCTTGTCTGAAAATACCTATACAAGAAAAATCCTAAACAATTGGCTCTCTCTAAACACTTGAACCCTAAAAAACAGGACCTAAAAGCTCTTAAAGAAAGCAATAGGTAAAGTTGACCCCTTGGGTTAACCAACCTTAAATTAGGTCACTCTTTGCACCTAAAAAGACTAAAGTTCAAGTGAAACCTTAAACACCCTGATCTTAAAATTGGTAGACTTAAGAGGTCAAGATCCCCATTCTGGTCTACCTGGAACCGCAGTGACAAGAGAGGTCGGGTGGGGGAAACCCTGTAACCCGTGGGGACGCTCTACCGTGTAGGGGTCTTCGCGGGACTCTCCCTCTCTGGCTGCCCAGGTAATTCTCAGGTGGACGATCTTTCTGATCAAGGGGTCCATCTGCCCCGCACCTCTATAGTCACCCAACACATTTTTGGGTGTCTTGATTGGGTCCATCACCTTCTAAACTTACCTCTCCCAACTGTGCATGTACGGAAGGAGGTCTCTAAGACCACCCTTAAAACCTCCTTTAGAAATTCACTCTCGTCAAGGCCAAGCCTTGACACCCGTGTTTGTGCAGCAACACCCTCACATTATTCTCTCTTCTGATTCAGAACCAAGTTCTTCTTCTTCCCCCATCATGGCTCAGCCAGTTGAGGAAGAAAATAATCTGGAACACCAGCTCCAGCGACTCAATGACCTCTTCCAAAACTTCGTGCACCCACCACAGCGTCCTATGATGCGGGACCACTACAATCCTGCTGCGGTGGCAATTGAGCCTCGAGTTAGAATCCCGATTGGAGGACCTGATTCCGAACTAAAGCCCAACATGATTCACGCTATACCTAAATTCCATGGGCTTAATTCTGAAGATCCCTTCCAGCACATCAAACAGCTTAAGCATCTGGCCCACACTTTTGGATCAGATGCGCAAAATCGGGATATTCTCCTCATGAAGATGTTCTCCTTTTCTCTTATGGACAAGGCCGCCCATTGGTATCAAACTCAGACCCGGCCGATCAACACTTGGGAAGAACTTCAATCCGAGTTTTTGAAAAAGTTCTTTCCCGTTGGTCGGACCAACGCCTTGCGCCATCAGATTACACACTTCACTCAACAATCAGGAGAACCTCTCCATGAGGCATGGGATCGTTTTCAGGATCTCATGAGGAAGTGCCCCCATCACGGAGTTCCTAAATGGGAACAAGTCCAATCTTTTTACCAGGGACTCCGTGAGGACATCCGCCTTTTCGTCAATGCAACCTGCGGAGGAAACATCATGGGTCAACATGAAGACACCGTATGGGAGATTCTCGAAAACATGTGCGAGAACTCCATCAACAATGACTCCATGGGATTATTCGACAGGACGAATACCCGCGCAGCGACGAATCTTAAGGGAGCACATGAGACGCAGGGCCTGTCCGCATCAGTCGACCTGGAATTAATGGCCAGTCGATTGGACAAGGTCTCAATTATTGAAAAGAAGGTGGATGAGCTGACTCAGCACTTGCAGCGAGCCACCTCTGCGCGTAACTCCTTTGCACAACCTCCTTCCACACAGGAGACTGTGCAAAACATCCTGCACCGATCCTCCCCTGGGATGGATCCATATCCGTCCCCATCTGATTCTTGGACTGGAAGATCATCCGATCCTTTCTTCACCAGCCGGGGGAACTCCATTCCCCCTTTCCCTGATTCTCAGGAGGTTCCTCAGACCTGCGAGAACCTCAACGCCATCCAGAACGACCCATTCTCCAACACTTACAACCCTGGATGGCGAAACCATCCAAATTTTCAGTGGGCGGGAAATTCTCAAACCCAAAGACCACCTTTTCAGTCCCGCCCACAGCCCTCTCATCACTACCAGCCACCTCAGCCTCGGCCCAACCCTACTTATCCATCAGGGCCAAATCAAGATCAAATGTCCTTAATCCTTCAGACTCTGGCTGACATTCAAAAATCGAATGCGGCCATTCAAAAACAGCACAAGGACGAGCTTACTGAAGTTAAAACTCAGCTGGCCCAGTTGGCAAATTCTCGCCAGCCAGGCACACTCCCTTCCCAACCCCTTCCTAACCCAAATAACGTGCCAACCCAGAAGCGCGTTATGAATCCAAATTTAGGCCACGCTCAATGGATTTATCAGGCCCCTACTGCCCCATCTCCAGACGAGATGGAAGCCTCTACTTCTCGTACGGGATTTCAGCAGCAGCCACCCCTCCTACCAAATCCAAACCAAAATCAGGCCGGATTAAATTCTGTAACAACACGTAGTGGTAAGACAACTCAGGACCCGCGTTATCCAAACCACTCCCAGACTGATAATCATGACCCTAGGATAGTTATCCAAGGTACCGCTGTTCCAGACCCACAACCAGGACCTATCCTAGAGGAACCAACCAAGATCCCGTTTCCCGAAGCCCTGACCAAGGGAAAGAAGACCACCAAACCCGTGGCCCCTGAGGAGGACCTGGTCAAGCTCTTTGAGCAGGTCCACATAAACATCCCCTTGATGGATGCAATCCGCCACGTACCAGCTTACGCACGATTTCTAAAGAATATATGTACACCCCAGCGTAAGCCGCGAACCAAGGGAGGGAGCCCAATTGTTCTGTCAGAGCAAGCCAGCTCTGTAATCCTTAGTAGACTCCCACCCAAGGCAAAAGATCCTGGAACTCCCCTGATCTCCTGTAAGATAGGTGGTACCCAATTTGACAGAGCATTGTTAGACTTAGGTGCATCTATAAATCTGATACCCACATCCTTACTTGACCATCTGGAAGAATCTGAGCTGAAACCAACTGAGGTGACATTACAATTAGCAGATCGATCTATAAAGTCACCAAAAGGGATTCTCGAGGATGTTATCGTAAGAGTGCGGGATTTCTATTTTCCAGTGGACTTTATAGTCTTAGACATGGATGCACCTGAGAACCCTAGGGATACACCAATCATTCTAGGGAGACCTTTCTTGGCTACTGCTAGAGCCAACATCAGCTGTGAGGAGGGCCAAATAGAGCTTAAGTTTGGAGATCAAACACTGAAAATTGATATATTTAAGGCCCAACAAGGAATTAATTGCGGCGTCATCGAGCAAATTTGTGACATCAAGACTTTGGTTGATGAATCACACCTCCAGAATGACTTGAGTATTCCTCATCAACCACAGAAGGATCTTGACCCGCAAATAGAGGAGTCCAATCCGGATGTGAACAACCCAGTAACTCCCACCCTTGAACCTCACATCTATACTGAACCACCCGCTGCTGCTGAAAACCCCATCCTCGAACTGAAACCCCTTCCTGCTCATTTGAAATACATCTTTTTGGGTTCTAATCAGACCCTTCCTGTGATCATCAATTCCAACCTTAGTCCTGAACAGGAATCCCGTCTGATTGTTGTCCTCCAGCAACATCGCAGAGCCATCGGATGGACCCTCGATGATTTGACTGGAATAAGTCCCTCTTATTGTACTCATCATATCTATTCAGAAGAGGGCACACGACCTTCTCGTGAAATGCAGAGACGCTTAAATCCCAATCTGCAGGAGGTCGTGAAAAAGGAGATCATCAAGTGGTTAGATGCCGGGATCATCTACCCGATCTCCGATAGTCGTTGGGTGAGCCCAATTCAGGTCGTGCCTAAGAAGGCAGGACTCACCACTATAACGACTGAGACCGGAGAAATCATTCCTACCCGATTAGCCAACTCGTGGAGAGTCTGTATAGATTACCGTCGACTCAATTCCTCCACGAAGAAGGATCATTTCCCACTACCCTTCATTGATCAAATTCTCGAAAAACTAGCGGGAAATAGGTTCTTCTGCTTTCTTGACGGGTACTCCGGTTATAACCAGGTGGCAATCCATCCTGAGGACCAAGAAAAGACCACATTCACCTGCCCCTTCGGAACATACGCTTTCCGAAGGATGCCTTTCGGTCTTTGCAATGCACCCGCTACTTTTCAGCGATGCATGCTTGCCATATTCTCAGATATGGTAGGTGATTATCTGGAAGTCTTCATGGATGACTTTTCAGTTTTCGGAGCATCATTCGACGATTGCCTCCAGCACTTGGTCCAGATACTCAGGCGGTGCATCGACGTGAATTTGGTTCTTTCCTGGGAAAAGAGCCATTTCATGGTGCCTGAGGGAATTGTCCTGGGACACTCAATTTCGGAGAAAGGTATCCAAGTGGATCGAGCTAAGGTTAATCTGATTTCTCGCCTTCCTATGCCTAGCTCGATCAGGGACATCCGATCCTTTTTAGGGCATGTCGGTTTTTATCGACGATTTATCCCTGATTTTTCAAAAATCGCACGCCCCCTGACCACTCTTCTCTCCAAGGATGTTCCCTTCGAAATCTCCAGGGAATGCACTCAAGCATTTGAAATCCTGCGTGACCGAGTCACCCAAGCCCCGATCCTACAGTCCCCTGATTGGTCTCAACCCTTTGAGATCATGTGTGATGCATCCGACTTCGCTGTAGGAGCGGTTTTGGGGCAGAAAAATGACAGGAAACCTGTGGTCATTTACTACGCCAGCAAAACACTCGATGAGGCTCAGCGTAACTATACAGTTACTGAGAAAGAGCTGCTAGCTGTAGTATTTGCCCTAGAGAAATTCAGATCATACCTTCTGGGTTCCCATGTCATCATATACTCGGATCACACGGCTGTGAGGCATCTCCTTGCAAAGAAGGACGCGAAACCTCGATTGATCCGATGGATCTTGCTGTTGCAAGAATTTGACCTCGAGATTCGCGATAAAGCGGGAAAACAAAACGTGGTAGCTGATCACTTGTCCCGTCTTCCTTCTGAAATGATAGACCCTTCCGGACCCATCACTGAGCATTTTCCCGATGAGCACCTGCTGACTATTGGTACTAGCCTTCCATGGTTTGCTAATATTGTAAATTACTTGGCATCTCATCAGACCCCGTCCGATTGGCCGAAGGCCAAGAAAGACAAATTACGCTCCGATGCCAAGTATTACATTTGGGAAGACCCGTACCTCTTCCGCATAGGTGCCGATCAGATCATCCGGAGATGTATCCCGGAAGGGGAAGTCAACAATATCCTCTCTTTCTGCCATGACCAGGCATGCGGTGGCCATTTTGCCGGGCATAAAACCGCATCAAAAGTCCTCCAGTGCGGCTTTTACTGGCCCACACTGTTCAAAGACGCATACAGTCATTACAAGGCATGCAGTCGTTGCCAGACTTTGGGCAACATGAGCCATCGCGACATGATGCCTATGCAACCGATTCTAGTATGCGAAATCTTTGATGTTTGGGGGATTGATTTTATGGGCCCCTTTCCTGTTTCGGATGGTTTCGAATACATTCTGTTGGCTGTGGACTACGTGTCCAAATGGATCGAAGCCATACCGACCCGAACCTGTGATCACAAAATCGTTCTCAAATTCATTCATCAACACATTTTCTCAAGGTTCGGGATTCCTCGTGCAATAATCTCTGATGGGGGGACCCATTTCACAAATGCTCAGTTTAGGTCACTGATGACCAAATACGGGGTGTCTCACCGAATCTCTACTCCTTACCACCCCCAAACTAATGGTCTAGCTGAGCTGTCGAATCGGGAGATCAAGAAAATCCTACAGGTCACTGTTCGACCTGACAGGAAGGACTGGTCGTCCCGACTTCCGGAAGCATTGTGGGCCTATAGGACCGCCCACAAGACCCAATTGGGCATGTCTCCCTTTAGATTGGTGTACGGAAAGGCATGCCACCTTCCCGTCGAACTGGAGCATAAAGCCTATTGGGCAGTACGGAACTGTAATCTAGATCTTTCTAAGGCTGGGACCCACAGAAAACTCCAAATCAGCGAGATCGATGAATTACGCACAGACGCGTACGAGAACTCGCAAATCTACAAGGAGCGGGTTAAAGCCTTCCACGACAAACACATCTCAAGAAAGATCTTCCATCCTGGTCAAAAGGTCCTACTCTTTGATGCCCGACTCAAACTCTTCCCAGGAAAACTGAGATCTAAGTGGGTCGGACCATATTTGGTCCGACAGGTTTTTGGAAATGGAGCAATCGAAATCAGTCCACTCAGCCACGATTCTGAACCTTTCATCGTGAATGGTCAAAGACTCAAGCCGTTCATTGATGTAACTTCTACTGATTTGGCTGAGGCATCTCATATCCTCCTTTCCCCTTGAGCTTATTGCGCCCAGCCGATGGCGTAAAACTCAGCGCTTAACGGGAGGCAGCCCGTCATTCTCTTTGAAAACCTGAAACTTGTTCTGACACCTTTCAGCACTCGAAGTTCACCCTGAACTAAGACCCCCTAGGTTACAATGAGGACATTGCAAATCTTAGGCATGGGGGGGTAGGAAAGTGCAAAAACTTGTAAGAAAAGGTTTCAAACAAAAAAATTCACATATGCCAAAAATACCATAAAAATTAAAAAATTTTTTTCGAAAAAGAATAAGAGGAAAAGAGGAGAAGAAAAATTTCGTGAAGGAGAGAAGAAACAAAATGAAAAAGGAGCACAAAATTATAAGAAAAGTTGATAGTCATTAGTAAGGAACTAAGGAATTAACCTAAGCTCTAGACCTCATTCAAGAAAATAACTGAAAAGTGCACAATGAGATTAGTAAGAATGCAAACCTTAGGCATTCTTGAATAGACTCTTAGTACTCATTAAGATCTGGACACTCCTCAAGAGGTTGAGGAAAATGAAAAGCTGAAGTATTAGGTCTAAGGCTTAGGGAGTATTCGGCCTCGTTAACTAATTTTTGGTTTACGGGACTCAGTAACCTAAGCACCCTAATCTCACACACAGCCTGGTTCAGTAAGCGTAAAAATCAGAATCACGCAGTAGCGTCGCAAAAATCTGAAAAGAACACCTAGAATAGGAGCGGCCGATCAACACAAGTTGATTTGGACGAGTTCCCAGCGCGGAGAGGCGGGAAATCCCCTCGAAGATGCGTAACAAAATATCATCTCCTCGGTGCTTGTCTCTTAGGATATTTACATATCCTACGGGGGGCATGTAAGCACTCTGCTGGTTCAGATTCCATGGATGGCATTATCTCGAAATGTCAATTGCCAGGGTCTGGATTCGGCCACGGAATACCATGGATGGGATTATCTCGAAATCTCAATAGCCAGGGTTCCGGGGGTTGCCATGGGCGGTGCTATCTCGAAGCATCGATCGCCAGGAACCCTTGAGGATTGATGATGGGAGCAAGGAATCTGATACAGACCGTGTTGAAAAGCCAATCCTAGACTAGAACTAAAAAGAAAAAAGAGAGAGAAAACTCTCCAAACAGAAAAAACTTTCTATCTCTCTTACAAAACGCACTGCGAACTGAGCCAGGGCTAAAATCATTTCAAGCACGGGTGCTTTAACCACGAAGTCCAATAAACCTTAGGTTAGTTCTTGTGGGCCTTAAAAACCTTTGCTAAAAGACTGAGGCTAAGGCTAGACAGATTTGGATCTTGATTGGTACTAGAGTATCTTTTAGGCCTATGGTCAGCATTCTAACCTAATCTATGCTCAAATAAAAAAGCACTTATCTAAAACCATTGAAAACTTCATGGTCTAGAACAAGGGTTGAAACCTTAAGTTTTTTTTGCTAAGGGACTAGCAAAAGCTAGGCATGGGGGTATGATGAGAACCTCATCATGAGCCATAACTAGCTCATTTTGACCCAATACAAAGGATAAAAGCTCCTACATATCTCAAGGAAAAGCTTAACTCAGAGAATTCTGAGTTTGAGAAGAAAACAAGTCATAAGGGGTAAAAGTGCAATTTTACCAGTATAATCTGCATACAGGGTAATTCAGGGCCCAAACATAGGTCAAAACAGCTTAATAAGAATAAAAGTGGGATGAGATGATCTAGCAAGGGCTACAGCACTTCCAAGGAACCAAATGATAATCTGTAACCCTAAAACAACCCACTTCAATTCACAAGGTTCGAGGCAAAGTAAAAATAGAATAAACCCTCTAAAATTCATAGAAAAATAATCTCTAGGGTTTAGAACCTTCAATTTGGCCTTTAGAACCCATTTTGACCTACATTGAGAACCATGCCCAATTAATAACTTAATTTGGGTTTTTGCGCAAATTGACCGGTCAAACAAGGTTTAATATGAAAATAAAATTCACCATCAGATTCCTTAGGTCCTAATTAGTCATGTATAAAAACTTGAGCCTAAGAAGAAACCTCCTTGACCGAATTTACACTTTGGTCCTCATATATTTACTCTTTGGCCCTCAACTTTTGAACCCTCGCATTTAGGCCCCTAACTCTCCTTCGTTCTTTGCAAACAGGTCCCTCCTGCAAAACCCTGCCAGCACCATGCTCCGGCGACCTTGCGCGGAGCATGGCGCCGCGCAGGGTGAGGTGGAGGACCTGGCAAGTGTACCGGGGGTGCCCTGCGTCGTCAGCCGTCGCAGGAGCACCCCCATGGTCACTGTAGCCCCCCATACCGGCCGTGCGAACGCACGGACGGTATGGGTTCGAATTCCGACCATGCTCCGGCGAGGGAGACACGTCGTCTCCCTCCGCCTTCCTCCCTGCTACAACCCTATAAATACCCCCCGCCGCGCCACCGACCAAGGCAGCCTGGATCTGACGGAGAAAACCCCCAGCTTTCGTCTCTTCTTTCTCCGGCAGACGCTCACCAGCTCCGGCGACTTCCTCTCCCTCCACCTCTTCGCTCTGCCGCACTACCAGCAGCAGAGACCTCCTCCCCTGCTCTTCCCGCGCCACGCCGCACCCAGCTGGCGCCTCTCCAGCCTTCTGCTCGCCGCCGCCCCTCTCCCTGAGCATCATCTTCTCCGGCGACAGTCGATACGACTGTCGCCCTGTTCCTCCCCCTTCGTCCCTGCAGTTAAGTTAGACTTACTCCCCTTCTCCTCCTCTTTCTTTCCCCGCTTTCGATTTAGTCAATTAAGCCCTCTACCGACCCTGTTCACCCTCATCCTCTCCGCCTCCGACCACCCTCCGGCGAGCCGCTCCCATCACCTCAGCGACCCACACGGCTCGCAGACCACCGCAGAACTTCCGCCTCCTCACCCTGATCCTCTTCCGCCCCTCCACTTCCCACCAAACACCCTCTGCAGACCCACCGAACACACCCACTCCCTCGCTCACAGTCTGACCTAGGACGACCTAACAGCTCCATCACACCCCCTGCAGACCCCCTGACCACCTTCGCCGTGCCACGGCGAAGGTCCTCCGCCTGTCTGATTTGGCCGAGAGGCCGTGCCATTGGTTTCAGGTTCCAGGCCTTGGCCGCCATTGGCGAGGAAGCTCGAAGCCTGCTCGAGGTTGCTCCAAGCCGAGATATCCCAGATTGAATAGCCACGGCCAGCGCGGAAGAGACTCACGCACACACCCTGGCCCTCGATTGGAGCTGTACGCCTCAACAGCCGACGCAATTGGGAGCACCATCCCTGCTGCAGGCGTAAGAGAATTGGGGTGGGACATTTAGTCCCACCTCGGAATCTCTCAAAGGCGCGCGGACACATAAATTGAAAAACTGCCGTATGCTGTTTGCCTCAGTTACCACGGGGTGAGGTCCCTCTCACCCGACCCGACCCGACTCGGCCTCGTCCGTGACCACGCTCCGCGGACCTGGCCCGACCCCGATTACCCGATAGCGCTCTGGGAGAGCTTCCGAAGAGTGATTTCAGAGAGAGAGAGATACGCGGGGGAAGGGGGTAGAGTAGGTTTTTGCCTTCTGATGAACTCTTGAGCGTGCAGGCACAGGTGAAGGACTGCGGAAGAAGAAGCAGCTGCACTGTAGCAACTGCTCAGTTAAGTCGTCGAAGCACCGGGCCAGACGACGGACAGTCAGCAGCCAGAGCAACACAGAAGGCAGGCTGAAGAAGAAGGAAGGGAGACTTAGTAGCCGAAGGCAGAAGCACCACGATTGCAGAAGAAGAAATGAAAAGAAGCGAGAAGCAAGAAAAGAAGAAGACGATCTGAAGAAAAAGAAAGAAAGGAAACAAGGAAGAACAGAAGAAGAAGAGCACGAGGGGAAAATCTGAAGAAAGCAGAAGAAGAAGAAGAAGAATAGGAAGAACCAAAAAGAAAGAGGAAAATCTGAAGAAAGCAGAAGAAAAAGAAGAAGAAGAAGAAGAACAGGAAGAACCAAAGACAAAGAGGAAGAAAGAAGAAAAGAAGCAGAAGCCAATTTTTCATCTCTCTCTCTCTCTCTTTATTTTTGTAATAGAACTTGTATATCTCTAGAATACAACTTGCTCCCTGAGTTCGACCTCGGGAACTCTTTTATTTTTCCGAGTAAAAAAAAAAATTTATATGAAAACGTTGGTAACAACCGGCTTTACTACAACGAATTAACAATGAAAACCGACGTTCCATCAGTCATGATCACGGTGAGTCCTACCTTCTTAGGCACAACCTAGATTGGACTCACCCACCGACTGTCGGAGATCGGGTAGATGATCCCTGCATCTAACCACTTGATGATCTCCTTTTTCATGACCTGCTGCAGATTAGGATTCAGATGTCTTTGCATTTCACGGGAAGGTCATGTGCCCTCTTCGGTGTAGATACGGTGCGTGCAGTAGGAGGGGCTGATACCAGTCAAATCATCGAGAGTCCATCCAATGGCTCTTCGATGTTGCTAGAGAACAGTAATCAGATGGGATTCCTAATCAGGTGTGAGTCTAGAGTTGATAATCACAAGAAACGTCTGATTGGAACCCAAAAAGACGTACTTAAGATGATTGGGAAGAGGCTTGAGTTCCAGAACAAGGTTATCAGCAGCAGCGGATGGTTCAAAGTGTGTATCAATAGAAAGGGAAGGAGTTATGGGTGTGTCTAAGTAAAGTTCGGACTCCTCTGATTGCGGGTTTTGATCCTCTTGTGGTTGATTAGAAGTTGTCAGGTTTTCCTCAATATATGGATCATCAACCACAGCTGTGAGATCACATATCTATTCTATAACACAGTAATTAATCCCTTGTTGGGCCTTAAAGATGTCTATCTTTAATGTTTGGTTTCCGAATTTCAGTTCAATTTGGCCCTCCTCACAATTTATGTTGGCCCTACCAGTGTCCAGAAAGGGTCTCCCTAGTATAATTGGTGTATCCTTCAAGTTTTCTAGAGCATCCATATCCAAGACTACAAAGTCCATCGGGAAATAGAAATCCCACACCCTAACAATGACATCCTCAAGAACTCCTCTAGGTGACTTAATAGATTGGTCAACCAACTATAATGTTACCTTTGTTGGTTTGAGCTCAGATTCCTGAAGGTGGTCAAGTAGGGATGTAGGTATTAGGTTTATGGAGGCTGCTAGATCTAATAAGGCTCTATCAAATTGGGTATCACCAATGGTACAGGAAATCAGGGAAGTACCTGGGTCTTTTCCTTAGGTGGGAGTTTACTTAAAATTACAAAGCTGGTTTGCCCTGACAGTATGATTGGACTCCCACTTTTGGTTCGCAGCTTATGCTTAGGTGTACACACGTCTTTCAGAAATCGTGCATAAGTCGGTACGTGGTAGATCTCATCCATCAAGGGGATGTTTATATGGACTTGTTTAAAGAGCTTGACCAGATCCTCCTCAGGTGCCATGGGTTTGTTTGTCCTCTTTCCCTTGGTCAAGGCCTCAGGAAATGGAACCTTGGATGGTTCCTCAAGAATAGGTCTAGGTTCTTGATCTGGAATAGGAGTGTCCTGGATAACTATCCTAGGGCTTGGGTTACTACTTCCAGGCTGAAAGTGGTTTGGGTAAGGTGGGTCTTGTGTTGCTTTGCCACTACGAGTTGTAACAGAATTTAATCCTGCCCGGTTCTGGTTTAGAGTTGGTAAAATAGGTGGCTACTACTAAAATCCCAAATATGATGTTGAAGCTTCCATCCCGTCGGGTGATGGAACAGAAGGGGCCTGATAAATCATGTGGGCTTGGCCCGGATTCGGGTTCATAACGCACCTCTGGTTCAGCACGTTATTCGGATTCGGTAGAGGTTGCGAAGGGAGTGTGCCAGGTTGGTGGGAATTGCCATCTAGGCAAGTTGATTTCAAACCTCTGTGATCTCATCCTTGTGCTGTTTTTACATAAACGCATTCATCTTCTGAATGTCAGCCAGAGTCTGAAGGATGAGAGTCATTTGATTTATCTAAGTTGGCCCAGATTGATAGGTGGGGTTGGGCTGAGGCTGAGGCAGCTGATATGGACGAGGAGCTTGTGGACGGGGTTTATATGGTGATCTTTGATTCTGATTATTTCCCGCCCACAGGAAATTGGGATGATTTCGCCATCCAGGGTTATAGGTGTTAGAAAATGGGTCATTCTGGATGGCGTTCAGGTCCTCACAAGTTTAAGGAACCTCAGGAAAGTCAGAGTACGAGGGTTCAGAGTTCCCCCAACTAGAGTAGGTCAGATCGGAGTTTCCTTCGGTCCTAAAGTCAGACGGGGGTGGATATGGGTCCATCTCCTGAGAAGATCGGTGATAGATGTTATGCACAGCTTCCCTCCCAGAGAGCAGATGTGCAAATAGGTTTTGCGTAGAGGTGGCTCGCTGCAGATGTCGAGTTAGCTCATCCACCTTCTTCTCAATGATAGAGACCTTGTCCAACCGACTGACCATCAATTCCAAGTCGACGGATGCGGACAGGCCCTGCATCTCATGTGCTCCCCTTGGATTCATCGATGTACGGGCATTCGTCCGGTCGAATAAGCCCATGGAGTCCTTATTGATGGAGTTCTCGCATATATTCTCGAGAATCTCCCACAGTGTCTTCGTGTTGACCCATGATATTTCCTCCACAGGTTGCATTGACGAATAAGTGGATATCTTCACGAAGACCCTAATAAAAAGACTGGACTTGTTCCCATTTAGGAACTCCGTGATGGGGGCACTTTTGCATGAGATCCAGGAAATGGTCCCATGCTTCATGAAGGGGTTCTCCAGATTGCTGGGTGAAGTGTGTGATCTGGTGTCATAAGGCATTCGTCCAACCAACTGGGAAGAACTTTTTCAGAAACTCAGATTGTAGTTCAACCCATGTGTTGATTAGACGCGTTTGAGTCTGATACCAGTGAGCTACTTTGTCCATGAGAGAGAAGGAGAACATCTTCATGAGAAGAATATCCCAATTTTGGACATCTGACCCGAAGGTCTGGGCTAGATGCTTGAGTTGTTTGATGTCCTGGAAGGGATCCTTGGAATTAAGCCCATGAAACTTAGGAATAGCATGAATCATGTTGGGCTTGAGTTCAGAATCAGAACCTCCAGCTGGGATTTGGATTCGAGGTTCGATCGCCACCGCAGCGAGATTATAGTGATCTCGCATCATAGGACGTTGCGGTGGGTTTACAAAGGCTTGAAATAAATCATTAAGGTGTTGAAGTTGGTTTTCAAGGTTATTCTCTTCTTCTACTGGTTGTGCCATGATGATGAAAGAAGGAGAATTGTGTTCAGATAAATCAGAGGAGATGTCTATGTGATGGGGTTGCTGCACAAACACGAAAGTCGAGGCCTGGCCTCGACAGGAGTGAATCACTAAAGGAGGCCTCAAGGATGGTCTTAAGGACCTCCTACCGAACATGCACTGATGGTCTAGATGAGAGTAGAATGTGATGGACCCAATCAAGACACCCAAAAAAATTGGATGACTATAGAGGTTCAGGGCGGATTATACCCCTTGTGAGAAAGTCGTCCACCTGAGAAATACCTGGGCAGCTAGAGAGGGAGAGTCCTGTGAAGACCCCTACACGGTAGAGCGTCCCCACGAGTTACAGGGTTTCCCCCACCCAACCTCTCTTCTCATTGATGTTTCAAGTAGACCAAAATGGGGACTTTGAACTCTTAAGTCTACCAGTTTTAGTTAAGATCAAGGGTGCTTAAGATTTCACTTGAACATTTAGATGTATTAAGTGCAAAAGGAGACCTAATTTCAAGGTTGGTTGACCCAACAAGGGGGTCAACTTCACCTATTTGTCCTTTGAGAAGTTTTTAGGTCCCTTCTTTTAGGATTCAAGTGAGATTAAGAGCCTGAATTTTAGGGTTTTCTTGAATAGATCTTTTCAACCAAGGCTTAGGCACTGATTGCGCAGCAATCATAGGTCTTAATTGACCTAAATTAAGCTAAGACTTAGCATAAGTTAGGGTTATTCATGCATGCATACGCATTATCTGCATCTTTACTGCTTTCCTTTAGCTATGCATAAAATAATGTTATAATGTGCTGATCAAGTGTATTATGTCGATTGCAGGCAATAAGCAGATCTGGAGCTGGATCTGGAACAGGATCTGAAGCTGGATCTGAAATAACGGGAGTTGTGGCAGAGCTGGAGAAGAAGGCCTAATTTAGATGTAGGAATAATAATGTAAGGGGGTTAAAGGTTTTCTATTCTATTAAGTAGAAATAAAGTAGTAAAATGTGAAGAGCTTAGGTCCATCCTAGCCCTAAGATAGCCTAGAGACTTCCCCAAGCCTTAGCCACCCTTAGATTAGGTCACAACACCCCAGGAAGCCCTAAAACCCTAGTTCCAACCCTTCTCTGGACATCCAGATAAGTTTTAAGACGTCCAGGACCCTTAGCCAACTCTCGCACACTTCAAACCCACTTCTACAGTGTTATTGGACGTCCAGACACTTTGTCAGATGTCTAATTTCTACAGAATACCCAAAACAGAACCCAAAATCCTTCCTGACTCTGATTGGACATCCAGACATGAAGTCTGAACTTCTGATTTTTTAGTATAAGATGTCTGATTATATAATTAGACGTCTGATACTGCTCTCCAATTCATGTTTTGAGATTTAAGCCTTGATCTTGGATCTCTAGGTCCCTAAACCCAATTCCAACCCCATAGGAACCTAAATTAAGGTGTCCTAACCCTAGTACACCACCTCTAGACCTCCATAAGGACCTAATTAGGTCCTCACTAAACCTAATTGACTTGGATCTTAGTCAACTCCATCAACCTATTCAATTGGACTCATTGAGTCCAATTGAGCCCTGATCTCAGCACACACTGTCCAATTGGACTCAGTGAGAGTCTAATTGACCTAGACCTGACTTAATTGAGTTTTTTTACTCTCAATTAAGTTTCCACACACCCAATTAAACTTGTATTAAGTTTAATTGCATTTTACCTTAGTGAATTAGGGTTTATAACCCTAATTTGAGACCTACCTTGACCTAAACCCACTAGAACCCAACCTAATCAACCTAGCCACCTAAGTTTCGACCCACACACACCCACACACACCATCCACATGAAAATATCTAGCCTAGAGTTCTCTAGAACTCTCTACCATGTGTGGTTGCCTTGGTTGCCAAAAATAGCAACCAAGAGCCATTCAATTTTTAGATCCACATTTGGTGGATCTAAAAACCACCATCCTCCCTCTCTCTCTCACTCTCCCACGAGCTCCCACCATAGGCCTCTCTAGAGAATTCCATAATTCTCTAGAGAGCTTCCATTGGGTCTATAAAAAGACCCCATGGGTGGCCATTGGCACCCATTCACTCCCTTGGCAATTGCTCTCCATTGGTGCCATTCACGCCACCTCCACTTAGCCACTCACTCCACCTCCACGAGCTCACTATCACCACCATGGAGGACACCATGCCGGGATGCTGGATCAACCATACCTCTCTCCAAGGGTCGGGCTAAGCTACATTGGCCGCCCCTCCTTCTCTCGACCACTCCAAGGCCATTGGGGACCACCCCTGAATGCCCTCTATTCTTCTAGCTTTAAATCATGCTCTTCATAATCTTTATTGCTTTCATTTACTGCTTAGTAGTGTAGTCTTACTTCTCCCCCAATGATGCATGCGAAATCCCCCCGTTGATTCTTGTATGCAATCGTTTTCTGGTGGTTAGGTTTAATTTTTAAGCATTCATGTATAAGCTTTCCTCTAGATTTCCTTGTGCAACAACTCTCCAATGATGAATGAAATTTCACTTTATATATATATATATATATATATATATATATATATATATATATATATATATATATATCTTATGTGTTAGAAATCACCACGAACTGAATGATTATCATATTTGCGTGATTTAAGTGCCTGTTCTTTAACCACCTATATATTACGCACCAGCATGTCGTTTAAATAAAGTAGAGCGGCTTTAAGATCGATTTCAAAAATAAAAACGCCTCCCAGAGATGAACGACCGGGACTCAAGCCTCGTTATCTTTAAAAACCAAATCTTTGACGAACGTTTTTGCGCGACTATACTACGATTTTCGACGACTTTCAAATGCGCGAAAACAGCTTTCTGTCAAATGGTGCTGTTGCCGGGGAGGCAATGTGATTTTTATTGATTTCGATCTTTTACTTATCATTGAAAAATCTGCCTTTACTTCGTTGTTGACGTGCAGGAACACGGAAGAAAAATAGGATCTACTCACACATCGAGCGCGGCGAAGAAAGTTAGGTGCACATCACATTCTCTTAGAGTATGTTTATTTTCTGAACCCTAGGAGTAGATCTACTTCCTGCAATTTCTTTTGAAAAAAGAAAGAGAGAGATTTTTCTTATTTTCGTGAAAAAAAAATTTTAAAAAAATCAAAAATTTTGAAATAAAATCTCTTTAGGTTTCCTTTTGAATCTAGGTTAGAAAAAAAAAAGAGATATTTCTGTTTGAATCTTTTGAAAATTTCTTCTTTTTTAAATAAAAAATAAAAAATAAGTGCAAAAGATTTAAAAAATATATATATTTTTGGTGGAAGGCTTGAATTTCAAATTCAAACCTCTTCAAAAGCTTTTCCACCACCTTCTGATTTTCGGCCATATTTCAAATCTCACTTGAAAATTCGATTGCCAAAAAATCTGTTAGCGAAAAATGCGAAAATTTGGGGTAAACCTTCAATTTCAAACCATCTTTCAAATGCCACTGTTTCTTTGAAAAAAATCCAAATATAAAATTTTTAAAAATTTGCGAAGTGCACTGGGGTCAGATTGACCCAGATTCAAAAATTTTCAAATTTCAAAAAGTGATTCCGAGAAATCTATGAATCTGTTTTGACTAAAAATGGTGGAGTTTGAAAGATGATCTAATTGGCTTTATTTTCCATATTTTTTCTGAATTTTTTAAGATCATTTGTTACTGTTTCAAGGCGAAAAACCATCCAGGGATCAAAGTTCCAAATCTGACCCCCTGATATTTAAAATTCTCTAAAAATTTGATTAAAATAGTAAAAATTCCAAAAAAATATTCTATGAAAAACTATTTGAAATATGAATCTACTCGCAAAATTTTAAATTAATTGGATTCCAATTATTATCAGAGAATCTACATTATTTTTGTGATCTGTTGAAATAAAAAAAAAACCCTAGAAGTGCATGCAACTTAGGTTGAACCTTTAGGGTCACAACTAGAGACCACACTTTTGTCTAACCTAGACTTAATCAAGTCTAGTTAGCCGGTGAGCTTGGTCACCTTGTGGGCCACTCACCACAAACCCCACTGAAGAAAACAGGTTAAAAATAATTTTAAAACACGAATTCAACCCAAGTTCGTTGTCGTACTACTGAACGAATTTAATCTCTCTTGCCAAACCTGGTGACTAAGTCTGCGGGGTAGTGTCAAACGACCGTGGCTCAGGGGTCAATGGAACCGGAGGCGTAAGCCAAAGGAAGAACCTTCCCCTTAGTCCCCTCGTAACCAGACTGGCTGGGTTAGCTTGAGAGGCGGGATTCACGTTCAGTCGGTTGTATAACGAACTTACCTTCAGGAATTCAAATCCCTAACGAAAAAATCTGGTCACCTGATTTATAAGGACCATTTGATTGACAGGGCCTTAGCCTTGTCCTGCGTGGCTACACCAACCCATGGGTTGGGCGGTGTATGCACGGAAGGAGGTCACTTCGACCTCACTTGGTTGGACCTTGGGAGCCACTCCCAAGGAGGCAAGTCACCTCGCCCGGACCATCTTCTCGCCCCATTTCTTCTATCTGCTGAGCCGCAATGGCTAACATTGGATCTGGACCTAATCAGGATCCAGAAGAGCTGGACCCACAAGCTTATCTGAGAGCTCGGGTCACTGAATCAGCTCAACCTTGGGATCAGAACCCAAGGTGGCGAAGATGACTTTTCGCTTCGCTTGATCCTTCTCCTCGGGTTACCGAAATGGTTAACCCATATCCTAACCCTGGATATTATGACCCATACCAGTCGGTCCCTCAAAGGATCTCATCTTATAACCCAGGATATGGATTTCATACTCCTGCTTCTCACCCATGGAACATGGGTAGACCTGATTCACCCCCTGGAACCCCTGAAGAGCTACCGGTGCATATGCGGCCACATTATAGAATACAAAGAGCTATAGCGAGCGCTAAGGAAAAGGCCGCATCCTATCTATGCGAAATCCAGGCTATCATTGAGCCGAACCAAAGACAAAGCCGGATTCCGCATCAACAAGCCGTGATGGAGCTCCTTCAGGAAACAGCAGAGATAACAAGGCGAATTGGACAAAATCGGGAAACTCAAGAACTATTGCTTTTGAGATATCAAGTGGAAAATAGCATTGAAGACCTCGAAGAATCTGAAACAACTACGCCGAAAGAACACACAGAAGATTCTCGGGAGCAGATGCTCGAAGATCACTCAAAGGAAAAAGAATCTAGCATGGATATGAGACAAGAGCAGGAAGTATGCCGAATGGGTTCATCTGAAATTGAGGAGGAAAGGATTGATATCTCTAGGACTGAGCCGCAATCAGATTATCCTGAATCCTGGGAGACACCTTTTGGGTTAGATAACCCGATCAAGACAAGGGAAGTAGATCCAATTGAGGATATGGATCTTGAGGCAAACATTACATGTGACACTACTGATCAATCTAGACCACTTCCCATTGTAGGTGAACCTGTGCTAGAGCCAACATCTTCTGATCTGCACTCTTCTTCTTTCACCTACATCCCTAATTCGAATATTAGAGATTCTAAGATAACACTTTCTATCCTTAATCCTAACATCCGAAAACCAGAAGTAACTATGGATAACTAAAACAAAGAAATAAATATGCTACCTGAGGTAGGAATTACTGAGGAGCCCAATGCATATGAGGGTGAAGCTTCGCGCAGAATGAGCTGGGGACGCACCTACCATCCTAGTCAATGGTTCGACCTCAAGCCTGAAGAGACAGCCTCTGATGAATCAGAGATGAGTACTGATGAGGACAAAGTAATTTCTGACGAGGATTTTAGTGACCTCCCCATAGATCTTCTACTTTCACGGATACCCCCATATGACCCAGAGCCTGGAGAGGGCATGATCTTTGATGTCAATTATCATTATGAGGATCCCTATGACTCAGATTCTGGTTCTGAGATACATGTTGATCTACTCCCTCAGCAACTTCCTACTGAATTGTGGGACATGATAAATCAGTTGAATCAACATCATGATCCCCCCTCTGATTATCCTCTATTTTCCACCACCACTCCACACTTTCTTATAGCTAGACTTTTTGGAGTAGGGGTGCACAATCAGCTGGTCCGCATCTCTGGACCACTGATTCTAGGAGCATACGAGCACATCTTTCTCTTAATTTTGACCGGCTCCTATGCAAGAATTGATACATCTCATTGAGCTTTCGCCCAGCTGGAGGCATTAAACTCAGCACATATAGATACCATTCGCCCCACATTCCACCATCATTTTTATACATAGCATAGTTTTGTTTTAGCATATTTCCCTTTTATATTGCATATTAACAGGTTGGCCGGTGCTGAATATAATTTCAGGAGCAATTACAGGTGATTTCTACCCATTCTCTCCCTGCAGCATTTATTTTCTTTTACATTCATGCATGAGGACATGCAAGAACTTAGGCATGGGGGGGTAGATACAGAAAAACTGAAAAAAAAATTTTGTGCCAACACTTAGGAAAACCTCAGAGCTGCATGCAAAACATACTTTAGGACCTTAAATAAAAGAACAACTGACTCCACCTCCAATGCTCGCATTGGAGCTAGAAATCGTTCGCAATAGCCACTTCCGACTCACCCGCCCACCTTTTGTTCTAAATTTAGGGTCAAGCTGATTGTAACCCGATACGGGAAATTCACGAAGTACAAATTATGCGAGGTTACATGTTTATAGCATATATAGATATTTCATCCATGAATAAGATTATTTTATTAAGAGAATGCATTAGGGATTTTATCCTTTAGTTGATTCCTGTAATCTGGAATCCAGTACAACTTTTCACACACACGTAGAATTTGCAATGGATTCATGGTGAAGGCTGATAAACGTCTTCAGTTTGTCGAGAAGAAGCAGTGCTTCTTTTCCTGAACCCTTAAACAGTGTTTTGGGAGTCAGGCTGATTTTCTTCCAAAAATCCACCAAATAGTGTGAGATGAGAGTAGAGTGTATTGGTGCTCTAAGATTAGTGCAAGGAAACTGGAATCCTAGATAATTAGGTAATGATACTCTAAGTTTAGGCATAGTTTTTGCTCTCGATTCCCGCGTATACATTTTTGGTGCAAAATTTTGAGAGCCACCGAATAAGGCAAATACGCGGAGAGCGAGTTTTCATAAAACTAGGGCTAAGGTGGATGGTTATGACCATTCTTTATGGAATCCTCGGTTGAAGGAGGGTATTGATGTCAAGGTCAGAAATACACCGTCTGATGAGAACCTCATCATGAGCCATAACTAGCTCATTTTGACCCAATACAAAGGATAAAAGCTCCTACATAACTCAAGGAAAGGCTTAACTCAGAGAATTCTGAGTTTAAGGAGAAAACAAGTCATAAGGGGTAAAAATGCAATTTTACCAGTATAATATGCATACAGGGTAATTCAGGGTCCAAACACAGGTCAAACAAACTGAATAAGAAGGAAAGTGGGATGATCTGATAAGGGCTACAGCAATTCCAAGGAACTAAATGATAATCTGTAACCCTAAAGCAAACCCACTTCAATTCACGAGGTTCGAGGCAAAGTAAAAATAGAATAAACCCTCTAAAATTCATAGAGAAATAATCTCTAGGGTTTAGAACCTTCAATTTGGCCTTCAGAACCCATTTTGACCTACATTGAGAACCATACCCAATTAATAACTTAATTTGGGTTTTTGAGTAAATTGACCAGTCAAACAAGGTTTAATCTAGAAATAAAATTCACCATCAGATTCCTTAGGTCCTAATTAGTCATGTATAAAAACTTGAGCCTAAGAAGAAACCTTCTTGACCAACTTTACACTTTGGTCCTCATATATTTACTTTTTGGCCCTCAACTTTTGAACCCTCACATTTCTGCCCCTAACTCTCCTTCGTTCTTTGCATTCAGGTCCCTCCTGCCAAAACCTGACCAGCACCATGCTCCGGCGACCTTGCGCGGAGCATGGCGCCGCGCAGGGTAAGGGGGAGGGTCTGGCAAGACAACTAGGGGTGCCCTGCGTCGTCAGCCGTCGCAGGAACACCCCCCTGGTCGCTGCAACCCACCATACCGGCCGTGCGAACGCACGGACGGTATGGGTTTCCATCTCCGGCGTCCTCCGGCGAGGGAGACACGTCGTCTCCCTCTGCCTTCCTCTCTGATTCGGCCTCTATAAATACCCCCGTCGCTCCGCCGTTCTGAGTAGCTCGGATCTGACGGAGAAAACCCCCAACTTTCCTCTCTTCTCACTCCGGCAGACGCCCACCAGCTCCGGCGGTTCTTCCTCCTCCTCCTCTTCGCTCTGCCGCAATACAAGCAGCAGAGACTTCTTTCCCTCGCTCTTCCCGCGCCACGCCGCACCCAGCTGGCGCCTCTCCGGCCCTCTGCCCGCCGCTGCCCCTTCCCCCGGGCATCTTCTTCTCCGGCGACAGTCGATACGACTGTCGCCCGCTCCGTCCCCTCCTCGTCCCGCTAAGTAGGTAGAACTCCTCCTCTTCCTCCCCTCTTCCTCTTCCTCACTTTAAACATTTACTGTCGCCCTCGATTCCGACCAATCACCCTCACCTTCTCCGCTTCCGGCCATCCTCCGGCGACCCGCTCCCATCACTCCAGCAACCCACACGGCTCGCCGACCACAGCAGAACCTCCGCCTCCTCACCCTGATCAACCTCCGCCCTTCCACTTCCCCCAAATCACCCTCTGCAACTCCACCGAACAAACCCATCTCCCGACCCACAGTCCGACCTAGGGCAGCCCTTAGGCTCCGCCCCGCCGCCTGCACACCCCCCAACCACCTTCGCCGTGCCACGGCGAAGGTCCTCCGCGTTTCTGATTGGGCCGAGAGGCCGTTTCTCTGTGGGCAGGTACCTGCGCTCGTCGCCGCCATTGTTGAAGCGAAGTAGCTTCGACCTGCTGTCCCAGGTGCGCCGCGCCCAGGTCACGCTCCCAGGCTATGCGGGGGCATTTCGGCAAAGCGTTAGGCTGCAGTTGAGGCGAATCCCTCGCGCGAAGGCCTCGCGTAAAGCTGCGATTACCAGCTGCTTCCGCCGCGCAAGCGCGAAATTGGGGTGGGACATTTAGTCCCACCTCGGAAGGCTCTGAAGGAGCGCAGCGGTATAAAGCGAAAAAGTGCTGGAGGCTTATTGCCTCAGCACACGGGGTGAGGTCCCCTTCACCCGCCCGGTTACCCGGTCTCGTCCGCGCTCACGCCCCGCGGACCTGGCCCGACCTGACTTAGACTGACCTGCACTCCTCGCCCACCACTCACGCCGGTGGGCCTGGACCCGGGCGCGACCCGTACCCGGCAAACCGGCAGCTCTGGGAGAGCTATCCTAGGAGTGGCTTCTGTGAGAGAGAGACGCAGGGGAGGGTAGAGTTAGGTTTTTCCCCCTGATCAAGCTGTGTAAGTGTGCAGGCACAGGTGAAGAAGAACCGTGGAAGAAGACGAAGGCTGAAGGAAGGAGGAGCACCGAGCGGCACTGTAGCAGCGGCGGTTTAAGTCGTCTGATTGGAAAATCAGACGACGTCCTGAAGGCAACGAAGGAGAAGGAAGGCGAGGCAGAGGAGGAACACAGAGAGGCCAAGTGAAGACTCTGCAGAAGAAGAAGAGCACGAGAAGAAGATCCGAAGAAAGGAAAAGAAGAAAGAAAGAAGAAGAAGAAGAACAGGACCGCTCTGCAGAAGAAAAAGGAAGAGCAGAAACAGCTGAAAGAAGAAGAAGAACATCACCACTGCAGATAAAGAAGAAGAACAAAGGAAGAGAGCAGAAGATCTGAGAAGGAAGAAGAGGAGAAGCAAAGAGAAAAGAAGAAAAGCCAACAAATTCTCTCTCTCTCTTTCTTTATTTTTGTAAAAGAAACTTGTACCCCTAGAATACAACTTGCTCCCTGAGTTCGACCTCGGGAACTCTTTTATTTTCCGAGTAACAAATTGTATTAAACTGGTAATCACCTCTCTCTATACCATACTACGACGAAATAATAAAACTATAGAGGAAGGTCGCCACCACCGTCCTATCCATCTCTCCCGGTGCCGTGAGTAGGCACTTCCACCAAATAAGCCACCCAATGTCTCTTGAGTACCACCAATCCCTAATAATTCCTCCTTAATAAAGTTCATGGATGTATGCCAGTTGTGCTATGCTGAAAAAAAAAATGATGAAAAGGAAGAAAAAATTGAAAAAATAAAAGAAAAAGAAGAAAAAAAAAAATGGAAGAAGAAGAAAAAGAGTTCGTGAATATTTAGTATTTATTTCATTTGCATTGAGGCAATACCACCAAACAAAATTGAGCTCCACCAAATATGGCCTTAACCTATTTTTCTTGTTTTTCTGACCGCCTGAATAATGGCTGAGTAATTCCGACTTAGTGTTAGGGTTATGAGAACTCAATTAAAGTGTTAATGCCTAGTGAGACCACCAAATACAGATCCTATGTGTGAATCTGGTGAGGTTGTGAGCTCTAAGAAAAAAAAAGAAAAAGAACAAGAGAGAATGAATACAAGGGAATCAAAAGGGAGCATAGTTTTTCTTGTCTTTCTCTGAGTTGAGTTACTTAGTAATTCGAAAATTTGGATTCTGTAGTACTAGTCTCTATGTAGCACCAACTGAGAATGAGCCACCAAATATACAATCCTTTCCCTCAAAGATTCTCTACCTAAGCCTAAAGCAAGGGTGAAATTCATAAAATATCTTGAATACCCTGAGGGAAGAAATTCGCCTATTCTGCTAGAATTTTTATTAGGGGTCAAGTACAGGCTTTAGAGGTGAATCAGTTTTTCACTCGAATCCGTTGCAAAAGATACATAGCTGCACTTTCACGATTGTCCAGATTTCTAGAGCATAGGATGAAAACAAAAAGGAGAAAAATCTCTATGCAAACACTTGATAAAATAACCAGGCCCTTAGGGACCCTTGCTGTAAATAATTTAGTTTTGCATTTGCTAGGGACTAGCAAGATTTAGTCATGGGGGTATGATTGCGCAGCAATCATAGGTCTTAATTGACCTAAATTAAGCTAAGACTTAGCATAAGTTAGGGTTATTCATGCATGCATACGCATTATCTGCATCTTTACTGCTTTCCTTTAGCTATGCATAAAATAATGTTATAATGTGCTGATCAAGTGTATTATGTCGATTGCAGGCAATAAGCAGATCTGGAGCTGGATCTGGAGCAGGATCTGAAGCTGGATCTGAAATAACAGGAGTTGTGGCAGAGCTGGAGCAGAAGGCCTAGTTTAGATGTAGGAATAATAATGTAAGGGGGTTAAAGGTTTTCTATTCTATTAAGTAGAAATAAAGTAGTAAAATGTGAAGAGCTTAGGTCCATCCTAGCCCTAAGATAGCCTAGAGACTTCCCCAAGCCTTAGCCACCCTTAGATTAGGTCACAACACCCCAGGAAGCCCTAAAACCCTAGTGCCAACCCTTCTCTGGACATCCAGATAAGTTTTAAGACGTCCAGGACCCTTAGCCAACTCCCGCACACTTTAAACCCACTTCTACAGTGTTATTGGACGTCCAGACACTTTGTCAGATGTCTAATTTCTACAGAATACCCAAAACAGAACCCAAAATCCTTCCTGACTCTGATTGGACATCCAGACATGAAGTCTGAACTTCTGATTTTTTAGTATAAGATGTCTGATTATATAATTAGACGTCTGATACTGCTCTCCAATTCATGTTTTGAGATTTAAGCCTTGATCTTGGATCTCTAGGTCCCTAAACCCAATTCCAACCCCATAGGAACCTAAATTAAGGTGCCCTAACCCTAGTACACCACCTCTAGACCTCCATAAGGACCTAATTAGGTCCTCACTAAACCTAATTGACTTGGATCTTAGTCAACTCCATCAACCTATTCAATTGGACTCATTGAGTCCAATTGAGCCCTGATCTCAGCACACACTGTCCAATTGGACTCAGTGAGAGTCTAATTGACCTAGACCTGACTTAATTGAGTTTTTTTACTCTCAATTAAGTTTCCACACACCCAATTAAACTTGTATTAAGTTTAATTGCATTTTACCTTAGTGAATTAGGGTTTATAACCCTAATTTGAGACCTACCTTGACCTAAACCCACTAGAACCCAACCTAATCAACCTAGCCACCTAAGTTTCGACCCACACACACCCACACACACCATCCACATGAAAATATCTAGCCTAGAGTTCTCTAGAACTCTCTACCATGTGTGGTTGCCTTGGTTGTCAAAAATAGCAACCAAGAGCCATTCAATTTTTAGATCCACATTTGGTGGATCTAAAAACCACCATCCTCCCTCTCTCTCTCACTCTCCCACGAGCTCCCACCATAGGCCTCTCTAGAGAATTCCATAATTCTCTAGAGAGCTTCCATTGGGTCTATAAAAAGACCCCATGGGTGGCCATTGGCACCCATTCACTCCCTTGGCAATTGCTCTCCATTGGTGCCATTCACGCCACCTCCACTTAGCCACTCACTCCACCTCCACGAGCTCACTATCACCACCATGGAGGACACCATGCCGGGATGATGGATCAACCATACCTCTCTCCAAGGGTCGGGCTAAGCTACATTGGCCGCCCCTCCTTCTCTCGACCACTCCAAGGCCATTGGGGACCACCCCTGAATGCCCTCTATTCTTCTAGCTTTAGATCATGCTCTTCATAATCTTTATTGCTTTCATTTACTGCTTAGTAGTGTAGTCTTACTTCTCCCCCAATGATGCATGCGAAATCCCCCCGTTGATTCTTGTATGCAATCATTTTATGGTGGTTAGGTTTAATTTTTAAGCATTCATGTATAAGCTTTCCTCTAGATTTCCTTGTGCAACAACTCTCCAATGATGAATGAAATTCACTTTATATATATATATATATATCTTATGTGTTCGAAATCACCACGAACTGAATGATTATCATATTTACTTGATTTAAGTGCATGTTCTTTAACCGCCTATATATTACGCACCAGCATGTCGTTTAAATAAAGTAGAGCGGCTTTAAGATCGATTTCAAAAACAAAAACAACGCCTCCCAGAGACGAACGATCAGGACTCAAGTCTCGTTATCTTTAAAAATCAAATCTTTGACGAATGTTTTTACGCGACTATACTACGATTTTTGACGACTTTCAAATGCATGAAAATGGCATTTCTGTCAGGCACACCTCTTTTTGGAGAGTTGATTCTTACTTATGAAAGTGTGTCTCTAAAACCCTAAATTGAAATCCTTAATTTATCTCTAATCTTGGTCCAATTTAGTCAGCCAAAATATGGTATCTAAGTCACAATCAAGAAGGTGGTAGCCCTAGTTACCTTAAATGGGTGCACAAATTAGTATTGTTGTTGAAATCAAATCTGGAAACTTTGATGAATTTAGCTAGAAATGTAAAGCAAGTAGCCCTAATTGATTTTATCTTATTTTTTTCCTTTTCAGAATGAGGGGATTAAGAGAAAGTAGTCAGAAATTACCTGCCCTTGGCGTGCTTGTTGTGCGGCTGTCTTTCGTTGAATCTTCTCCCCTAAAACAACCACAACAAAAGGAGATATATCAAGTTAGTACCAAATAAGAGTTTGTAATCAAGATTTCTAAATCGCCTGTTGCTCCCCAGCAACAGCGCCAAAATATTTACGATGCTTGATCAGGTTTTAAGAATGTCACATTGTAGTACAGCCGAAAAAGCGTTCAAAACAAGTACAATTTTATTACTCGAATTTTAAAGTCCGAGGTCGAAGACAGGGAGCAAATTAGGGTTTAGAAATCAAGATCACAATTAAAAGAATATGCAATAATGTCAATGTCATAATGCAAAAAATATAGGAGTAGATGTATAGCACAAAATATTTAAGAACTCAATTATGAATAAAAAAATATGAGAATTTCTTCTCTCTCTCTCTAATTTTCTTCTCCTTCGGAGTTTGCCTTGGCGAGCTCTTCCTTCCTTTGTCTTCTCCTTTCTTCTTCTGATTTTGCCTTGGCTTCTCTCTTCCTCAGCTTTGCTTGCCTTAGCCCTTAGCTTCCTCTACCTTCTTCTTCTTCTTTGGCTTTCTTCTTTCTTTCTCTCTCTGTCGGCTGCCTTCAGCTTCTTCTTTCTCTGCTTTCCTTGCCTTCCTATTTTTGGCTTCTTCCTTCTGCTACAACCCTTCTCCTTCTTCCTTAGCTTCTCTTCGGCCTTGTCTTCTCCTTCCTCTTCCTTTAGCTTCGCTTCTCTTCCTCTGCAGAGCAAAACCTATCCCCTACCCACGCGAGCTCTCTTCTCTCTTCTCTCTTCTCTCTTGGGTTCCACTCTCCCAGAGCTACGCATCTTGGGTAATCGGGTTGGGTATGCACCTGGGACCAAGCCCACCAGCATGCGGTGGTGGGCGAGGTGTGCTAGTCAAGTCGGGTCACCAGGTCCGTGGGGCCTGGTCGCGGGCGAGGCAGTCGAGTGAGATAGGGACCTCACCCCGTGACTTGGAGGCGAAGAGCCTATGACAGAAATTCACTTTATTGGGGTGAAGTGCCTCAAAGCTTTCCGAGGAGGGGCTATCTTCCCATCCCCTTCACGTGCACCTGCAGCAGAGGCGTTCCTTTGATTGCAACTGCAGCTACAGCCCTTTATACCAATTGGATGACTGGAGATGTTCGCGAAGACTTTCCACGCAGCCTGGGACTCTGACTTGGAGTGAGCACGACTTGGAGCAACTTGTAAGAAAGCTTCAAGTCCGGCGTCAATGGCAGGGAGCTCCTGGTCCTGAAATCACCACAACAGCCTTGCGGCCACGTTAAAATGCTCAGGGAGCTTTGCCAAGGTGCGACGAGTGTGCAGGGGTGGTCGGCGTGGCGTGGGAATGCCTGTGGGAGCGTGCCTAGGGCACACTGCGGCCGTGTGTTTGGGTGTGTTTGGGGGTGTGTTTGGTTGAGTGGTAGAGTGATATGAGTGGGGGGTTATGATCAGGGTGTCAAGGCGGAGCTTATGGACTAGTCGGCGATGAGGGAGGTGGTCTGTGGAGGTGGAGCGAACTCGCCGGAGTTGGTGGCCGAAGGTGAAGGGGATGATGGTGGTGGAGTGCGACAGTAGTCGGTTGGGGAAATGAAGAAGGGGGAAAGGGAGTAGAGTGTGAGAGGAACTTATCTAAGTGGTGAAGAGACGAAGATGAGATGGAGGTGGTGTCTGGAGCATATTGCCGACGCCGGAGACGAAGGTGCTCAGAGAGGTCGGTCGGCGAGGACGAAGGGGCGTCGATGGGTGCTGCGCAATGCGGACGAGCGTGAGGAAGAGGAACTTGCCATCGGTATTGTGGCTAGGCGACGAGGGAGAAGAGGAGAGGTCGTCGGACCTTGATGAGCGAGTCGACCGGAGGAGGAGAGACAAAATTGAGGGGGTTCTCCGACTGATTTCAAGCTTAGGAGATGCGAGGCAAACTGGGGTGTCTTAAATAGGTCCTAGAGGTTGGTTTTGTGCTTGGAAGCCAAGCTTCCAAGCAAGGTAAGGTCGCCAGCGATGGTAACTCGAGAGAGACCCTAATCTCTCATGCATTCGCATGAGAGATTGGGTACCAAGTAGGGCTTCAAATTGGGTTCACATTGGAACGGATTTCTCAGAGAATCTCCCTTCCAATTTTGAAGGGGATTCTCTAAGAGATCAATGAGAAATCGCCTTCTAAAACTCGCCGGAGTAGGATTCCTCCGCTATAATGGTGAGGGACCTAATTGCAAAGAACAATGAAGAAGCTAGGGGGTCAAAAGCAAGGGTTTTTGAAAGATAGGGGTAGAAATGTAATTGGGTCAGACCTGTTTGCAAAGTGGGTCAAGATGAGTTCCCCTTAGGTTCAAATTTTGGTACAAACCTAATTCAGACCTAAGGAATCCAATGGTGAAGTTTTATTTTGGGTTTGACCACGTTTGATTGGGTAATTTACGTAAAAACCTAATTTAGGATAAATATTTGTTTGAGACCCCATTCTAGGTCAAAATGGGTTCCAATGGCCAAATTGAAAGTTATAAACCATAGAGAATATTTTTATATGATTTTTAGAGGGTTTAAGTGAATTTTATCCTGACCAGAACCTTGTGTAATCAAGTAGGTTTGTTTTAGGGTTATAAGAAGTCATTTAATTCCCACAATTCACACGAACCCTTTTCTATCTGATTCAACCCACTTATTATCTTGTTAAGATCATTTGACCTATGTTTAGCCCTTAAGAAAACCCATTGTTGTACTGCAATGGTAAAATTATAATTTTACTCCTTGTTTCTTGCTTTTATCTCAAAATGATTATTCAGTGAATTAGGACCTCCAGTTGGTTATGTAGGAACTTTTGTTCTCTTTTATGGGTCAAAATGGGCTAGTTAGGACTCATGATGGTGTTCCCATCACTTGTTTTATATTTTCATTGTTATAAGCTTTCCCCTACTAGTGTAGAACAAAAGTCTGATTTTCTTATAAAGTTACTTTCCTAATTTAGTACATTTTATTCTCTACTTTGGTTTTGTTTTAGGACTTTCACACCCTCTTCCCAATTATCCTAGGCCTTCACTTGCCTAGGGTGAGCTTGGGAAGAGGTTACTTTGCCACCTAGTTGCTAAATAGGTTTTGTCTTTTCCACCACCAACTTTGTATTACCTTATTAAATCAAAAACCCTAAAAATTATCTATTAAAAAAAGAACAAAAGGAAAGTTGAGTTGCATTTTTGAGCAAGAGATTGATTTTTGCAAAACATCGCCGCCTTGGACGACCCTAGATACTCCACTATCTAGGTTAGAAATTTAAAAGCGAATCTGATTTTGTGCATGGCAACGACTTAAACCCTAAATTAACAAACCGCGTAAAAATGCGATCATTTACCTAGATTTTTCATCTGCCTTTTAGGAGTACAAATATCTTTTAAAAATTTGGCATAGGCAGGTATATACTTGATTGCGTCTAGAAGAAGGATATTGATCTGAACTTGCCTAAGTAAATCCATAAGTTCTTCAGCTGTGGGATCAGATTTCTTCTTTCTATTGGTGATGGAGTGGAGAGCTTAGGGAAATGGGACAAGAGTCTTGTCATGTGATTTTTGTGTTTCTTTTTCTTCCTGAGTAGGGTGTTAAGAGTTAATTCGCATAGGAATGATAGGGGTTTCATCAGGTTGTTGTGAAGACCCATGATCAGTGGCAGTTTCCCTACTTCTCAATGTTACTGCATGTGCAGTTGGATTATTATTTAGAGGAGGTGGGGGGGCCTGTTGTTGCAAAAACCCTGATGGCTGCTGAGGTAAAGGGTTAATGGGAGGTTGGTTTTGGTGGTTTGGAGTTTTATTTCTACCCTGATAATGGTTCCTTTGATTATTAAGGTTGGGCATGGGTTGGGAAGGTAAATGTCCTGCAAGTCTCTAGGTTGGACTAACCCCAATCTGATTATTTAGATTTGTAACAACACGGGTTACTTCCATCATTTTGCTTTGTATGTCCTGCAGGGTTTTCATTATCTGGGCATTGATGTTTTCTTGAGATGGCCCAGGTTGATAAAAAGTCTGATTCAACCCATACCCTCCAAATTTATTTGGTTTTTGGGGAGGAACCGGGTTGTTCTAGGAGTGGTTCGAGTAGTTCCTCCAATTGGAAGAATTTCTAAATTACTCCTCGTTATCTAATGAGACTAGCACTTATTACTGTTGTGATCAGTGAAGGCCTCAAGCATTGTGCCGACCATTGATGGGACAACCCATTTTCTGTGGTAGAGGATATGTGCGCAGGGTATTAAATGCCCATAATGATGGCCGAGGTTTTCTTCACCTTTGGTGGTATATTTAAAATCCATGCCAGATACAGAAGGATTTCATTTTTTTGAGCGTTGTGCCTCATAAGGGGGAACCACCATCCGTGGGGGGCTATATATAGTGGTGGTGGGTCACGATTAATGGCCCACCTACCTCAGAGAGCGCTTGTGCGAAGAGCTTTTACTCTTGGCAAAGCGGTGTGAGGGGACATCCTTCGTGGAAGCGTCATCGTGTCGAGGCCTCTTTAAAGCGAAAGCTGCCATGTCAGGTTTTGCAACCAAGGGTAAGTCTATTACTTCTTCTTCCTCTGGAGTCTCTGTCGAGACCAAGTCTTTATATGGTTTTTCATTGGACTTCCATAGTTGGTCCACGATTTTGTTTTTTTTGCGGGAGTACGGGCGTGGCAAGGTGCCATTTGAGCCTTATGGGGCTGAGACCCGTCTGTGTTCAAATGGGTCGAAGGACATGTTTATTATATGCAAATACACCATAGAGCATTGTTTGCACCTCAAAACACGCCTATAAGAACGCCTTCTTATGCTATTTTCTAGCATTAACTATGTATATTATAATCCTGTAGTTGCATTTGTAAAAACGCTTGCATGCATGCATTTAATTGAGAGGAGAAGAGAATGGAATAAATGGCTTGCATTTTTACATTTTTCTTCAAGTGTCTCTTTGCAAAAGTCCCCTCTCCATATTTTATTTTCATCTTTCTTTCTTCTTCCCACGGTTTTTCTTCTTCCCGCGGCTGAATTTCGTCCACGCCATGCGCCTTCCCGCAGCCGCATGCAGCACTCCCGCCTCTCCCTGCTGTCCTTCCCGCGCCTCTCCCTGCAGCAGCCACTCTCCAACGCCTCTCCCTGCTGCTGCCATGCCTCCCCGCCATGCTCTCCTCCTCTATAAAGCCGCAGCTCTTCCTCGCGACGAGGAGGGGGAACATTGCTGCAATACGCAGCTGCGGCGAGCTGCTGCAAAACGCCACCCTGCAGTCCACCACCTTCCTCTCCACCGTTCTCCCCTCCCATACGTCGGCCCTCCGTCGAGGAGGCACCCGACGAGCAGGAGAACCCACTGTGGTGCACACCACCACAGTGGGAGCACCACCGCCCAGCTCTTCAACGAGCCGGTGGGCGTGGTGTGTTCTTTTCTCTTCGTTTGCATCTCCACGCCATTGCTGCCGCTTCAAGGTCCGAAGCTTGAAGCAGCAGCAGCAGCTAAGCGGAAGCAGCAGCAGCAGCAGCTAAGCGGAAGCAGCAGCAGCAGCAGCTAAGCGGAAGCAGCAGCAGCAGCTAAGCAGCGGCAGCAGCAGCAGCAGCGGCAGCGGCCCCCGCAGCTTCCGCGAGCGTCTGCAAGCGCCCCAGCCACTCCGCGCGTGCCTGCAGACCTTCCCCGCTTCCGTTAGTACGCTCTGTCGCCCGCCCTCCGCACCCACAACCGGCCGCTGCACACCTCTGCAGCGGCCGGCCAAGCGTCTCCCTGCCTCCCTACCAGCCTCTGCAAGCGCCCGCGCGTGCCTGCAGACTCCCCGCCTCCTTCTCCGAGCGCGCTGTCGCGAGCCTCCGCGCTCGCAGCAGGTCGACGCAGACTCCTCATCTCCTCTGCGCGAGTACGCCCCCGTGCGCCCGCGACCTCCAGACGTCGGCCGCCATCTGCAGACGACGTATCGGGCCTCCTGCAGAGCGGCTGCATTCTCTCCCTCTGCCGATCTCTCTCTCTCTCTCTCTTTCTCTTTTTTTCACTTACAGCAACACACACACACCCATTCACCGACACACACACTCACACACTAATAGTAACTTATATACATACTATATATATATATATATATATATATATATATATATATATATATATATATATATATACATATACATATATCTATATATATATACTTATATATACATAGTATATCTATATAGTTATGTATACATACATATAATATAATATATATATACATATACATATATAATATATATATATATATATATATACACATACTCATATACATATATATATATATACATATCTATATACTTATACATATACACATATATATATATACATATATATCTAGATACATATATACCCTATATACATATATATATATATATCTATATAGTATTATATATATATACTTATATACATATATACATATATATATATATATATATATATATATATATATATATATACACCTATATATATATATATATATCTATCTATATATATCTATACATATATACTTATACATTTATATACATACATATGTACATATATTTTCACGTTATTTACTATACGCTGTATCGCGGGAATATTTGCACCAGTTGCTGATATTCTGCGATACAGCGTGTACAAAAAGCGTGGTCCCATACATCATCCATCCTCCATCCACACTCCACGCGGCACCTAGTCGTGTTGGTTGCGTCTCTCTAGACGTCGGCTGACTCGACATAGTGCTACACTCCATCGTCACCTCCACCCCCACCCCTTTATATATATACTACATATAAATATATATCTATAGCTACTATATTTACTTTCTATCTGTTAGTTTCTTTCTTAGTAAAAAGATAAAAAAAAGGTATAAAAGTGAAAAGATAATCTTTGATTTGCAGGTACCCCCGTCTTGCAAGTAGCAAGACGTGTTTTGAAACTCTGTTTTGGCTAAAAGCCAAGGACACAATTTTGAGGGTGTGCCTCAAGAACAAGGATTACAAGAAAAAAAACCTAAATAAGAAAAATATCAAAAACAGAATAAACGAACGGAAGAGACGCGTTTTAAGGAAAACGTAGAAACTCGACTTGAACCCCACTTCCCTGAGTTCGACCCTGGGCTTAAAAGTGACAAGATAAAATCAATTAGGCCAGGTTAAAAATTTTGTAAAGAGATGGTTAGGTCTGAATTAGGTTAACCACTATACACATTTCAACGATAAAAATATCATATTAATAACCTATCCAGGCCGACCATCATAACTTTTCTGGCGCCGTTGCCGGGGAGGTGCGCTTTCGAGTAAGTTTCTATCCAATTCCTTTAAATTTGTCTCTTCTCTCTTCACGGGTATTGTTGTTTTTGGTGTGCAGGTGAACCTGGTGGAAGGAGAAGAAGGCTGACGAAGTCGAGGACGTGAGCAGATCCAAGGCGGGAACGAGAGCGTGAAGACGCCGACATCGCATTGGAACTTCGCACACGTTGCCGAACAAGTAGGTTTTCTTTTCTCATCAAATTAGGGTTAACTTGCCACCACACAAAAAAAAAAAAAAAAAAAAAAATTTTAAAACTAAAAATTAGAAAAACTTCTTGGGATTTCTTGAGGGCAAGTGGATTAAAATTCACTTGATTGATTGGTTGTCTTCACTCCCACTGCCCCGGGATTTCCCGCCTTACTTCGCATAGCGAAAATTCTAGAATCTTGATTCTTAGATTTTTCGCCATGGGAAGTATTCTTTGAGGCAAAGAAAAAGATTGCTTGTATCCCTCTTTTGCCTCAATTATCTTTAATTCAGGATCACATTTTTGGTGGGGAGATTTGGAATTGAGTTGATTCCAACCCCACCACGACTTTTCAAACTTGCCTGTGATTCGATCCTGAATACTTCAACCCCAACAATTTTACTTTCTTTATCTGTTGGTTGAAGCCTTGTGTGTGGATATCTTTCTGGTGATTGGGAGCACTTGAATTGAAGTGTTTTGGCTCCCTTTCACATTGATATAAAATTGATTCGCGCATCCACACATAGAAATCTCCATTTAGGGTAGCCCATTGCATTTTAGCATGCATTAACTAACTGATAATTGAAGAAGGGTTTCTTGGGCTTTAGAAAGAAAACCTATATTCTTGCAAAACCCGGAGATTGGTTGAATTGGTAATTCAGCAAAACCCTAAAATTCATACTACTTAAGGCTGAACTCTAAAAATCATTCGCCAATAAAAACTTCAATTCGGGGAGATTTCCCTGTTGCATGCTTGTTCTTACACACTCTTAAAATCAATCACTTGGGCATTACCCGTAAACAACGCCCTTCACATTCCAAAAGCACTTGACCCTAAGCCTCTAATTAAAACTGGTAGTAACTTGACCCTTTTAAGGATTGGAGGTCTAACTACCTATGTGTAGCGGCTACGTGCTGGTGAGAGTTCCCGCGTGCTATCGGGTGTCTAAGACTGGGGCAAACGGCCTTTCAATCTGGCCCGGTGGTTCCGCGGTGCTCGCATTCGGTTCCGTAGTTCGTGATAGTAGGTAACTTAGATCTTTAGGTCTAAGGGCACACTGTAGAGGTTAGGAACTTGACTGTATTGATTTGTAATCAAGTGTACCTTTGCGGCGTCATTTCTCTCATCCCTTTTCCCTTCTCATCTCCCCAATTCTTCCTGCGGTAGTGCATGTTTGGGAGGAGGTCACAAAACCCTGAATTGCTTGTATTGACTGATAAATCTAGAAAAAGAGCCGAATCATCCTCCTCCTCCACAAACATGGCACACACCTCCGCCTCACCACTTCGTCACAATTTCAATTCTTTCAACACCAGGCTTATCCCTGGAAACCCTGTAAGACCTTCCTTATCGAGTGTCGCGCCAAGCGACTCGGTAAGTCATGTGGAACTGGCTTCTGCGAGCCAGTATTTCAACATGGAGGACCAAGCCTCCGTGTACTCGGACACATATGCGGACACGTCTTCTGGCATAGAAGATGCCTGCACCCTGGGGAATAACCCGTTTTCTGCCACGTATAACCCAGGGTGGCACAATCATCCCAATTTTGCATGGTCCAACAACCCGCAGCGTCGAAACCCCGCTGGTGGACCAATGCGATCGTCCGCACCCGTCATCCCAAGGGCCCAGTCTAATCCTATGGCAACTCTGCCATCAGGCCCTTGTGTACAGAAAACCAAACACGCATCAAAACCTCTTGATAAATTGATGCGAATGATGACGGAAATGTCAAAGTGCCATAAAGAAAACATGACCTCTCTTCAGCATTTGGCGCAGCAGAATGCTGAGATCAGTCAACTAAGCATGGTGACTCGATCTCAGGGCACTTTTCCCGCCCAACCTGTTCCAAACCCGCAAAACTTTGTACCCTGTGGTCCGCAACCACAGGTACAACCTTCTCAGGAACAGGTTCATCAAATTCTGCAAGCTCCGAGTATTCCTTCGGGATTTCAGGTTAATCCCGCTGCAGCACCGCACTCTTATGATGATAGTGATCACATCAAGGATGACACGTCTGACGAGGACGTGACTGTCAGTACGTGTATCGAACTAATTGGAGCCGATTCAGACTGCTGCAAATTACCTGACGACTGCCTGACCAACACAAACTGTGACGTTCCCCAATCCCTCCCTATTCCTGTACCTTCTCCTGACCAGACTTCTGACGAGGTTTTCTCCGCTTCCCATACCTCGTGGTCTGAGTCATTGCCGGGCTGCTCACCGCCGGTCCACACTATGGAAGACCGGATTGCCCTTTCTTTCCCGCTAAATCAGGCGGATTTGCAAATCCACACTGGGACCTTGAGCCCACATCTTACTCACCGGGGCTATTCCCTTTTGGATCCATCTATCCAAAAAGCCCCCCTTCTTGGCCAATCTAAGGGCCAACTTCCTCTTCCTGATCTATTTTCTGATTCGCCTGGGACACTCTCGTCCCAGAAAACGCCAAATCTCTCACCATCCACCATTACTTTTCACGCCTCTATCGCGATTACTTCGCTTTTCTCTTCACCACCCACCATCCACCCACCCTTCCACCCTGATTTATACCCTAAACCTCAGCTCCTGTTCCCGATCTGTCGTCCGTTCTCTGCCTTTCCTTGCATGCATATGAGGACATAGCATTGTTTGGCATGGGGGGGTGGATAGGCATCCATAGGATCCGGGTATTTTATGGTATCAGACAATTACCACCTATTTATAAATATGCAAGAAAAAGAAAAAAGAAAAGAAAAAAAAAAAATATATATATATATATATTAGTAATAAATGGTGTTTAGTAATGATCTAAAAGCTGAAACAAAAATACAATAAGTGTTTATGGATATTCAACCTCTGTTTTGAAGAATTTCCAGGCCACAGAAGCTTGATTCGCTCAGGCTCGGCTTAATTCACTTAAAGCATTGACGAAATAGATCAAAATCTCTCCTAACTAAGAACGTTTCTTGTACCTGAGACACCAGTACAGGATTCGTTGGTTTGCTTTTTCTTGAGAGCTTAAGTAAACTTGGTTCACACTACACATATCAGGAAAGATCAGGTGAACATAAGATCCAACCCTAGTGTTCATTAGGAAAGGTGGAGTCCTTACCTGTGCGTGCAGGTAGACTTTTTATCCCAAGCTTTAGTCTTGTGTTTAGGAGTGGCTCTTTCCACCAAAAAGAAACTCTCCCACCAAAAAAAAAAAAAAAAGAGTTGAAAAAAAAAAAAGAAAAAAAAAAAAAAAAAAAAAAGAAGAAAAGAAAAAAATATAAAAGAGTCAGTATATCTCATAAATGTCTGTATACTTTATTTTTCGGTGAGCCACAAAAAAAAAAAAAGAAGAAAGAAAAAAAATCAAAAATGGGAGTTGAGTTTTCCGTAATCATCTTAAGGGTCAATCCGAAAATACGAGCTGAAATTGGGACCAACCTGTACTTAAAAATTCGTGAAACCCTGGGAGTGAGTCTTAAGGTTCATCTGGTTAGTCTTGATCCATCACTATGCACAAACCATAACCTCTTGAGCTCTCGAGTACGGCAAAACCTCCTGGGTCCTGGAAATCGTACTTAAGGTTCAAATATCAAGAGTCCTGGTTAGTTGAGAGATGATCTTTGTCATGTAAGACTTAAAGTACTGGTAATCTTCTCTACAATTGGTTCTCACAATATCCGATAATAAACACACCGATATCATCTCAGAAGAAAATCTTCAGCTTAAGATCATTTCTAAATACGGTTTTGCTAGGGACTAGCAAAAGATAGGCATGGGGGTATATGTTTGCACCTCAAAACACGCCTATAAGAACGCCTTCTTATGCTATTTTCTAGCATTAACTATGTATATTATAATCCTGTAGTTGCATTTGTAAAAACGCTTGCATGCATGCATTTAATTGAGAGGAGAAGAGAATGGAATAAATGGCTTGCATTTTTACATTTTTCTTCAAGTGTCTCTTTGCAAAAGTCCCCTCTCCATATTTTATTTTCATCTTTCTTTCTTCTTCCCACGGTTTTTCTTCTTCCCGCGGCTGAATTTCGTCCACGCCATGCGCCTTCCCGCAGCCGCATGCAGCACTCCCGCCTCTCCCTGCTGTCCTTCCCGCGCCTCTCCCTGCAGCAGCCACTCTCCAACGCCTCTCCCTGCTGCTGCCATGCCTCCCCGCCATGCTCTCCTCCTCTATAAAGCCGCAGCTCTTCCTCGCGACGAGGAGGGGGAACATTGCTGCAATACGCAGCTGCGGCGAGCTGCTGCAAAACGCCACCCTGCAGTCCACCACCTTCCTCTCCACCGTTCTCCCCTCCCATACGTCGGCCCTCCGTCGAGGAGGCACCCGACGAGCAGGAGAACCCACTGTGGTGCACACCACCACAGTGGGAGCACCACCGCCCAGCTCTTCAACGAGCCGGTGGGCGTGGTGTGTTCTTTTCTCTTCGTTTGCATCTCCACGCCATTGCTGCCGCTTCAAGGTCCGAAGCTTGAAGCAGCAGCAGCAGCTAAGCGGAAGCAGCAGCAGCAGCAGCTAAGCGGAAGCAGCAGCAGCAGCTAAGCAGCGGCAGCAGCAGCAGCAGCGGCAGCGGCCCCCGCAGCTTCCGCGAGCGTCTGCAAGCGCCCCAGCCACTCCGCGCGTGCCTGCAGACCTTCCCCGCTTCCGTTAGTACGCTCTGTCGCCCGCCCTCCGCACCCACAACCGGCCGCTGCACACCTCTGCAGCGGCTGGCCAAGCGTCTCCCTGCCTCCCTACCAGCCTCTGCAAGCGCCCGCGCGTGCCTGCAGACTCCCCGCCTCCTTCTCCGAGCACGCTGTCGCGAGCCTCCGCTCTCGCAGCAGGTCGACGCAGACTCCTCATCTCCTCTGCGCGAGTACGCCCCCGTGCACCCGCGACCTCCAGACGTCGGCCGCCATCTGCAGACGACGTATCGGGCCTCCTGCAGAGCGGCTGCATTCTCTCCCTCTGCCGATCTCTCTCTCTCTCTCTCTTTCTCTTTTTTTCACTTACAGCAACACACACACACCCATTCACCGACACACACACTCACACACTAATAGTAACTTATATACATACATATATATATATATATATATATATATATACATATACATATATCTATATATATATACTTATATATACATAGTATATCTATATAGTTATGTATACATACATATAATATAATATATATATACATATACATATATAATATATATATATATATATATACACATACTCATATACATATATATATATATATATACATATCTATATACTTATACATATACACATATATATATATACATATATATCTAGATACATATATACCTATATACATATATATATATATATCTATATAGTATTATATATATATACTTATATACATATATACATAGCTATATACATATATACATATATATATATATATATATATATACACCTATATATATATATATATATATCTATCTATATATATCTATACATATATACTTATACATTTATATACATACATATGTACATATATTTTCACGTTATTTACTATACGCTGTATCGCGGGAATATTTGCACCAGTTGCTGATATTCTGCGATACAGCGTGTACAAAAAGCGTGGTCCCATACATCATCCATCCTCCATCCACACTCCACGCGGCACCTAGTCGTGTTGGTTGCGTCTCTCTAGACGTCGGCTGACTCGACATAGTGCTACACTCCATCGTCACCTCCACCCCCACCCCTTTATATATATACTACATATAAATATATATCTATAGCTACTATATTTACTTTCTATCTGTTAGTTTCTTTCTTAGTAAAAAGATAAAAAAAAGGTATAAAAGTGAAAAGATAATCTTTGATTTGCAGGTACCCCCGTCTTGCAAGTAGCAAGACGTGTTTTGAAACTCTGTTTTGGCTAAAAGCCAAGGACACAATTTTGAGGGTGTGCCTCAAGAACAAGGATTACAAGAAAAAAAACCTAAATAAGAAAAATATCAAAAACAGAATAAACGAACGGAAGAGACGCGTTTTAAGGAAAACGTAGAAACTCGACTTGAACCCCACTTCCCTGAGTTCGACCCTGGGCTTAAAAGTGACAAGATAAAATCAATTAGGCCAGGTTAAAAATTTTGTAAAGAGATGGTTAGGTCTGAATTAGGTTAACCACTATACACATTTCAACGATAAAAATATCATATTAATAACCTATCCAGGCCGACCATCAAGCATGGTCTACAGGTGCCCTTGAATCCCTTTGTGTCCTCCTACCTTTGCTTTTACCGCCTTGCCCCTTCGCAGCTCAGCCTTAATTATTAGCTATGCTGAATGCCTTTACCACCCTCTGCCTACATTTGGGGATTGCCCCCGTCTTGCTTTGTTCCACCTAGTTTTTGGGCTAATGCCCTTGAAGGTGAAAAAGGGCAGGCCTCCGTTAAGCACTTACACGCTGTATAGCCGGCAGACCAAATACCGGATAGTGGATCTACCTAATAGTTTAAAGGGGCAGGACCACCATTTCATTTTTCTCTCCAATCTTGAAGACCTAGGAGTCCCCTACACTTGGCAAGGTCCACCCGAGAGGGGCCAACTGCCTCGAGCCGAGGATCTTGACCCATTCGTGCAGGCGGACGCAGAAAAGTTAGTTATGTTTGGTCTGATCGCTCAATTGGAGCTCAGGCAGAAGGATGTCCAGGAGGCGTTGTCATGGGTGGCGAATGAGTTGCCTAGCCATGTAAGTAGGGGGAGGTAGAGAATAGCTTTCGTTTCATACCTTACACTTGTCAATTATCTTATTAATCTAGTATCTTTAGTTGCAGCTTTTGAGTGGTTCGCTCGGCTGGTCGCGCCCAAGCGTCAAGGCGGTGTCGTTACCCACCACCGATCACGACAAGGCAAGGAAAGGCCTGTGGAGCAGGGGGAGGGAAGTGAGCCCGCTTATCAGCAAGGGCTGAAGTGAAAGGAGGAGGCCCTTGAGACGGTTGCGGAGGAGCCAGAGGTCCCCCTAAGGCGGGCGTGGAAGGGTTGCTGCGTGGAGCCTCCACGGGAGGAGTCGGCGATGTCCTCTCCACGAAGCCCTAACGAGGCCAAGGTGGAGGGTGCGCCTTCTGCTCCCCTGGGGCAGTCTGTGCCACCTGAGGTGATCTCCCTTGGTAACTCTCCCTTGGAGGTGCTTCTGGAAGTAATTCGTCCAGAGGGTACCTCCAAGTTTGCTGCTTCGTCGGCTTCACCAGGGGCCTTTGCCCTCTTAGCGTAGGAGGCGGCTAGCGTGGGCAATGTTTTTGGCTAGCCCTACTACCGACGAAGCTCTACAGGTGCTTGGGTTCTGGGGCCAGGGGGCTCAGGGATGATCCGCCACACCGTCGGGTCCATTATTGGATCTACGCTAGAGGGTGCCCCTAGGGGATCCAGACCCAGGCTTGGAGCACCTGTGCAGCCAGGGACGTCAAGCAACGAACCTTAACTGGAAAGGTAGGTGCTAAGGCACCTGCATGATGCCACATCTTGGGCCACTTCTGGGCCTTGCGGCATGGACAATAACCACGTGTTTTTCTACTACATGCACGCGGTAAGCTCATGAGGCCTATGTTTCACTCGTTATTTTTTCTTAGCCAGAGCTACTCGTATTTTGACGCACTCATGATTTTCAGGCGAAGATGCTTGGGTCGTGTTGCATTCCACATGGCGGTGCTTCCCCAGACCTTCCCACCTCAGCTGGTCAAAGCGATGCAGCGAACATCGCTGCTCAATGGACCATGAAGGCCAAAGCGGAGCATTAGCAATTGCTCCAACAAGTGGCAAAGGTCATCACTATGCAAGAGAAGGTGGAGAAGGTGGCGGAGGAGTGATGGTAACACCATCATGAGCCATAACTAGCTTTAATTAGTCATAATCAACTAACAAATGCTCCCACATAATCACCTAAGAGCTATAATTCCACACATATCCATTTTGAGAGAACATTAAAACAAGGTTAATTCTGCAGTTTTAACATCACATCATAAACACAAAATAACCAAAGGATTTTTTAGGGGTAAATTAAAGGTCAAATGAGCATTAAAGTCTAATAAGTAGATCTATACAGACAGAAACGGGGTTTCACACATTTTGAGAATCAAATCATAAACACAAAATCCTAATTTCTAACCCACTTGAATTAAAGAGGTTCTGGTTAGGATCAAATTCATCTAAACCTCCTAAATTTCATAGAAAAATATTCTCATAGGTTTGATACCCTTTGTTTGATCATCTAAACCTATTTTGACCTTGAACAGAGTCTCAGGCAGAAGTTTGCCCTAATTTGGGTTTTAATAAAAATTTCCTAGTCAAACTTGGTCAAAACTGAAAATTGACTTCACCATTAGATTCCTTGTATCCAAATTAGGTTAAGGCCAAAATTTGTATCCAATCAGAATTCATCTTAACCTAGTTTGCAATATAGTCCCTTAAAACTCTATTTTTCACACTTGAGCCCCTAACTTTCAAAATAATTGCAAAAAGCCCCCTAACTTCTCATCATTTTCTTCAAAACAATCCTTGCCGCATTGATAGGAGGAACCCAAAGCACCAATCTTCAATCTGGGATTTCTCCTTGATTTCTCAACCAAATCCTTCCAAAATTGGAAGGAATGATCTTAAGAAAATCCCCAATCATCAGAACCACACCTTGTGTTCTGATTCATACCACATAACTCGTGTGAACTCCTCAAGATCAGGGATCTACTTCCCCAAAATTTTGAGCTCCTCGAGCTTGTTTCCAAGCTTGGAAGCTGCCCTTGGACCTTTAAAAGGCCCCCCATAGTGAGGCCTTGCTCCTTAGTCGTTTCTAAGTTGGAAATCCTCCTCTTCCCTTCTCTCTGACCGCGAGCTCCACCGACTCCGACGACCTCCTCAATCCCTCTCATCAAGGCCTCCAACGGACAAATTGGAGGCACCTCCTTCCTCCTCTCCTTCCTCCACTCCTCGCAAGACCAGCGAGAGCATCCCAGACCCCCCTGTCATCGTCGCTTCCTCCACTGGAGAATTCGTCCTCTCCGGTGCTGCTCAATCAAAGCCGGCACAGATCTCCTTCCTTGTCATCCATTAGTTAGCTCAACCTCTTCCTCTCCTTCTCCTGAATCTTCCTATCTCTTTCTCTCCCTAATTCGACCGACAAATCACTCGTTCTCCCTTCGTCTTCTTCCCCTACGGCCGTGCTCCGGCGTGGCCATCTGCCCTCCGCACACCACCAAACACCTCACCAACACCTCCGTTACCTTTGCCTCACCTCTGCTATCAAAACCCCTCCTCTTATTCCGCGCCTTACCCACCACACACCTCTACCGAATACCACCTGTCGCCGACACCTCAGACTTCGCACACCCTCCACACGCACACACACACCACAAGAACCCCAACATCACCTTCGCCATCACTGAGCGAAGCTTATGAGCTAATCTAATTGTGTCGAGAGGCCGTATGCATGTTTTCAGGCCTTCGCCGCAGATCCGCTGCCACTACCATCTTCTCCGACACCATTCATCATCAGTCGGCCACCTTTGGTCTCACCCTCACTCTCAATCGATGCAAAAGCATATGAAGACACTTCCCAAGGCTTCAATTGGATAGCAGAGCCTCAGCAGCTACGTCGATTTGGGAGGATCATTTGCCACTATTTCACTATGGAGGGGCGAGGGACTTAGTCCCACATTGTAAGTAGAAGAATTGCTTGTTTGGTATAAAAGGCAAAAGTGCCTTAAGCCATTTGCCCAAGACACTGGGGGGTCGGGTCCCCTACTCACTCAAGCACACCTCGCTCAACCCCACGCCCCATGAGCCTGGTCTCCTACCCAAATTCGATTGCCCGCCTGTACACCCGATTAGCCCCAGGTCTGAGAGATAAAGAGAAGAGGATTTGTGAGGAGAAAGGGGGAGAGTTTTGCTTCGAGGCTAAGTGCCTTGGGATGCATGCTGAAGGAAGAGGCTTACACTTAGCCTCTGAGAAGGTTGGCTCTTGAGCTATGCTTGAGAAGGCTTGAAGATGCAAAAGCCTTGAGAGGTCGTTACCCTTGTGTACTTACTGAGGCTCAGTGCCTTAACACTTGAGCCATATGAGAAGAGTGCCTGTCGTCTGATATTGATTCAAGGGTACTGTAGCCACATTTAAGTATCTAAGTTGATGTGGATTAATTGATTGAGAACAATGTTGATTTATTTGAATGATTTGAATAAGTTGGGATATATGCTTAATTAAGAAGAATAACTGGTGATTCAAATCACCATTGTTTTATCTTTTTAATTCTTTTTGTCCCAAGGATCTTTTGACATACATTGATTATCAATCTGGCAAGTTTTATTCATTACATATCTTTTATTGTTCTTAATTTACTATGCTCGTTTATTCTGAATTGAGATTAGTATTGTGGATTCCATTTGCTCCCTGCGAATGACCTCGGACTCCAAATAGAATTCGAGTTTATAAATTTAAGTGTTTTGTGCGATTTTGTCAACTATACTATGACGTAATCTTAAAAAATGATGATTTCGCTCAAACAAAGAGGCTGAGCAAAGGCTCTGCTCCCAGCAAGAGGGGGCCAACCAAGTAGGTCAGCTGGAGGGGGAGCTGAAGAAGACCCGCTCCATGCTGCGGAGGGCCTCCGTCGCTGGTGAGGAGCTGGAGGAGAGGTTCATGAGGGCTCATGGAGCCCATCTAGTGTTTCTGAGGGACCTGTCAAAGAGCCTCTTACCCTCCTGCACCAACATCATCTCCTTGAAGGAGGAGGTGCAAGTGCTCAAGGCTGACCACTCTTCCTCAGCGGAGGGGTACGAGAGGGCTGTCGAGGAGGAGCACATCCGCATGAGTGCATCAATCGATAGACTTACTTCCATGTGAGCGAGTCTATAAAAGGCAGAGGCGGATGTGGAAAGGTAGAGGGCAACCTTAGCGAAGCCAAGGTGCTCACGTCAGAGCAGGGCTTGCGGGTGAAGGAACTGGAGGGGGCGGAGGGGCCCATAGAGGAGGCAGAGGGGCTTAAGCTGAATGTTGAGGTGGTGATGGACTTCTATGCTACACACCCGTCGATGGGACAGATCCAGGAGGAGCTTTCGCAAGAGATCGGGAAGCAGACTCTAACTTCCAGCTAGGCCCTTATTAAGGGGAAGCATGTCTCCACAGAGGAGTTGTGTGACTGATCCATTGACAAATTGGTGTCAGAATATGACTGCCTTAAGGGGGGCCAGTCTTATTGCTGACGATAAGCCCGTGGAACTACCTGCAGATCGATTGCCTGATAATAGGGTGGCCCAGATGACTACTGAGGAGGCAGCTCAACCGATCATCGAGGAGGCATGCCAGCCAAAGGTCACCGACCCGGCTACAGGAGTTGTTAGTACGCTCTGCCTTTTACCTACAAGTAGAGACGTGGGAGTAGGGCCCTCTAGCAATGTTATCTGTTGGGAAAACGTAGATCGCATTTTCGATAAAAGCATCGTAGTATAGTTGAGAAATACGATCCAACAAAGATATTGTTTTGAAAATAACGAGACTTTGAGTCCTGGTCATTCGTCTCTAGGAGGAGTTGTTTTTATTTTTGAAATCGATCTTAAAGCCGCTCTACTTTATTTAAACGACATGCTAGTGCGTAATATATAGACGGTTAAAGAACAGGCACTAAAATCAGGCAAATATGATAATCATTTAGCTCAAGGTGATTTCAAGCACATAAGAGATATATATATATAAAATGAAATTTCATTCATCGTGGGAGAGTTGTTGCACAAGGAAATCTAGAGGAAAGCTTATACATGAATGCTTAAAATTAAATCTAAAATTAAATCTAACTACCAGAAAACGATTGCATACAAGAATCAGCGGGGGGATTTCGCATGCATCATTGGGGGAGAAGTAAGACTACTCTACTAAGTAGTAAATGAAAGCAATAAAAATTATGAAGAGCATGATCTAGAGCTAGAAGAATAGAGGGCATTCAGGGGTGGTCCCCGATGGCCTTGGAGTGGTCGAGAGGAGAATGAGGGGCGGCCAATGTAGCTTAGGCCGACCCTTGGAGAGAAGTAGGGCTGATCCAGCATCCCGGCATGTTGTCCTCCATGGTGGTGGTAGTGAGCTTGTGGAGGTGGAGTGAGTGGCTAAGTTGAGGTGGCGTGAATGTCACCAATGGAGAGCAATTGCCAAGGGAGTGAATGGGTGTAAATGGCCACCCAAGGAGTCTTTTTATAGACCTAAGGGAAGCTCTCTAGAGAATTATGGAATTCTCTAGAGAGGCCTATGGTGGGAGCTCGTGGGAGAGTGAGAGAGAGAGGGTGGAAGGTGGTTTTTAGATCCACCAAATGTGTATCTAAAAATTGAATGGCTCTTGGTTGCTATTTTTGGCAACCAAGGCAACCACACATGGTAGAGAGTTCTAGAGAACTCTAGGCTAGATATTTTCGTGTGGATGGTGTGTGTGGGTGTGTGTGGGTGTGTGTGGGTCGAAACTTAGGTGGCTAGGTTGATTAAGTTGGGTTCTAGTGGGTTTAGGTCAAGGTAGGTCTCAAATTAGGGTTATAAACCCTCATTCACTAAGGTAAAGTGCCATTAAACTTAATACAAGTTTAATTGGGTGTGTGGAAACTTAATTGAGAGTAATACAACTCAATTAAGTTAAGTCTAGGTCAATTGGACTCTCACTGAGTCCAATTGGACAGTGTGTGCTGAGATCAGGGCTCAATTGGACTCAATGAGTCCAATTAAATAGGCTGATGGAATTGACTAAGATCCAAGTCAATTAGGTTTAGTGAGGACCTAATTAGGTCCTTAGGGAGGTTTAGAGGTGATGTACTAGGGTTATGGCACCTTAATTTAGGTTCCTATGGGGTTGGAATTGGGTTTAGGGACCTAGAGATCCAAGATCAAGGCTTAAATCTCAAAACAGGAATTGGAGAGCAGTATCAGACGTCTAATTATCGAATCAGACGTCTTATGCTCAAAAATCAGAAGTCCAGACTTGTTGTCTGGACGTCCAATCAGAGTCAGGAAGGATTTCGGGTTCTTCTTTGGGTATTCTACAGAAATTAGACGTCTGACAAAGTGTCTGGACGTCCAATAACACTGCAGAAGTGGGTTTGAAGTGTGAGGGAGTTGGCTAAGGGTCCTGGACGTCTTAAAACTTATCTGGACATCCAGAGAAGGGTTGGAACTAGGGTTTTAGGGCTTCCTAGGGTGTTGTGACCTAATCTAAGGGTGGCTAAGGCTTGGGGAAGTCTCTAGGCTATCCTAGGGCTAGGATGGACCTAAGCTCTTCACATTTTACTGCTTTATTCCTACTTAATAGAATAACAAACTTTTAACCCCCTTACATTATTATTCCTACATTTAAACTAGGTCTTCTGCTCCAGCTCTGCTACAACTCCTGTTATTCCTGATCCAGCTTCAGATCCAACTCCTGATCAGCTTATTCCCTGCAATCGACATAATGCACTTAATCAGCACATTATAACATTATTTTGTGCATAGCTAAAGGAAAGCAGTAAAGATGCAGATAATGCGTATGCATGCATGAATAACCCTAACTTATGCTAAGTCCTAGCTTAATCTAGGCCAATTAAGACCTATGATTGCTACGCAATCATTATCCTTGTTGTCTCTTCTCTCTCTCGCTCTCTCTCTCTCTGAGAAAGATGTAATAGGAGAAATTTTTGGAATGAAAAAATCTCCTTTTTTTATTAGTCATGGGCATTTATACATGGTACATTGGTAAGTTGCTTGCATGCCAAGTGCCAAAGATATCCCTACCATTTAGGGCTTGTAATTCGTAAAAGCCACCTAGACTGTCTTTACGAATCTTGTAAGGCCCTTCCCATGATGGATCTAGCTTTCCGCCTGATTGGGTCAGCATGGAGACTTCGCACTTATAGGTCTCCTTGAGAGAACTTCCATGTTTTGATGCAGTTATTGTAGGAGGCGGTTGTGGCCTCTTTACGCTTGAGGGCCGTCTCGGAGGCTTTGTCCCTTAGCTCGTCTAGGAGGTCTAAAGATAAGAGAACTTGGTTGTCATTGGTGGTCAAGTCATATAGTTGCGTTCTGTATGCGGGGACGACCGTTTCGATGGGTAATCGGGCTTCCATGACATATACTAAGCTAAATGGTGTATGGTCTCTGAAAGTCCTCTGGCAAGTCTTGTATCCCTAGAGAACGTCTAGAAGCTCCTCTGCCCATCTCCCTTTGGTTGCATCCAGCCAACGTTTGAGCATTGAGATGATGGTGCAGTTAGTTACTTCGGCTTGCCCGTTCACCTGGGGATGACCTACTGACGTAAAGCACAGACAGATGTCCCAGCTACTACAAAATTATTCGAATTTTCTGCAAGTGAACTGGGTTCCGTTGTCTGGGACTATGTAGTGGGGTATCCCGTACCGAGCTATAATGCTTTTTCAAACGAAGGATATGACCCTGTCGGCCATGGGGCTGGCCATGGCTTCAACCTCGACCCATTTAGAAAAGTAGTTGACAAGCACCAAGATGAACTACTTATGAGCCGGTGCTGGCGAGAAGGGACCGAGGAAATCCATGCCCCATTTTGCAAAGGGATGGGTGATATGACGATTACCATCTTTCCAGGCAGCAAGTGGTGCAAGGTGGTGAACTGTTGTCATTTATCTTACTTGCATATAAAGGCTTTGCAATGTTGCTTCATCTGGGGCCAGAAGTAGCTCTCCTGGATTATTCTGGCGAGGAGCGCCGTGTACCCCTTGTGGTTCCCACAAGCACCTCCATAGGCCTCTTAAAGTGCTTGGGTTTCCTCATCCTGAGTTAGAAAACATAGTAAGGGGGTTGAATACCCCCTCTTGTACAATTGGTCATCTACCAAGGTATACCTGGATGCTTTGAGGCAAAAGGCCTTAGGCCAGGGTTCTCCCGAGAGCAGCTCACTAGAGCTCAAGTAACAATAGGCGTCATCTAGGAGGACTACTCTATTGTGAGCATTCTGGGAGCGATGACAGTTGGCTCTTTCAAAGTCTAAAGGCAAATGCCCTCAACTTGCCCCTAAGAGATGGCAACGGTGAGTTTAGCCAATGCATCTGCCAAGGGGTTGTCCACTAAGGGCACCCAGCTGATGGAGACGATCTTCAAGTCCACCAACTCCTTGACTTTGTCGGCATATAGCATCATGTTCAAATCCCGAGCTTGGTATTTGTTAAGAGACCCGAGGCATTAAAACACTTTAAGACGTCTGGGAGTTGGTCCAGACGTCTGGTCAGATGTCTAGACGCCTTCCCAGACATTTGGAAATAAATTTTTGCGTATGTACGATCGTGAGTCTGCGCACATGCCGCGCACAGACTGAAACCCACCGCCCTCTTCTTTTTCTCTCCCCTAGCCGACCTGCAGATGCCTTCCCCCACGCCTACAAATACTCCTCTCCCCTCTCCCTCATTCACCACATCCACCCATCTCCTCCTTCCTCCAGTGCGAGTGCAAGAGCGAGAGTGAGAACAAGCCGCCGCTGCTGCCGGGTATAGTGAGAAGGAAGAGGAGAGAGCATGCGTGCCGTGAGGGAGTGAGCTCGCTAAAGCAGCTCGAGGCTAGACGGTGGGTGCGCGAAGGAGCATTGTGCTGGGGAGGTTCCCTCGGTGCTGCTGCAGCTCAGGTAGCGGGCGAACGAGCACGGCGCGGCCGCGCGCAGTGGGAAGAAGACGAAGGAGGTTCTGATTCTGGGAATTTTTCCCAGAATCAGATGTCTGGACCTACATCCAGAAGACGTGGGCGACGATTGCAGGGAGCTCCAGACGACTGAGAGGTATGTATTTCCTCCTCTACCTCCTTTTGCGGATACGGCCATGTAGGCCATTCCACTGAGGTTCTGAGATGTGTTGTGTTGAGGAAGTTTTCGCCGCCCGTGTAGGATTCGTTTCGGGAAGGCGCGGGGACACGTCCCCCCATGCAGTTCAGACGTCTAGGCAAGGCAGCAGACGGCGGAGAGCGTCTCCAGACGTCCGGAGAGGTGGTCGAACGTCTGGAACTAGGTCCAAATGGTTCAGCAGGATCCCTGGACGTCTGAGGAGCAGCGCAGAGTGAAGTATGACCTGGACCACTTTTTAAGACGTCTGGAAGGTGTTCCAGACGTCTGATTTGAGTCAGACTTATCATTTTTGACCCATTTAGGGTCCGTTCGAGGTCCAATTTCCGTGTTTAAGATTCCGTTCTTCTCAGAATTAGTTCCTCTACTTGTTTGAAATACTTTTATCCTATTCTGAGTGGTTCATTGTGATTGATCCTTGTGTTAGGACCTCATTTTGTTGTGACTTTTGGGGTTGCTAAGGCACGTGGACCTGCCGATCACGCCCCCATTACTCCTGATTTTGCAGGTAGAGTGGCTTTCCTTAGTTAATTACAACATTAATGCATATCTCAAATAAATGATAGATCCTAGGGTATGGCATGAATCCTAGGACCAGAAAAACTAGATTGAATGATAGATCCTAGGGTATGGCATGAATCCTAGGACCTAAAAGCTAGATTGAATGATAGATCCTGTGGTGTGGCATGATTCCTAGGAACAGAAACACTGAAATGAATGTCTTGAATGCCTGAATTGCAGTCTTGGATAAGTAGATAGAATAATGATAATTGCCTGTAATTGGATAACAGCTGTCTGTGAAATGTAGAGTACTGTTGCTAGTAACTGTTACATGTAATTCCTATTGTTTGGAAACTAAATTTGAGATTCTTGTATATAAATTGGAAAAGAAAGATTAAATGTTGGAAACACGTGCTATATGCGAATAAAACTGAAATGATGAAACCTAGTATGGCTTGGCCTGAGAAATGTGAGCACGAACCCTACGGGGAATTAGGAGTAGAGCTCCTTGAAAATGAATAGAATGGAACTGGGAAAGTGAATGGGGAAGTGAGCTGGCCATTGAGTACGGAGTACCAAGGAGAGCGACTATCCCCCTGTTTAGTGCAGAGTGGAGCTAGCTGCCCTAGGGTTGGGACCCAGGGTTAGGACTGGCCACTTTGTACCGACTCGGTGGCCCTCGCGTACACAGTACCAGGGAGAGCTACTAGTGTAGGGAGAGAGGTAGCCACCCCACGGGACCTGGGGTTTAGCTAGCCGTCCTACACCGACTTGTTAGGCCCACTGGGCAAACCAAGGTAGTTAGGCGAGGGTGCGCAGACTGTGGAGGGCAAGACCCCTGTTTGGTTACTGTGGAGGGGCTAGACCCCTGTTACTGAGAGGGCTCTACCTTATACTGGTTCTGTGTTGTGCTTTGGGCACACCCGTTAACGGAAATGACTAACTGCATGCCAGTGTGGGGTAGCTACCCGTGCGTTTATCGCGCATGCCATAGTCACCGTTACGTGTGTTACCACCTTTTTCAGAACCAGGTGTTGAGTAGCCAGAGCCTACGACTGCGGAAGATGCTGGGCCTAGTAAAGCCCAGTAGTTGTACTTTTATTGTACTCATTTTTCTGTAGTAGTGAGTATTCTATTACACCTTTGTACTCTTTTTGTAAACTTCATATTTCTGTACCTGTTTTTAATTCTCTACTGTTGTGGTGGTGTGTACTCTAGTAGTTCTTTTCTTTACCGCTGTACTTTTGTTACTGTTAGTTGCTTGCATGGTGAATGTGGTTTATTTTACTGCTTTTTGGTTACTTTCTCGTTGGACGACTGGGTCTTGGGATCAGTCGAGTCGATCGAATTCTCGTGTCCTGTAGGGATTCGGGAATCGGGTCGTAACAAGATGGTATCAGAGCAAAGTCGTCCCGAGAAGTGAATCAACTGGCTGGAAAATAACCAATTCACGTGCTTGTAACTAGAGTAGCCACCACAACGTACCTTTTGACATCTGTTTTAAGGTTCCTTCATTGAATATCGATTAGTATTAACGTCTTTTCTGTTCTGTGTTCGCATCTCCTTGCAGGAGGTGCCTCGATGAGGAGGTAGCGAGGCGGGCTGCGGATGTGGCGGAGGACGAGGTCGGAGGGGCGGGCGCGTTGACCCCGACTCCTCAGTGGACCAGCCACTGCTCCCGGGCATTCAGGCCTAGGACCTCGCCCAGCTGATACGGGATATTGTTCGAGAGGAGCTCCACCCGCCGCAACGAGCGCCTCTCCCTGGGGCTGCGGAGGAGGAGTCCTCTGTGGGACAGCGAGACGGACACGAAGTTGGACGTGGGGGACGGGGTATCCCTCCACCACCCCCACCTTCCTCCAACACTTCCGAGCACGAGGCTTCTTTACCTGGAGACGTACCAACTTCTCCACTACAGCGCCACTATGAGCTTTTCGGACAGTTTCGGAAGCTAGTTAAGACCCAAGGCATCAAAACACCTTAAGACGTCTAGTTAGACGTCTGAATGCCTTCCCAGACGTTTGGAAATAAATTTTTACGTGTGTACGATTGCGAGTCTGCGCGCGTGCCGCGCGCACACTAAAACCCACCGCCCTATTCTTTTTCTCCCCCCCGCCGACCTGCAGACGCCTTCCCCCACGCCTGCAAATACTCCTCTCCCCTCTCCCTCGTTCACCACATCCACCCATCTCCTCCTTCCTCCAGTGCGAGCGCGAGAGCGAGAGTGAGAGCAAGCCGCCGTTGCTGCCAGGTGCAGTGGCGGAGAGGAGAGGTGCAGTGAGAAGGAAGAGGAGAGAGCACACGTGCCGTGAGGGAGTGAGCTCACTGGAGCAGCTCGATGCCGGCCGGCGGGCACGCGGAGGAGCGTTGTGCCGGGGAGGTTCCCTCGGTGCTGCTGCAGCTCAGGCAGCGGGCGGACGAGCGCGGCGCGGCCGCGCACAACGGGAAGAAGATGAAGGAGGTTCTGATTCTGGGAATTTTTCCCAGAATCAAACATCTGGACCTACATCTAGACGACGTGGAAGACGTCTGGAGGGAGCTCCAAACGACTGAGAGGTACGTATTTCCTCCTCTACCTCCTTTTGCGGATACGGCCATGCAGGCCGTTCCGCCGAGGTTCTGAGACGTGTCGTGTTAAGGAAGTTTCATCGCGCATGCAGGATTCGTTTCGGGAAGGCGCGGGGACACGCCCCTCCACGTAGTTCAGACGTCTGGGCAAGGCATCAGACGGTGGAGAGCGTCTCCAGACGTCCGGAGAGGTGGTCAGACGTCTGGAACTGGGTCCAGACAGTTCAGCAGGATCCCTAGACGACTAAGGAGCAGCGCAGAGTGAGGTATGATTTGGACGACTTTTAAGACGTCTGGAAGGTGTTCCAGACATCTGATTTGAGTCAGAGTTGTCATTTTTGACCCGTTTAGGGTCCGTTTGAGGTCCGATTTCCACGTTTAAGATTCCGTTCTTCTCAGAATTAGTTCCTCTACTTGTTTGAAATACTTTTATCCTATTCTGAGTGGTTCCTTGTGATTGATCCTTGTGTTAGGACCTCGTTCTGTTGTGACTTTTGGGGTTGCGGAGGTACGTGGACCTGCCGATCATGCCCCCATTACTCCCGGTTTTGTGGGTAGAGTGGCTTTCCTTAGTTAATTGCAACATTAATGCATATCTCAAATAAATGACAGATTCTAGGGTATGGCTTGAATCCTAGGACCAGAAAAACTAGATTAAATGATAAATCCTAGGGTATGGCATGAATCCTAGGACCTGAAAACTAGAATGAATGATAGATCCTAGGGTGTGGCATGATTCCTAGGAAAAGAAACACTGAAAAGAATGTCTTGAATGCCTAAATTGCAGTCTTGGATAAATAGATAGAATAATGATAATTGCCTGTAATTGGATAACAGCTGCATGTTAAATGTAGAGTATTGTTGCTAGTAACTGCTACATGTAATTCGTGTTGTTTGGAAACTAAATTCGAGCTGCTTGTATATAAATTGGAAAAGAAAGATTAAATGTTGGAAACCCTGCTATATGCGAATAAAACTGAAATGATGAAATCAAGTATGGCTTGGCCTGAGAAATGTGAGCACGAACCCTGTGGGGAATTAGGAGTAGAGCTCCTGGAAAATAAATAGAATACAACTGGGAAAGTGAATGGGGAAGTGAGCTAGCCATTGAGTATGGAGTACCAAGGAGAGCGACTGTCCCCCTATTCAGTGCAGAGCGGAACTAGCTGCCTTAGGGTTGGGACCCAGGGTTAGGACTGGCCACTTTGTACCGACTCAGTGACCCTCGCGTACACAGTACCAGGGAGAGCCACTAGTGTATGGAGAGAGCTCGCCACCCCACGGGGCCCGGGGTTCAACTAGCCATCCTACTAGTGTAGGGAGGTTCCCTCGGTGCTGCTGCAGCTCAGGCAACGGGCGGACGAGCGCGGCGCGGCCACGCACAGCGAGAAGAAGATGAAGGAGGTTCTGATTCTGGGAATTTTTCCCAGAATCAGACATCTGGACCTACATCCAGATGACGTGGATGACATCTGGAGGGAGCTCCACACGACTGAGAGGTACGTATTTCCTCCTCTACCTCCTTTTGCGGATACGGCCATGCAGGCCGTTCTGCTAAGGTTCTGAGACGTGTCGTGTTGAGGAAGTTTTCGCCACGCCTGCAGGATTCATTTCGGGAAGGTGCGGGGACACGCCCCCCCACGCAGTTCAGACGTCTGGGCAAGGCACCAGCCGGCGGAGAGCATCTCCAAATGTCGGGAGAGGTGGTCGGACGTCTGGAACTGGGTCTAGACGGTTCAGTAGGATCCCTGGACGACTGAGGAGCAGCGCAGAGTGAGGTATGATTTGGACCACTTTTTAAGATGTCTGGAAGGTGTTCCAGACGTCTGATTTGAGTCAGAGTTGTCATTTTTGACCCGTTTAGGGTCCGTTCAAAGTCCGATTTCCACGTTTAAGATTCTGTTCTTCTCAGAATTAGTTCCTCTACTTGTTTGAAATACTTTTATCCTGTTCTGAGTGGTTCCTTGTGATTGATCCTTATGTTAGGACCTCGTTCTGTTGCGGCTTTGAGGGTTGCGGAGGCACACGGACCTGCCGATCACGCCCCTATTAATCCCGATTTTGCAGGTAGAGTGGCTTTCCTTAGTTAATTACAACATTAATGCATATCTCAAATAAATGATAGATCCTAGGGTATGGCATAGATCCTAGGACCAGAAAAACTAGATTGAATGATAGATCCTAGGGTATGGCTTGAATCCTAGGACCTGAAAGTTAGATTGAATGATAGATCCTATGGTGTGGCATGATTCCTAGGAACAGAAACACTGAAATGAATGTCTTGAATGCCTGAATTGCAGTCTTGGATAAGTCGATAGAATAATGATAATTTCCTGTAATTGGATAACAGCTGCCTGTGAAATGTAGAGTACTGTTGCTAGTAATTGCTACATGTATTTCCTGTTGTTTGGAAACTAAATTCGAGCTGCTTGTATATAAATTGGAAAAGAAAGATTAAATGTTGGAAACACGTGCTATATACGAATAAAACTGAAATGATGAAACCTAGTATGGCTTGGCATGAGAAATGTGAGCACGAACCCTACGGGGAATTAGGAGTAGAGCTCCTGGAAAATGAATAGAATGGAACTGGGAAAGTGAATGGGGAAGTGAGCTGGCCATTGAGTACGGAGTACCAAAGAGGGCGACTGTCCCCCTGTTCAGTGCAGAGCGGAGCTAGCCGCCCTAGGGTTGGGACCCGGGGTTAGGACTGGCCACTTTGTACCGACTCGGTGGCCCTCGCGTACACAGTACCGAGGAGAGCTACTAGTGTAGGGAGAGAGGTAGCCACCCCACGGGGCCTGGGGTTCAACTAGCCATCCTACACCAACTTGTTAGGCCCACTGGGCAAACTAGGGTAGTCACGCGAGGGTGCGCGGACTATGGAGGGGCAAGACCCCTGTTTGGTTACTGTGGAGGGGCCTATACTGGTTCCATGCTGTTACTGAGAGGACTCTACCCTATACTGGTTCCATGCTGTGCTTTGGGCGCACCCGTTAACGGAAACGACTGACTGCGTACCAGTGCGGGGTAGCTACCCGTGCATTTATCGCGCGTGCCGTAGTCACTGTTACGTCTGTCAGCGACCTTGGGGTGGTTGACTGAGGGTAGGACCACCACGGGGGACTCTCCCGGCCAGAAGAGCACCACATGCTACTTCTACTTTTCGGAAAAGACTACAATCAAGATCATTCCCACGAGGAATATTCGAGATCAAGAGAAAGACCTGAGAAATAAACCAAGAAAGAGTAAATAGATAAATAAAGAAAGAAATTAAAAACAACAGCTACTTGTCCACCTTTACTGTTTTTCTTAGCTAGCTAGTTGCCACTCTACTCAGCGTTTTGTTAACGTGTCGTACTTACCACCTTTTTCAGAACTAGGTGTTGAGTAGCCAGAGCCTACGACTGCGGAGGGTGCTGGGCCTAGTAGAGCCCAGTAGTTGTACTTTTGTTGTACCCATTTTTCTGTAGTAGTGAGTATTCTATTACACCTTTGTACTCTTTTTGTAAACTTCATATTTCTGTACCTATTTTTAATTCTCTACTGTTGTGGTGGTGTGTACTCTAGTAGTTCTTTTCTTTACTGCTGTACTTTTGTTACTGTTAGTTGCTTGCATGGTGAATGTGGTTTATTTTACTGCCTTTTGGTTACTTTCTCGTTGGATGACTAGGTCTTGGGATCAGCCGAGTCGGTCCGATTCTCGTGTCCTGTAGGGATTCGGGAATTGGGTCGTAATAGTATTCACCGTTTATTTGGTTGGCGACTAGTTGGGAATCCATGTGGATCTCGAGCGAGGCGATCCCCATGGATTTTGCTACCCAGATTCCTACCATCATGGCCTCGTATTCCACCTGGTTATTGGATGTAAGGAAGTCCAATTTTATGGCATACATATGAGTATTGTTGTCTGGCGCAGTTAGAGTTATCCTAACCCTAGACCCGACTATCATGGACAAGCTGTCGACATATAGTTGTCAGGGGAGTGAGAGGAGGGCATCGGGATGAGCGAATTCGACCACGAAGTCCACCAAGACTTGTGCCTTAATATCCCTTCATAGCTGATATTTGACATCGAATTCAGCTAGTTCCATAGCCCATTTGATCTATCGTGCTAACCCCATGGGCTTGTGTAACATTCACCGGAGGGAGTAATCTGACAGGACCGTTATTGCGTGGGCTTGGAAATATGGGCGTAGCTTCTGGGCTGCGGTGACGAGAGCTAAACCCAACATTTCGATGACCGTATGCTTGGCTTCCGCACCTTGATAAGTTTTGCTGATGAAGTACATGAGTCACTGAGCTCCACCCTGAGAGTTGACTAGGACTGTGCTGATGGCTGATGCAGAGGCGGCCAAATATAGAAAGAGAACTTCCCCAGGCTGGGGGCGGTCAGGATAGGGGACTTTGGAGTGCACTCTTGACTTCCTCCAGGGCCTTCTAGTAGTGAGGAGTCCAATGGGTGGCATTGTAGCCTTTTCCCTTTTTATGCTCTCAAAGAAGGGTAGGCATTTGTCAGATGATCGAGACAAGAATCGACCTAATGAGGCGATCTTACCGACCAACGACTGTAACCCTTTCAGAATGCCTAGTGGTTGCAGGTCTTCAATTGCTTAGATCTTATCCGAGTTGACTTCGATTCCCCAGCTAGAAACCAGGAACCCCAGAAACTTGTTGGTCGAGACCCCAAAAGTGCACTTATCAGGGTTCAGGCGAAGGCGGGTGTTCCTTAGAATTTGGAACACCTTAGCCAAGTATTCTAGGTGTTGTGGGAAGTTTGATCCCTTCACAAGCATATCATCAATATACACATCAAATTATTTTCCTATTATTTTTACGAAAACCATGTTTACAAGGCATTGGTATGTGGCCCCAGCGTTTTTTAAGCCGAAGGGCATGACTCTATATTGGAAGAGGCCCCTATCAATGATGAAGGAGGTGTGAGGCCTGTCTACTAGGACGAGGCTGATCTAGAGGTACCTATTGTAGGCGTCTAAGAAGGACATGTGGGGATTGTCTGCTACAAGAGTCCACCAGAGAGTCCACCCTTGGTAAGGGGAACTCGTCCTTTGGGCAAGCTTCGTTCAGGTTGGTGAAATCGACGCACATGCGCCACTAACTATTGGCCTTTTTCACCATTACAAAGTTCGAAAGTCATTCTGGGTACAAGGATTCTTCAATGAATCCTACATCTAGGAGCTTCTATACCTTAGCCTCGATCGTCTGCCATTGCTCTGCTGATTTATGCCTGCGCGTCTGCTTGACTGCGCGGGTGCCCGCCTGAATGAACAGGTGGTGCTAAATCAGGGACGGGTCCACCCCGAGCAAGTCGCTGGCGAACCAAGCGAAGACATCTATGTTGGCCCGAAGCAGGAGTAGCAGCTCCTGCACTTTGGAGGGTGCAAGGTCCACTCCGACCCGGATGAGCTTGGTAGCGTTGTTGGGATAAATCTGTGCAGCCATGGCTAAAGAGCCCGACTATAATCCCAAAGTCGTCGGCTGATCAACAGGGTGGTCTCTTGTTGGATCACCTGGACTTGGTTTCTTTTCTTCCCCCATTTTCGTGACTAGGGGGGCTTCGACTCTAGGGACTGCTCCAGCTCGATTCGAAGGAGCTCGAGCTTGGCCAACTGATCTCCATGCATTATTTCGACTCCATGTGGAGATTGAAAAAGCACAAATTGGAACTATGAGGAGGGGATCAACCGTAAGGCGTGGGTGGTGGGATGGCCAAGGATGCCGTTGAAAGCTGTAGTCAACCCGACCACTACGAATGTTGTCGTGCAGTTGAGGTGTCTGTCCCCATCACAGATGGACAAAGAAAGGCTGATTTCCCCTTTCAGCATTACTTTGTGATTGCTGATCCCAACCACTGGATGAACCAAAGGGGCTAGGTGCTCTTCCATGAAACCTAGCTGACGTAGGGTTTTGAGGAAGAGGACATCGACAGCGCTTCCCTCGTCAACGAGGAGCCAGGGCTACTATCGCCCAGCCAGTAAGAGCATAAGCAGCAACGGGTCAGTATGTTCCACTGGGTCAGGGAGGGAGGCAAACAGTCATGAGGCCACCTGCCTAATGAGACCTCTTTCGCCCCACTGGAGGGTAGGGAAAGCACTAAGGGCCGATCGCCAGGAGGGGCTGGTCTGCTGACCTAGGGAGGCGTTGACCCCAAAATTGACTTCAACCTCTGCACTCACAGGGGGTATGTTGTGAATGTGCTGGGGCTCTCCGAGTATCGCCGCTATGACTCAGCGATGGTACTCAATCGATGGGAGCAAGGGGGATACTTCCCGTTCAAGGAGGCGAGCCGTGACATCGTTGGGCTCTGGACACCCAACTAATACCATGTTAATCCCATGGAAGTGCTGAAGCCTCTCCTTGTGGTAATCTTCCGAGCCCTCCACGGGGCCCTTGCCTTTATCCCTACCTTCGTTCCACCTAACAAAGTGCACCAGTTTTCCATGCTAGATCTGGAACTCTATTTGGTCGCACAGATCGCGACAGTGTTCAGTGGCATGGCCCCGGGCCTTGTGATACTTATAGTAGGGCCCGATGTCCGCCTTCCTCTTCATTGGCTTAGGCAAGAGTAGCAGGTCCTTGTCCATAGACCATACTTCCGCTAACACGTTCACCTAGTTCACGACTAAGAGAGTGTATTCCTTAAAATAATCCCACCTGGTCTGGTAGGGACCATTGTTTCGACCCTTGCCTGGCCAATCGTTCCTTTGCTCTGGGAAGCTAGCCTTACTCTTACGTTGCGAGAGCGAAAAGTCATCTTGCTCCGCAAACGTCGTGGCACGATCCCAGAGTTCTGCCATGTCTCTGGACGGGAAGTCATCGATGTCATACCAAAACCTCTAAGTCAAGAGTTCTAACTTGAAGTATTGAATGGTGATGGCATTATGAGGCCGCTTGCACTTGAAGTACCGGGCCTTAAATTGGTTTAGGCATGAACGGAACAACTCACTCTTCCACTGCTGGACTTCTGACAGCCTTTTGAGGTTGTCTCTAACCTCTGCTGTTCGGTGAAGTACTGGTAGAACTTGTCGGCCAATTCCTGGAAGTAGACGATTTGTCCAACCGGTAGTTCGTTGAACTACTCGTGGGCCATGTCGAACAGATAGGATGAGAATACTCTGAAAAGCACTCCGTCGGGGCAGCCATGTAGTAGCATCATCTAGCAGTAACTCTCAACCAAGCTATTGGGGTCCACCGTCCCGTCATATGGGGCCATGACGGGTTGCTTGAATCTCTTGGGCAGGGGGGCTATCATCACCTCCTCAGTGAAGGAGTAGGTGGTGATGTAGGCCCGAGGTTGTATCCCCTCATAACCCTGGTAACCTGGCAGACAATCTTAGGGATCGATCCCCCGCTGCCAGTTGCAAGGGGTTGAGCCCTTGAGATCTCCTCTGAGGATGGCGGGCTAGGAGCCTTCAGTGGGTCAGGAGAGACTTCCCCTCTCCGACTACTAAGCTCATGTTTTAGCTTCTCGAGCTGTTCGCATAAACGGGTGTTTTCGTCCTCTACCGCACAATGCCACCTCAACTACTTGTCGTCGAGGTTGGGCTGGCGGGTCTCCCCCTATGGAAGTGGACCAAGCTCCCGAACCTGCCGAGCTTCTCTGTGACTAAGATTTCCTCAACCCTGAGAGCCGCTAGTTTAACCCGACACTGCTCTTCCCTCACCTGTAGCTCAGGGAGGGGGTCATGTTCATGGTCCTCCGGGACTTCCTACTTCTCCTTGTTTGGCTCGCTCAAAGGGAGGCATGTCTTGGACACAGACACGCTTGACTCAACCCAATCCGACGCTTTCTCAAGGTCAACGTGGGAGGAGTTGCAAGTTGTGGGAGCCATTGGGAGGACCTCGAGATGTAGGAAACATTATCAATCAACAATTGTTTCCCATAGACGATGCCAATTGATAGGCATCCCGACATACGGAGCGTCCGACTTAAGTAACGATTGGACCTCCTTGGGCGGATGATCCGATCGTGGGATTTAAGCAATCTCACAAATGGCATAGGAAGTGGTTACCTAGTTCCACCGCAATGGGTATACGTCTGGGGGAGGATGGAGCTCCCAACTATGCACTAGAAATTCAGCAAGATTACAAAGCATACAATCTCTTGATTTCTCTCGGAATGCTTAGGGGAGGCCTTGATTTCTCCCAGCAAGATCTTCTGAGGGGATTAGGCTTGGGCTCCCAGTGGGATCTTCTGAGCAGATCGAGCTCCTAGCAAGATCTTCTGAGTAGATATGCTGCCAAGTTTTTATTACCAACTGCCACTGTCAGCATTTATTGGAGGTGCAGGCCTGTTGTACCCTCGCCAACCCCTCTGACAGATAGAGTCCTCTAGGTTCAGCTATGCCCAGTCTTCTCATATGCAGGCAAGTTAGACTGTTGGATCCATCCGCAAGATATTCTCCTTGGATGTAGGTAGGTTAGATCTCTGAATCTGCCTGTATTCAAGTTTCTCCAGGCCAAATCCTTCTTTTCGGATCTATCGTGGGATTTTAGGTTCGAGGACATTTTTTATCCCTCATCACCTTCCAAATTAATCCAACATCTTTTCTAGGTATCAATGATTATCACAAGTAAAACCCATAGTTGCCATGCTGAATGACGATCAATAAAGCAAGAAACCTCCTACTTGTTTAACAATTTAGAATCTATGGTCATAAATCCTTTTATGGGTCGACAATTCATCTTGTATTTTTAGTCTAATTTGAGCATGAAGTCATCCTATACCAACTAAAATAAAACTTGTAAATCAAACATAATTAAGAATAGCCTAAAATTTTTTACTATAATAATTCCTGCAAGTAGTTTTCTTCAGTCAACAATTAGTAGAATATAAAAGTTACTTTTCAATGAAATGGGTATACGATGAATGAGAGAATTCCATATAGAATGAATTATTTTCCAAGGCAAGTAAAATAAATATAAAGAACTCATACAAGCTCCTATCATAATAAATAATAAGACAAAGAAGTACATCAATCAAACAAATGAAGATCAAAAAAGATATGGTTGGTTGCTCCTAACTTAAGCCTTTCATCTTCAATTGCTTATATCCTAGACATAGGCCACGCTAGGAAAATATTAAAAACATTGACTAAACTAAAGCAAGAAGCAAAAAATAAATGTGCATGAAGATCGAATATAATATATTAATCACTACGCCATAAATTTTCTCAATTCTTAAAGTACAAGTATAATAATAGCCTACCAAATAACCTATGATTGAATTATATATGCCAATTCACCTCTAAACTATTAGCATGCACGGTCTTCTCACATTCCTCTAAGAACTTTAAATATGGTGGATTGGGAATTCAATCCCATGACGTCTAAATGTAAATGATGAGACTTTAGCACTCTAACAGTTCCTTGGAAGCATCTAAACTTATTCTTTCTTACCCATAAAATGAATATGAGTCTTAGTTCGTTTAGACTCTTGTGCTTACTTGGTATTCTCTTATTTTCATTTGCCATGCATGTTCTAATGTACACAATTTCAAAAACATTAGCGCTGCTATTCATTAAAAAAAGAAAAGAAAAAAGAATTTTTTGTATAAATATCATCAAAAATATTTAAAAGTATAAATGCCACTAAGAACTTCATATTTTAATATATGCCACTAAAAGCATATTTATTTTACAAAAATATCATTAAATTAATGTAAGATTAAAGTTTGACAACATTGATGTAGTTAAAATGATAAAAAAGACTTTTGAAGGCAAAAAGGTAGTAAATAGCCTTCTGCAACTATGTTGGATGGGTCTTTTATGGTATTTCAATTCCTTGATGTCAAATTGGAGGAAGCAACAGTGGAGGCAAGTGATGGAGTTAGGAGCCAGAAAGAGAAGCAAGGATAAAGTGAAGCAATAAAATTACACCTTTTTAGTTTATGCAAAATTCAAAGGCTAAAATATCCTTTTGTTACATCATTTTTATAGAGTTCAATTCTAGTGACATTTTTGCGAAAACCTACCATTGTAGTGGCATATGTATAAAATTGAAGATTTGGATAATAATTATGTAATTTCATAAATTTATAATAATATTTAAGTTAGAAACTCAAAAGAAACTAAGTTAATGAATATAAAAGTGGTAGTACTAACCACGAAAGTAATGCATTACTTCGCATTTGAATGATGACTTTTGACAACTGACTGCCAAGAAAAGTCAACAAATAGATATCCCCCGGACATGTATCACAATTTTTTAGTCTTTCGTGTGATTGTTGTACTTTCTTCTCAGACATGGTCATAAGATCGAGAAAGTTCCGGCATGGTGGCATTTAGAAAAAGAAACAACCATCTTGTTGATGACATATTTTTTGAGTAAGCTAAAAAAAACAAAGGAATAAGGAAAAAAAAAGACGTGATGATATCATTTCGAGGTTGGGTAGTGGGTGGGTATCTCTGCTGAAATCTTTCTCCTAAGATTTTGAAATCATTTTTTTATTGAATTATAATGATTTTTATTTATATTTTTAATATTAAATAAAAAATATTTTTTACTTATATTTTTAATATTAAATAAATATCTACTTACATCACACCAATATATCAATTATTTTATCTCTTAATTTATCTCAACTTATATACCACTACCTAAATAAATACCCTCCTTTGCTTATTTTACATTAATTTATCCTTATATTATCATATTCCTTATCCAAATAAAACCTTTGTATTGCACCATTTCCTTCTGGGATGTTGTGGGTCCTCCATGGCAAACTAATTAAGCATTACGCTCCACGTAAGGAATACCCGTAATAGGCGGACCCAAGGATTAATCATAGATTAGGTCAGTAAGGAAGGAAGTACTTATGGTCATGACGAGGGGATCCAGATAGAGACATAAACAGGCAAGCATGACCATCCATGACATAGATGGAGTACCGGGAGGTGATGATTAATGGTGACCGGCGATGAAATAAATATCAAATATTCTTAAAGGATGCCGATGAAAAATAAGAATCGTTTATCAAAGGTTCAGAGAGATTTTCCATGTAATGTAACTTTCACTTACAATTCATTAAATCGTATATTAAATAATATTTTCACAAATCAGCGTTGGATGATGACTAGATAGATGGCAGCTGCAGTCTGAAATTTATAGAGCAAAGGTTAACTCATGCCTTAACCCAAGGTTCTTTCCAAGACTTCCAACCCTACAGCACGTGTGCTGTCTGGGGGTATGTGTCCTCATTCTCTGAGGGGTGGTTTGGAAACTAGCTTAGATTATGGGTTTGGTTCCACTTTTATAGAATTTATATACCTATAGATTCAACGTGGCTACAAGAACTATTTTCGGTACTGTAGTCACGATTCAAGCGGTGTTGTCAATTTTTTTTCGTTTGAATTTTGATTTTTTTTTTTCCTCTCATCTTTGCTCTCTCTTCTTTTCCTTTTGTATTTTATTTATTTTATTTTTTTTACACTATTTAGTATGTATGTCCATGATAAGACATAGTTCATCATAATTAAAATATTAAAATTAAGTTAGAAATTAAGTTAAATACTATATTATTAACATAATAAATGAGTTAAGTGTGCGAATTAAGAAAAATGACTTAAAATATCAAAATTTGGTTAAAAATATATAATTAGGTAAAATAATGAGATATTATATACATAAACATAAATTAATGATTCAAATATCAATTGAACACCTTTTTTAGTTCCAATGTACAAATCAAGGGTAAAATCATGTTCTAATATATTCAATTAAACTCTAATAAAAATCTCATAGCATTTGAATATCATTAGGATCTTGTATTTAGTTATTTACATATAGGTTCTTCATCCTTCACATTTTCTAACCCTCCAAGGACTCTTTTGTAAGTCATAAGGACTCATTTGTAGCATTTCAAGGATTGCTCTATCCTAATTTCTATCACTTATGGGCTTCTGCACAACATTCATACCCCTTCATTCGAGGGTTCTTGTAAAAGCACCAAAAGACCTACGCTTTCACATTTCTCCACTCATGTACTATTCACAAGAGAAGAAGAGGGCTCACAACCACCATCCATCCTATGGAATCTTTGATCAACGATGGATCTTGATCCATAAATCGCGTGCCTTCTCGCAAAGCTCTGTCACTCTCTTCAGATCTCATCCAGTAGCTGGTATTTGGTTTAAAAGTTCCCACGCGTCACACCATCTCACATCCACCGTCCAAGCCCTACACACCTAATCTCACTTTGCGGTGCCAGCAATCACTCCCTCACCTGTATAAGCAGCTCTTAAGCGAGCCTTAAAGTCCTTTATCAGCTCCCTCCCCTTGAGTCTAATCATCGTCTACCCCTCCAATCCCATCGTCTCCTTCCTCGGTGGCCAGTGACAGAGACCACTTGCTCCCTCCGTTCGTTGCCTTCAACCGCTAGCTGCTGGCCCTTGAGAGTCATCTTCTTCCACTAGAGGGCCTCCCATTTCATCCTCTTCAACTGCTGACTGTAGTTCCCAGAGAGTCACCTTCATCTCGTAAATAGATTTACATGCTTTTGTAGCATAGATTTACTACTTTCTATAGTAGATAGGAGTAGTGTTAGATAGTGCATTCACCAATTGGTTGTTAGATTTAGGAGTGGCTTAGATTAGTTAGGTTTTCTCCAATCCACCTCCTCTGATTAATTCAGATCAGAGGAGATGAATTCACCCATTCATTGTGTTCATCTAATCTTCCACATCGCTTTGCGCTCACTTCTGAATGTTTCTCCTCTCATTTTAATCGCCATTCACCCATCCATCAAGGCATCAAATCAGATATGATACTCTTGAGTATTCAGATATGATTTGAGCACCAAATTTCATATGAGGGTTATCTCACTCATCTCATTTGTTCACAATTACCCTCCAATGGTTTTGAACGAAGTAATTCATTGGTTTTTAGAGATTTGAAGGTTTGGGATTCAATTGCATTAGATTTCAACATCTGATCTACTTTCTCTCTTCACTCTGTCCATCGCATAAGATAGGATTAGATTAGAGTGTGTTTTGTCTTCAAGCTTCAATATGGTTTTGAATGAGTCCTAGACCTATCAAGCAATGTTTGAAACACTTATGAACTGAGATTTAATGATTTTGAAAGCTTAATGTGAATCTTTACCTTATACTATCTATAATGTAAGATGAAGGTCATGCTAGGGTTTTAATAATTTTTGGGAGTTGAATTTGGTTTCCCTTGGATTTTAGAATGGTTAGGATAGATTTTGAGATGATTTTTTTTATGGGGTTTTAATCAAGCATTTCAGTTCTGAGATGTATTTCTACATTTCAGATCTGAAATGAGACCTTGATTCCAAGGCAATTAATGTTGATTTTGAAGCACAGATTTGGTTTTGAAGATGAGTTCAAGGCAAAATGAATTCCCTATTGCATTTGTACAAGCTTGTAACCAGTTTGAATCTTGCATTTTAATACATTAATGGCTGCATAACAACTACATCCAGTGTTTTCACCTATGTTTTCAAGTGATTTTGTGATCTAAGGCATTTCTGGAATTTATGACACTTAGATCTAGGTTTCCATATCTAAAGTGGCTTGGCGGAGCTCTAATTAGACCTTAATGGTCTGATGTTGTAGCACTCAAATCAGATAGTAGCAAAAGCAGCAATAGCTCATCACTGTCTTGGGTAGTTCTGAGTGAAATTCAAAGGAGAGTTTGAGATGATTTGAGTGTTTAAATTGAGCTGGCAAGGAGTATACTAACAGAATTTTATGTTTCAAGCATTCATGTACTATTGTAGTTTAAAATCTAATTTGAATGGCTTGATTTCATATTCTAAAGTCGATGTCAGCAGCATGATCATCTTCCAACAGTTCAAATGAAATTTTAATTAACATCATGGTCAAAATCATGTCTAATTGTTTACATATCTTTCTTGTGATGTGCTGAATATGTTTAACTACTTAAACTTCATTTCCAGCACATAGATCCGAGTTTGAGGTATTAAGTCCTTAGTTCAAACTCATTCAAGGCCTGATTTGGATGAAATTGAAAATACATAAAAATAATAATAAATTGTAAAAAAATAAAACAAAGGTGTCATGAGTAGGATTAGATAATTTTATAAATGTGTGTAAAATTTTAGAGTAATCTAAACCCTCTAACTGGTAAAACATACCAACAAACGGTTCAATCTACTCTAAGATTGAATAAAAGAACTCAATACGAAAAATACAAAAAGAATTCTTTCTTCTCTCATCTCATCTTCTCTCTCTCTTCTCTTACTTTTATAAAACATAAAAATACTATAAAAACTTGAAAAAGTTCAAACATACCATGTTTATAGTATTCATATTTGTAAATACCAATTAATTAATAAGCTAAATGTAAATAATAAAATATATGTATCTAATGTACATAACTAACTTATATATGTATTATACATATTTTGTTGGTGCTAGAGCACCACGATCGTTTATTTTGATGATAACAAAACACGTGTCATTTAACATTTGCACTTGAAGACTTAGATTTCAGGTTAATTGCAAATAGAGACGTGGTTAGATGAAGTTCAAGCTCGCAGCCAGGATGGATTGGAGGAGCTTGACAGAGAACAGAGGAGCTTTGTGAGGACCGATGGCTTGAAGAAGGAAGGAAATGAAGAATATGATAGATTTCCTTTCCTTGTAATCTTTGTATTTTTATTTCTTTTGTTGCTCTTTATTTTTGTTATTTAGATTCATGTTAAAGAGCCTCAAATAACCCTAACAATAGTCCTAAGAACACTTGTACAACCCTAGGATACTTAGGTTTTCTGTAGAGAACTTAGAAAATCAAAATAAGGTTCAAACAGCCGTTTCAGACGTCTAATCTGAAAATCAGACGTCTGATAAATACTTTTAAGACATCTGAATGTTGACTCAAATGTCCGACTATGTTTAGGCTGGACTTAGTTAGTTCTGTCTGATGTAATCAGACGTCCATACCTTAGTCCAAATGTCTTAGAAGACGTTTGATAATTTTGCCAGACATCCAATTAGTGGACCGTTGGCTGCCTTAATAAACACTGAAGGATATGACCGTCAACCTGTATCAGACGTCTGTAGAGGACCCCAGACGTCTGATACATGACTGTTTTGCCTCGGCTAACCTAAAATCTCTTCTCAGAGATTTTATAGCCGTTGCACTCTCTTGGAAAGTAGGTTTCCAGACGTCCAAACTTAGTTCCAGACGTCCTGTATGTCGTCTGATAACAATTCACTAGAACCCTATTTAGATCTGATTCAAGTTAGGAAAGAAACTCGCCTAAAATCAAACGTCTGACTTTGTTTCCAGACGTCTTAAACTGGTTCTCCAAACGTCCGATGCCAGGATCAGACGTTTGATAACCCTGTAAGTGTAATGATTAACCCTGATTTCGGCCTGATTTTCTTGGAGCTTGCACCCAACGGCTATGGAAGCCTTCCAAAGCCTTCCTAGGGCCTCTATAAATAGAGGAGAACCTTTGGCACTCAAACACACACCAAGACACATCCAAGCTACATACTTTCCACTCTTTAGTGTCTAAAAGAAGAAGAAGATCATATGGAAGAAAGCTCTTGATCTCCAAGCTCAGTTCTACACTTAAAGAGCTTGATTCCTGTTGCACACCCGCTCTCCCTCTGCGTTTACGAGAATGACGAAGCGCTACCGCGTGGTTCACGCATCCGCGTCGCCGACGCACTTCCACCAAAGGGAAGCATCCTTACTCCTATAGAAGCTTAGTTTTAGAATATCTTTGTTGGCTCTATAGGACTATTTGTACTTTTCTTTGTCATTTGGTTGGGTATTCGCTTTGCGAATTCCTGTCTCCTTCATGAGACAAAATCCTTCTCGTGAAGAGAAGGGGTTTGAGGTACGCTACCCTCACATAAAGTAGCGTGGTTGTAATTGAGGTTGTACTACCCTCGTTTAAGTAGTACATTAGTGGATCTGATCAACTTGGTTGATCGGAAAATCCTAACTCGAGAGGGTTAGGTGGTGGTTTTCACCCGGTTTAGGTTTCCACCTAAAAATCATTGTGTACATTATGTGATTGTTTATTTTGTGAGATTGTTATATTTTTTATTCCGCACTTTATTGCGTCACCTCCTCCTACCAGGGAAACTACAATTGGTATCAAAGCTAGGTCTTGCAGATCAAAGTAACACCCGGCATGAAGATCATGGAGGGGAGCAATTCCGCAATCCGGATCTTCGAGGGACAGTCCACGACCCGTACGCCATTCTTCGACAGGAGCAACTACCCCTACTGGAAGCTGCGGATGAAGACTTGGCTTCAAGCCAATGACTTCACAATTTGGGCCAGGTGCGAGACGCCATTTGACATCCCAGAGAAACCCGCAGGAGGCTACTCGCAACAATAAATTTGTGAACTCTCTTTGAACGTGAAGACCATGAATGCTCTCTACTGCGCGCTCAGTCCGGAGGAGTTCAATAGAATCTCGCAATGCACCACCGCATACGAGATTTGGCACACACTTGAGGTAACTCACGAAGGTACCTCTAAGGTAAAGACTTCTAAAATAAATTTACTTTCTCAAGAATTTGAATCTTTTTCTATGAAGTCTAACGAATCTTTAAGTGAGATGAACACTAGGTTCACTCTCATTGTAAATAGTTTAAAAGCTTTAGGGAAGACCTTCATCAAGGGGGAGCTTCAAGGAAAGCTACTCCGTTCCCTCGGACCGGAGTGGGAACAGAAGGTCACCGCCATCGAGGAGGCGAACGAGATGGAGGAGCTCAACATGGAAGATCTCCTAGGCAATCTAGTGGCCTACGAGACAAAGCTGAATCAGAAGAAGAAGGATACACAGGAGCCAAAGCCGAAGAAGACCCTTGCATTCAGAGCTGGGTTGGATAGCGAGGTAAGTTCCGACGATGAAGACTTTAAAATTTTACTTAAAAAGTTTTCCAAGTTTTGTAAGGAATCAAAGAAAGAAAAGAAGGAGAAGGAAAGCTCGAGACGTTGCTACCACTGCAACGAGAAAGGGCATCTACGACCAGAATGCCCTCTTCTCAAGAAAGAGAAGAAGAAGGAAAAGGGGAAGTCTAGGAAGAAGGCGTTCCAAGCCACTTGGGACGATTCGAGCACAGAGGAAGCAGAGGAAGACACCGAGGAGAAGGAGCCTGAGTGCTTTGGTTTCATGGCTATAGGAGAAAGCGACAGCGAAAGCGGAAGCGAATCTGAGGACGAGGTAAATTCTGATTTACAAAATGCTTTTAATGAGCTATTTGAAATTAGTAAATCACTTAAGATAGAAAATAAAAATATTAAAATGAACCTTAGCTTTCTTAAAAATGAAAATGAAAGGTTAGAAAAACAACCTTAGGATCTAGAAGCTAGTCCTAAGGATAATAACTTGTTATTAGAAAATAAAGATTTAATCAATGAAAATACTAAATTGATTGAGGAAAATGTTAGTCTAAAATTAGAAATTTCTGATTTAAAGACTAAGATGAATATTATAGAAAATGAACTTGCATGTCTTAGGGAGAGATCAAATAATTTGATAAATAAGGTAGATAACTTATATAGCCCTAAGGTTGAGAAAGGATCTCTGTCAAGGAGATCCGCTAACAGATCCAGATCCAAGCTCACTTGGATACCGAAGAAAGAATTGGAATCTTGTTTTGTAGGTTTCAGGGGTGACTACAACACAAAGGACTGGACCTACAAGCTCAAGGCTGGTCAACTCGAGTTGGGAGGACCAAAGAGTAGACCAAGGAGAAGCACAAGAAGACCAACGAGACAGCGAACAAATGATAGACCCGTCGCACGTCGACCGCCAGACTGGAGACCAACGCCGATGCTCAGGCTTCCAAGCTACGGATGGGAGCCCCATCCGATGTGACATCCACCACCTCCATTTAGGCCATTTTATTGGCCATGGTAGGTGAGGTAAAACCCTTTTTACCCTATCTTTGTTTATCATTAGCATATAGATAGGGGGAGTTAAAAACTATGAGCTAATTGTCAATTATTAAGGGGAAGATGTAAGTTAGCTAAATTTCCTTTAGTAAGGGGGAGAAGAATAATAGCTATCTTGTTGTTACAAAAAAGGGGAGGACATTACTTTTGTTAAAAGAAATTCAACTCATTCATAGAAGAGCATGTTTAAGGGGGAGTTATAGGAAATTTAAAATCAATTAAACCTTTTTGATAATGTCAAAAAGGGGGAGGATTTTTTTCCATTATTATTTATGATTTTGTCATCATCAGAAAGGGGGAGATTGTTGGTGCTAGAGCACCACAATTGTTTATTTTGATGATAACAAAACACGTGTCATTTAACATTTGCACTTAAAGACTTAAATTTTAGGTTAATTGCAAATAGAGACGTAGTTAGACGAAGTTCGAGCTCGCATCCAAGATGGATTAGAGGAGCTTGACGGAGAATAGAGGAGCTTCGCGAGGAGCGATGGCTTGAAGAAGGAAGGAGACGAAGAATATGATAGATTTCCTTTCCTTGTAATCTTTGTATTTTTGTTTCTTTTGTTGCTCTTTATTTTTGTTACTTAGATTCATGTTAAAGAGCCTCAAAGAACCCTAACAGTAGTCCTAAGAACACTTGCACAACCGTAGGATACTTAGGTTTTCTGTAGAGAACTTAGAAAACCAAAATAGGGTTCAAACAGCCATTTCAGACATCTAATTTGAAAATCAGATGTCTGATAAATACTTTTAAGACGTCTGAATGTTGACTCAGACGTCCGACTATGTTTAGGCTGGATTTAGTTAGTTCTGTCTGATGTAATCAGATGTCCAGACCTTAGTCCAAATGTCTTAGAAGACGTCTGATGATTTTGCCAGATGTCCAATTAGTGGACCGTTGGCTACCTTAGTAAACACTGAAGGATATGACCGTTAGCCCATATCAGACGTCTGTAGAGGACCCCATACGTCTGATACATGACCATTTTGCCTCGGCTAACCCAAAATCTCTTCTCAGAGATTTTATAGCCGTTGCACTCTCTTGGAAATCCATTCCCGCAGAAAAGTAGGTTTCCAGACGTCCAAACTTAGTTCCAAACGTCATGTATGTCGTTTGATGACAATTCACTAGAACCCTATTGTAACGACCTGATTCCCGGGTCCCTACGAGACACGAGAATCGGACCTACTCGGCTAATCCCAAGACCTAGTCGTCCAACGAGGAAGTAACCAAAAGAGCAGTAAAATAAACCACATTCAGCATGAATATAACTAGCAGTAACAAAATACAGCAGTAAGAAAAGGAACTACTACAGTATACACTACCACAACAGTAGAACAACAAATATGTACATAACATAAAGCTTACAATAAAAAAGTACAAGGAGTAACAAGGAAACTACTCACTACAATGGAGAAAAGTACAAAAAGAACTGTGGCAACTCTACTGGACCCTACTAGGCCCAGCGTCCTCTGCAGCCGCTGACCCTGGCTGCTCAACACCTGGTCCTGAAAAGTAACGAGTGTAACATGTCAGCGAAACGCTGAGTAAAGTGGCAGCTAAAAGCTAAAGAAACAGTAGAGTGTACAGTAGCTGTTATATTTTTACTTTCTTTAATTACGTATTTCTATTATTTCACGATTTATTTATTTCTCAGATCCTTCACTTGATCTCGAATGTTCCTCGTGGGAACGATCTTGATTGTAGTCTTTTCCGAAAAGTAGAAGTAACATGTGGTGCTCCCCAAGCTGGGAGAGTCCCCCGTGGTGGTCCTACCCCCAGTCAACCACCCCAAGGTCGCTGACAGACGTAAGGTGACTACGGTACGCGCGATAAGCGCACGGGTAGCTACCTCGCACTGGCACGTGGTCAGTTGTTTCCGTTAACGGGTGCGCTCAAAACACAGCACGGAACTGTTGGTGTTAGAGCACCACGATCATTTATTTTGATGATAACAAAACACGTGTTATTTAACATTTGCACTTGGAGTCTTAGATTTCAGGCCAATTGCAAATGGATACGTGATTAGACGAAATTCGAGCTCGCATCCAGGATGGATTGGAGGAGCTTGATGGAGAACAGAGGAGATTTGCGAGGAGCGATAGATTGAAGATGGAAGGACAAGAAGAATAGGATACAATTCTTTTTATTCCTTTCATGTACATTTGTCGTTATTTTCTTGCTCTTTATTTCCTTAGAAAATTATGTTAAAGAGCCTCAAAGTACCCTAACAGTAGTCCTAGGAACACCGGCACAACCCTAGGATACTTAGGTTTTCTGTAGAGAACTTAGAAAACCAATATAGGGTTCAAACAGCATTTCTAGACGTCTAATTCCAAGATCAGACGTCTGATAATGTGTTTTAAGATGTCTGACTGTTGATTCAGACGTCTGATAACATTTAGGCTGGACTTAAGTAGTTCTGTCTGTTGAAATCAGACGTCCAGACCTTATACCAGACATCTTAGAAGACGTCTGATGACTTTGCCAGACGTCCAATTAGTGGACCGTTGGCTGGCTTAACAAACACTCAAGGATATGACCGTTAGAGCCTTATCAGACGTCCTTAAGCCATTCCATACGTCTGATAATTGACCGTTTTGCCTCGACTGACCCGAAAATCTCTTCTCAGAGATTTTCTAGCCGTTGCAAATCCATTCCCATGAAAAAGTAGGTTTCCAGACGTCTAGACATAGTGCCAGACGTCCTGTATGTCGTCTGATGGACTTGCACTAGAACCCTGTTTAGATCTGATTCAAGTCAGGAAGGAATCCGCACGAAATCAGACGTCTGACCTTGAAATCAGACGTCTTAAAGTGAACTTCCAGACGTCTGATGCCAGAATTAGACGTCTGATAAGCCTGTCAGAATAATGATTATTCCTAATTTCAGGCTGATTCACTTGGGCTTTATACCCAACGGCTTTGGAAGCTTTTTTAAGTCTTCCAAAGCCTTCCTAAGGCCTCTATAAATAGAGGGGAGCCTTTACACACCAACACACACCTAAGAAACACAAGACACACCTTGCAATACACTTTCAAACCATTTTGTGTATCTCTTGCTCTCTAAGCTCTAATTCTTCATCTTGAGAGCATCAAGCTGTTGCGCACCCGCTCTCCCGCTGTTGTTCACGAGAGCGACGTTGCGCCATCGCGTGGCACACGCATCCGCGTCGTCGACGCACTCCTTTCAAAGGGAAGCATCCTATTTCCTATAGAAGCTAAGGTTCAAAATTATTTTGTTGGCTCTATAGGATTATTTGTTATTTTAATCTTTGTTATTTGGTTAGGTATTCGCTTTGCAAATTCCCGTCTCCTTCGCCAGACAAAATCCTTCTCGTGAAGAGAAGGGGTTGAGGTACGCTACCCTCGTCTAAGTAGCGTGGTTGTAATTGAGGTTGAATCACCCTCGTTTTAAAGTGATTCGGTTTAGTGGATTTGATCAACTTGGTTAATTGGAAAATCCTAACTCGAGAGGGTTAGGTGGTGGTTTTCACCCGGTTTGGGTTTCCACCTAAAAATCTTTGTGTACTTTGTGCGATTGTCTTTTTGTGAGATTGTTTATTATTTCAATTCCGCATTTTTTACGTCAAGCTGATCTCACCCCCTCCGAGTAGGGAACTACAATGGTATCAGAGCAGGTTCTTGCTATTCGGAGTAACACCCAGCAAGAAGATCATGGAGGGGAGCACATCCGCAATCCGAATCTCCGAGGGGCAGTCCACGTCCCGTCCGCCATTCTTCGACGGGAGCAACTACCCCTACTGGAAGCTGCGGATGAAGACTTGACTTCAAGCCAATGACTTCACGATTTGGGCCAGGTGCGAGACGCCATTTGAGATCTCGGAAAAACCCGCGGGAGGCTACTTGCAACAACAAATTCGTGAACTCTCTTTGAACGTGAAGACCATGAATGCCCTCTACTGCGTGCTTAGCTTGGAGGAGTTCAACAGAATCTCGTAATGCGCCATCGCATACGAGATTTGGCACACACTTGAGGTAACTCATGAAGGTACCTCTAAGGTAAAAACTTCTAAAATTAATTTACTCTCTCAAGAATTTGAATCTTTTTCTATGAAACCTAACGAATCTTTGAGTGAGATGAACACTAGGTTCACTCTCATCGTAAATAATTTGAAAGCATTAGGGAAGACTTTCATCAAGGGGGAGCTTCAAGGGAAGCTTCTTCGTTCCCTCGGATCGGAGTGGGAACAAAAAGTCACCACCATCGAGGAGGCGAATGAAGTGGAGGAACTCAACATGGAAGATCTTCTAGGCAATCTAATGGCCTACGAGATTAAGTTGAAGCAGAAGAAGAAGGATACACCGAAGCCTAAACCGAAGAAGACTCTCGCCTTCAGAGCCGCGTCAGATAGTGAAGTAAGTTCTGACGACGAAGACTTTAGAATTTTACTTAAAAAATTAGAATCTTGTTTTGTAGGATTCAGGGATAATTACAACACAAAGGATTGGACCTACAAACTCAAGCCTGGTCAACTCGAGTTGGGAGAACCAAGGAGTAGACCAAGGAGAAGAACAAGACGACCGACGAGACGGCAAACAAACGATGGACCCGCCGCACGTCGACCACCAGACTGGAGACCTGCGCCGATGCCCGGGCCTCCAAGCTACGGATGGGAGCCCCATCCGATGTGGCATCCACCACCACCATTCGGGCCATTTTATTGGCCATGGTAGGTGAGGTAAAACCCTTTACCCAATCCTTTTATCATAAGCATTTAGATAGGGGGAGCAAAAAATTATCAGCTAATTGTCAATTTTTAATGGGGAGATATAAGGTAGCTAAATTTCCTTTAGAAAGGGGGAGAAAAATAATAGCTATCTTGTTGTTATAAAAAAAGTGGGAGGACATTACCTTTGTTAAAAGAAATTTATAGAAGAGAATGTTTTAAGGGGGAGTTATAGGAAATTTAAAATTAATCAAACCATTTTGATAATGTCAAAAAGGGGGAGGATTTTTTTTGCATTATTATTTATGGTTTTGTCATCATCAAAAAGGGGGAGATTGTTGGTGTTAGAGCACCACGATCATTTATTTTGATGATAACAAAACACGTGTTATTTAACATTTGCACTTGGAGTCTTAGATTTCAGGTCAATTGTAAATGGATACGTGATTAGACGAAATTCGAGCTTGCATCCAGGACGGATTGGAGGAGCTTGATGGAGAATAGAGGAGATTCGCGAGGAGCGATAGATTGAAGATGGAAGGACAAGAAGAATATGATAGAATTCCTTTTATTCCTTTCATGTACATTTGTCGTTATTTTCTTGCTCTTTATTTCCTTAGAAAATTATGTTAAAGAGCCTCAAAGTACCCTAACAGTAGTCCTAGGAACACCGGCACAACCCTAGGATACTTAGGTTTTCTGTAGAGAACTTAGAAAACCAATATAGGGTTCAAACAGCATTTCCAGATGTCTAATTCCAAGATCAGACGTCTGATAATGTGTTTTAAGACGTCTGACTGTTGATTCAGACGTCTGATAACATTTAGGCTGGACTTAACTAGTTCTGTCTGTTGAAATCAGACGTCCAGACCTTAGACCAGACGTCTTACAAGACGTCTGATGACTTTGCCAGACGTCCAATTAGTGGACCATTGGCTGGCTTAATAAACACTCAAGGATATGACCGTTAGAACCTTACCAGACGTCCTTAAGCCATTCCAGACGTCTGATAATTGACCGTTTTGCCTCGACTGACCCGAAAATCTCTTCTCAGAGATTTTCTAGCCGTTGCAAATCCATTCCCACGAAAAAGTAGGTTTCCAGACGTCTAGACATAGTGCCAGACGTCCTGTATGTCGTCTGATGGACTTGCACTAGAACCCTGTTTAGATCTGATTCAAGTCAGGAAGGAACCCGCACGAAATCAAACGTCTGACCTTGAAATCAGATGTCTTAAAGTGAACTTCCAGACGTCTGATAAGCCTGTCAGAACAATGATTGTTCCTGATTTCGGGCTGATTCACTTGGGCTTTGTACCCATTGGCTATGGAAGCTTTTCTAAGCCTTCCAAAGCCTTCCTAAGGCCTCTATAAATAGAGGGGAGCCTTTACACACCAACACACACCTAAGAAACACAAGACACACCTTGCAATACACTTTCAAATCATTTTGTGTCTCTCTTGTTCTCTAAGCTCTAATTCTTCATCTTGAGAGCATCAAGCTGTTGCGCACCCGCTCTCCTGCTGTTGTTCACGAGAGCGACGTTGCGCCGTCGCGTGGCACACGCATCCGCATCGTCAACGCACTCCTTTCAAAGGGAAGCATCCTATTTCCCCTAGAAGCTAAGGTTCAAAATTATTTTGTTGGCTCTATAGGATTATTTGTTATTTTAATCTTTGTTATTTGGTTGGGTATTCGCTTTGCAAATTCCCGTCTCCTTTGCGAGACAAAATCCTTCTCGTGAAGAGAAGGGGTTGAGGTACGCTACCCTCGTCTAAGTAGCGTGGTTGTAATTGAGGTTGAATCACCCTCGTTTTAAAGTGATTCGGTTTAGTGGATTTGATCAACTTGGTTGATCGGAAAATCTTAACTCGAGAGAGTTAGGTGGTGGTTTTCACCCAGTTTGGGTTTCCACCTAAAAATCTTTGTGTACTTTGTGCGGTTGTCTTTTTGTGAGATTGTTTATTATTTCAATTCTGCATTTTTTACATCAAGCTGATCTCACCCCCTCCGAGTAGGGAACTACAGGAACCAGTATAGGGCAGAGCCCTCTCAGTAACAGGGGTCCAACCCCTCCACAGTCCGCACACCCTCGCCTGACTACCCTGGTTTGCCCAGTGGGCTTAACAAGTCGGTGTAGGAGGCTAGCAGAACCCCGGGGCCCGTGGGGTAGCTAGTGCTCTCCCTACACTAGTAGCTCTCCTCGGTACTGCATACGCGAGGGCCAGCAAGTCGGTGTACAGTGGCCAAACCCACCCCGGTCTCAACCTGAGGGCGGCAAGCTCCCCTCTACACTAAGAGGTAATGTGTGCTCTCTTTGGTACCACGTACCCAAGAGACAACACACTTCCACGTTTCACTTTCTCAGTTCCATTCTATTCTCTTTCCAGGAGTTCTACTCCTAATTCCCCGTAGGGTTCGTATTCTTTTTGTTTGGCCATTGTAGGTTTCACTGTTCCAGTCTTACGTTCATACAACCCATATTCTTAATCATATTTATTCATTCATAATAGGCAGCTATTAATTTACAGGCAGCTATTATTTCCTTTCCACTTTTCCAAGACTGCAATATATATATATTCCACTAGTTTTCCAGTCCTAGAATTCATGCCGTACCCTAGGATCTATCATTCAATCTAGTTTTCCAGTCCTAGGATTCATGCAATACCCTAGATCTATCATTAAATCTAGTTTCTCAGTCCTAGGGTTCATGCAATACCCTAGACTCTATTAATTGTTCTACAATTGTAACAAATTATGTAAATAAATTAAAAGCAACTCTACCAGCTACAACGAGAGTATTGGGGGCATGGTCGGCAATCCCGCGTGCCTCCGCAACCCCTAAGATTGCAATGTACGGGATCCTAACACAAGGAACAAACACAAGGAGTTTCTCAGAACGATATACAATTACTGTAAACGGGTAGAGGATTTTATTCTGGAAAGAACGCAACTCGAAACGTGGAAAACGGACTCCGAACGGGCCCTAAACGGGTCGAAAACGACGAAACTGTCCAAAACCAGACGTCTGGAATCTCTTCTAGACGTCTTAAAAGGTGGGTCAGATTGTACCTTCGCTCTGTGTAGTCCTTCAGATGTCCAGAAGCCTACTGGAACGTCTGACCCCGGTTCCCAGACGTCCGATGGTCACCCCGGACGTCTGGAAGTCCTCTCCGTCGTCTGGCACTACGGCCAGACGTTCGATTCACATGGGATGACGAGTCCTCGCGCCCTCCCGAGCAGAACCTGCATGCACCCACACCTGCTCTTAGCATGACGGATCGCAGACGAAGGCGCGGCAGACGGCTGCATGGCCGTACATGCGAAAAAGGAAGAAGTTAGAAATATCTTACCTGCCAGACGTCTGGACAGTCCTTCAGACGTCTTCACCGTCATCTGGTCGTAAGCCCAGATGTCTGATTCTGGAAAATTTTCCAGAATTAGAGCCCGACTCGCTCTCCGCCCGCGACGCACGGCCGCGCCGCGCCCCGTCCACCTGCTGCCCGAGCTGCAGTAGCCCCTTCGCGACACTCCACACCCGCTACTCCCCCGTCAGCCGGCTCTAGCTGCCCTAGCAAGCTCGAGCCCTCACAGTCGAGCGTCTTCTTCTTCTCGCAACACCCCCTCCCGCACACTCGCCGCGGCCGCTACTGCCGCCGCTCGCTCGCTCGTGCTCTCGCACTGGCAGGGAGAAAGAGAAGAGGAAGGCGGAGGAGATGAGGGTGAGGGCGAGGGCGTCCTTATAAGGCGTGGGGAGAGAGAGAAAAGAGCTGCGCGCCTGCAGGAGGAGAGAGAGAAAAAGAGGGGCGAGAGCGGCAGGTGCAGTCTGCGCGCGCAGGCGCGCAGACGCAACCTCGTACGCCGCAAAAATTGATTACCAGACGACTGGAAAGGGTTCCAGACGTCTTAAAAGCCCTTCTGATGCCTCGTTCTTAACACCTGTTTAAATCTGATTCAAGTCAGGAAAGAAACTTGCCTAAAATCAGACGTCTGACTTTGTTTCCAGACATCTTAAACTGGTTCTCCAAACGTCCGATGCCAGGATCAGACGTCTAATAACCATGTAAGTGTAATGATTAACCTTGATTTTCTTGGAGCTTGCACCCAACGGCTATGGAAGCCTTCCAAAGCCTTCCTAGGGCCTCTATAAATAGAGAACCTTTGGGACTCAAATACACACCAAGACACATCCAAGCTACATACTTTCCACTCTTTAGTGTCTAAAAGAAGAAGAAGATCATATAGAAGAAAGCTCTTGATCTCCAAGCTTAGTTCTACACTTAAGGAGCTTGATTCATGTTGCACACCCGCTCTCCCTCAGCGTTTACGAGAGCGACGAAGCGCTACCGCGTGGTTCACGCATCCGCGTTGTAGATGCACTTCCACCAAAGGGAAGCATCCTTACTCCTATAGAAGCTTAGTTTTAGAATATCTTTGTTGGATATATAGGACTATTTGTACTTTTCTTTGTTATTTGGTTGGGTATTCGCTTTGCGAATTCCCGTCTCCTTCGTGAGACAAAATCCTTCTCGTGAGGAGAAGGGGTTTGAGGTACGCTACCCTCGTATAAAGTTGTGTGGTTATAATTGAGGTTGTACTACCCTCGTTTAAGTAGTACGTTAGTGGATTTGATCAACTTGGTTAATCGAAAAATCCTAACTCGAGAGGGTTAGGTGGTGGTTTTCACCCGATTTGAGTTTCTACCTAAAAATCATTGTGTACATTATGTGATTATTTATTTTGTGAGATTGTTCTATTTTTTATTCCGCACTTTACTACGTCACCCCCTCCTACCAGGGAAACTACATATTTAAACAAATATTTATGTTGATTTATGTTATATATATCTTAATTATATAATTATCTATTAATTTATCATACAGTATATGTACATATATCTATATAATATAAATAAATATGTAAATTTGTATAATTGTATCTACAACTGTATATACATATTTAAGTAATTATTATATGCTGTATTGTACGTGTATATTTATTTATTTAAGTATTTATTGTACACATTTAAATTATTAAGTTAAATATCTAAGTTATTAATTTAAAATGAAATAAATTAGTAATTTAAGTTATTACTAAAGTAAATTATATTGTACATTTGTATATAATAATTTTAACTATTTTCAACCTATTTATACTATATAATAGTATTTATACTTAAATTACATATATATCTATCTAAAACGTGCATATAAATGTATATAAATTAAAATAAATAACTAAAAATAAATTAAAAATGTGTAATAGATACTTTATTATGTATATTAACTAACGGATAGGTCAATTGAGTAATTAATTAATTTTTACATTAATTAAGTAATTAAGTTTTAATTTAACATGTATAATTCAATAAGTTTAAGCAATTTTTAAATATAATTAAATAATTAATTACTCTAAATTAAATACATAATTATATAGCTCTATGTAAGGGCTTTCCAACCATGTAAGTTATTTTGAGAAGTGACATTATTTTGACTCACAAATTAAGGCTTGAAAAGGCTTCATTGAGACATGTTTATGCACTAATTTCTCACCTAAATTGCAATGGGGAAAGTCCCACATCGATGGGAGAAGTACCTGCAATGCCGAATTAATTGTTTCATGTGCCCTAAGAGACACTAAAATGAGAAAACTTATACCCATCCTGATTCAATTGAGTATATTGGCACTTGTGTGCGCACACCTGCAGGCATGTGCAAATGTGTATGTGGGTGAGTCGTAGTTTAGTATATATGTATATTATTTTTATGCCTATACTTAGGTAGTGATTAATGTGACAATGGGTCACCGTGTGCTAACAACTAGTACAAACACCCGCAAGATCGTAGTCACTTAACACAGAGTCATAAAACATCAATAGCCAACATTCATTCATAATATATTAAAGTTATGACAGTATAATAAAAATTCACCATAGAAAGCAGAAATGTAAAGAGAGTTTCGTACAACTACCAAAAAGACAAGAAATAAAATATAACAGCAAAAAGAAACTAGTATAAGCCACTGGCTTAGTACGAACCGTCTCCTCAGATAGGACCCAGTTCTACAGAAGTCTGACCAATAATAGCCTCTGCACCCAACTGCTCAGCAGCACCTAAGTACGGAACCCGAGAGAAAAAGTCAATGGAAACTGAGTAAAGTAACAAATAACAAAGTATAGGAAAAAGGGTACTATATCAAAAATTCATCCGTTTACAATTTATTTCTTATCCAGTGTAATTTGCCCATATTCTTATAGTTCTCAACCCGTCAATCGACGTCTTGGGGCACAAGACAATCTCGTGTAACTTCTTGCAGTGCAAGATTGATATAAGCCATCCTTTTGGCTGGGAAGACTACTTATACCCATCGAGTCGCTGCTCTCCATCACCTTGGGGTTATTATGGAAAAGGGTGGTGGCTAGCATGAACACATACAAGCGTTGTGTACGCTGAACCACAGATAGCCAATGACCCACTCACCGGCTGAGAAAGAACCACTTCAAACCTCGAGCCACGCATCCCGCTATCCTAGTTGGCCGTTAAGCCTAACCAAAGGGTCGTAGGAAGGCCAACAACTCCCTAAACCAACCCCTTAGACCGGTCTGAAAGACCAAAGCTACAGCCAAAATCCAACAAGTAGCAGGGCTAAAACCAGTTATCTATTATTAAATCCTGACTAACCAGTCGTATTTGATTTCTAAATCAATTCTAGATAATCATTTATTTTCATTAAATTCAATCTTACTTATCCATTCCACATTACTAAGTTCAGGATCAACAGATATTCATATCAACATCCAATGTTATCAATTTACAAACTATTTTCAAATCATATCAGTGGTCCCATATTATTTAGAAATTACTGAATACAACTGAACTTGTTTCACAAAAAAAAATGGAATTCGTTCATTCATGTGATAACAAGGGTACATGTGATTATTGAATTGAAATTGATCAATCCACATTCAAGTGCCCAACAATTCGAATAAAAATTCAGGAAAGTTCTGAACTCAGCAAAAAGGGGAAACACATGCCCATGACAGGGTACACGCGAAGAGCCTTGCCAAACAGCTCATGGTAACTCGGAAAAGAGTCGGAAATCAAAAAGGGAGGGTGACTACTCTACCTAATGTCACCAGAGAGTCATAGTGACTCTAAATCGTACGCAGCACCTAGGGATGGTCTCCATGCCCTCCTCAAGATCTATGCACACATCGGGGGTAAAACCTGATTCACACGGATCAGAATTAGGTTCGAAAACACCTCATCACATTTCTGGTTTTTCACTAAGGAAATAGAACTCAAAAATGAAAATAAATTATACCAACACGTAGTACGCGTCGATATGATTTCAATGGTATCTTATTTGTCAAAATCCAAGGTCGAGAAGGCCTCGAACAGCTCGAAATAATGCGAGGGGTCTTGAACCAAATCGATTAAACCTGATCGGTCAACCGATCAACGCTGACTTGCCCGGGACATGTGTCGCATAGCGATTCGTGTTTGGTCGCGCCCACCTGCGGTCGTTAGATCAGCCACGCATTGCTGATCTACATGCTTGCTGTGCCCCTACTTGGCGTAAGGCGCAAACTCACGCGCGCCAGGTCTAGCCATGGGTCACGCTCATGTCTTCCGTCGCCGCCACCCATCAACCGGTCAAAATTCGGTGGGAAGCTCAGGTTTCTTAGAATTACAAGAAGATCCTTGAGAAAAACTTTTAATTTTTGGTCACTCTTCCTCCTTAATTATGAGACTTAGAGAGATTAATGACGACTCAAGGACCCAAGGGGGTCCTTTTATAGGCCCAAGATTTGTTGGGATTGGGTTTAATGGGTAAAATACCCAAAATACTCCTAGGTTTGGGTCCACCTTACATATAAGTTCTTATTGATTTGTTTTGGCCATAACTTGAACTATACACCTCAGATTTGCATGAAACAAGGTCTGTCAAAAAGCTTGCAATGAGAGGAATCGAATGGTGCCATACATGGTGCCCTTTTGACAACATTTGGTTTAAGGTTAACTCGAAATACATGTTTTTGGGCAATTTAAGGAGATGTTGATGCCCTCACCTAACCACGATCGGATTTTCGGGTTCAAATTGACCCAAATCACCCTAAAATGACTTGAAACCTAGATTTTGGGACGTTACGATTAACATAGTTGTTAATAACTAACATAGAATAATTTAATTAATTTTTTATGCCTATTTATTTATATATATGTTTAAGGCATTATAATTAGTATTAATTGATTCTTTTTTAACATAATTAACCTGATTCATTCATTATTTAATTCTTTGATTTATTTGTAAATAAACTTAGCCTTTTTTGAATAAAAGATCATTTTTAGATAATAAAGAGTGATGTATATCAATAACTATTTCCCAGTGAATGACCTGAAATAAATCAGTAAAAATTATATAAATAAATAAAATGATTGGCCATTCGTTTAAATTGCCTCTATACTACAAGCTAGTAATAGCGACACATAATTAACAAGCGATCCAGATCGTCTCTCATTAGTCCATTTCAAATTTCGTCTTAACCATTAACTTCCTCATCTTGTACTCTTTCATACCAATATTGAGTATGCTTCTGCGAGAGTATGATAATATGTAATTAGATTGATATTTAATTAGATATACCAGAAAATGTACTTTACAAAGCTGGGTGTATTTTGATTTTCAATCGATGTTTTTGATTTTTCGTCGGTCGGAAACCATGATATGCCAACTCTGATTTCCAAAATAAGTCCCTACGTCACTTCTTTTTAAAATTTTTCCTCAATTGAAATTACAGTAGAATTTTGACGTGATTTTGACTTTTATACTTCCGCAGCAAGGTACGAGCTAAAATCTAGTAACTTATAATTTGAATCATAAACTTATTGGAATCATAATGCAAATCATATTATATTATTATTACGAAATCATACACTTTAATATACATTCGTATTCAATATCACATATGTGGTAATTAATATGATCTAATTAAGTTAATTAATCACTTGCATCTCATAAGGATATATGAATTTGTATACATAGATACCATAAGGAAATGCAATTTTATGATGGGCGAAATTATTATTTCATATTAAGTGGTTGTGATCCCCGAAGGGATAAGAGAGTAGGCGATTACAGTTCTCTGCATCCCATCGCAAAGAAAATTATACATCAACCCCAGGATAGAACCCTAGGGTTATGATTTTATCCCCTCAGTTTCTTCCACATTATTTCTCTATTCTCTTTGGAAGTACCATTGCCCTAGAAAGATTCTATAACTCCAGAGAATCTACAATCGATTCTCTGTCAAATCACCGCAGCGATGGATTCAAATATACTTTCATCTCTCTTCTCCCATTCCTCTCCCATTTTATTTTTTTGTCGATGATATAATGATTAGATTATTCTTGAATTTATAGAAAAATTGATTTCAAAACTTGATTAGAGATTTAATTTATAAAATCCATCAAAACTCAATTAGAATTTCTTTAATTATTATATGCATGCTCGTATATGCACCCGTATACAACGCAGAGTTGTGTTTTCGCGTGCAAAACACCAACATACATATATTTATTTAATATAATGTTCAAAGGGGTTTCGTCCTACGTATATTTGCAATCGATGCATGTGGTCGAAGTTCTTTCACTTGTTTCGAAACACGTGTCGTGCCTTCTCATATTGACGGCGCACACGTGGCGGTAAGATGTCGTCAGCCAGTGGATGACGTTAATTAATTACTTGAAGAATCTGGAAAAGAACCGGTTACGTGGCATGGGGAAATTAAGGAGGTCAAGCAATTCAAATCTATGGTCCGAAAGTATGATCGTGAATGGTTGGTTAGTGGTAGGAAGGGACATCGACCTAGCTTCAAAAGTTGGTTCAATTCAATCCTTAAACAAATCCGTCCATTGATAAATATATTTAATAGGATATGAGTACGAAAGGGTAAGTTGTAATATATTTTATAACATACGATCAAAATCAATACATGAGAATTAAAGTTAATCAATTAAAAATAAAAATCAATTGATTATAAATTAAGTAGATCAAAATATATTCAATGAAGATGATTTTTAATTAGTTAAAATTAAAATATATTAATTAAAAATAAAAATACATCGATGTATTTTATATTTTTATTGATAGTAAATAATTTTTCATTTAAAACATGATTTTTTATCTATAGAAAATAGTTTTCATCGATGAAAAATTAAAATACACCAATTAAAATTATTATTCTCACTTTGTATAGTGTAAAATATGTTGCAATATTTGTTTATTTATTTTTTGACTATCTAATATTGTAGTGCCCTAGTATCAATAGGAAAATGCTCAAACAAGGACTTAATTTTTTAAGTAATTTTTAGTTCATATTTGAGTTTGTCGTTTGAGGAGCTTTGATGTTAGTCTTTTTTTGTTGGGGGGGGGGGGGGGGGGGGGGGGGGGATAAATCAGCCAAAGAAGACCTTTTGTACTCATACCTCTCATGGAGGGGGCTATCTAAAAATAGAAAAACACCACTCAAAGTTTCGTCATAGGGCACCCAAAACCCTCTCCTGACCCTGTGCCGAAACACCCTAGCACTGTTGGCCCCAACCGACCCTTCCCTTGCCAGTCGGGGCCCCCTCTCTCCCCTTTTCCCCCTCCTCTCTCCCTCCCTTCCTATCAGGCCCCCCTTCTTCGTAGATCTCGTTGGCCTCGCCTTTCGTTGGCTCACTTTCGCTGTCCCTCGACCTTGCCGCATTCCGGGCTTTGTGCTTGATGGTAACGCCATCATTCGTCATAATTAACTTAAATTAGTTAGAATCAAGAGATAAATGCTCCTTAATGATCGCCTGAGGACCATAATTTCACTCTAATCTGTTCTGAGAAAAAGACAATGAAATAGGATTAATTTTACTATTTTAACATCACATCATGAATGCAGATCAATCACAAGGTTACTCAGGGTTTAATTAATTGTCAATTGAGCATAAAAGACCAAAAAATGAGTCCATATTAACAGAAACAGGATTTCACGTAGTTTGAGGGTGAAAATGATACATAAAATCCTAATTATCAGTCTCGCTTAAATTGAAGAGGTTCTGGTCAGGATAAAATCAATCTAAATCTCCTAAAATTTATAGAAAAATATTCTAAGAGGTTTGATATTCTTGGTTTGACCATCTGAACTCATTTTGACCTAGAATAGAGTTTCAGATGGAAATTTACCCTAATTTGGGATACTCTACAATTTACCTAGCCAAACGTGTTCAAAACTCAAATCCAAGATCACCATTAGATTCCTTGGGTTCAAATTAGGTTGAGACTAAAATTTAGGTTCAATTAGAGTTCATCTTGACTTAGTTTGCAATTTAGTTTCTAAGATCTCTATTTCTCACAATCAACCCCCTAACTTTCAAGTTATTTACAAAAGCCCCCTTAGATTTCTCGTCACCTTCACATTTATATCCCTGCCACCATTGGATGTGTGAACCCACCTTCAGCGAGATTCAAGGGAGGATTCCCCCCTCAAATCAAAACCAAATCCTTGGAGGGATTGATTTTGAGAGATTTCCCAATCCAATGAACCAGATCTTGGGTCCTAATTTGGACCCAAGAGCTCAGGCGAGCTCGAAAATTTAAGGGAACTTTTTCCCCTAAAATCACAATGCAATCAGGTTCTTTCCCTTGTTTAGAGCTCATTCCTGAGCTCTATCAAAACTTTCCCATCTCCCAGCTTCCTCCTCTCTCCAACTACCTCAGCCGTGACTCCAACAAGCTTCCTTGATCCCTTCTCCCTAGCCACTCGATGGTCAAATCGAGTGGCTTAATACCTTCCCTACGCTCATCCGCTCCTTACCAATCACTGCGAGGGCCTCTTCCATCGTCCCCATGTCCGGCAAGCCATGCCGGCACGGCTCCGCCCTCCTTCGACCATATAGATAGGTTCTTTCTCTCTCTCTCTCTCCCTAGCTTAGGTTTAGCCCATTTAGACCCTAATTTGACCGACGATCACCATGCTCTCCCTCCGTCTTCCCTGACTCCGGCCACGCCTCTAACATGGTCATTCCACCACCACATGCTACACTACCACCGCCAAAACCTTCCCCACGGTTTAGGGATCAAAGCCCTCAATTTATTGAGAGCTTTGATCCCTAAACATTTCAGCCGGACAATCCACACTATCACCAACCACCCTCCACCGTCCGTCCACCCTCGTCTACCAATCTCCAAATCATTGCCACCACTTTCATTGCCACACCTCGATGGAACTTCCTAGCTCCCCAATTAGCCCCTACAGCACCTCCTTAGCTATATGCCATCTCCGCCAATAGAGCTCCTTCGAGCTCCACCACCACCATCATTTGACCACGATTGAAGCTAATAGAGCTAGGGTTTCACTCTAGCGTGCCACGCCAGAGCTTGCTACGTGTTTAATTCAGGCCAAGAAGCCATTCTCTTGTCTCAAGTACCTTGTCGGACATCTATTGCCGCCATCATCTTCTCTGCCTCTGACCGCTACACTCCGACCATCTCTGGCTCTGCTTTAACCCTCTATAGCCATGGACGGATACCCTTAAGACAACCAGGCCCTTGATTGGGTGATGCGATAACCACAACAGCAGCAATTGCTCGAGAATCCGTTTGCAGCGTCACACGAGGAAGAGAGCTGGGATTAGTCCCACATTGTGCGTGGCTGACTTCTTCTCTGTATATAAGTTCAATTGAGTAATTGCCTTGTTGCCTCAAGTGACAGGGGGTGAGGTCCCCACTTCACCTCAGCCGTCACTCCTCACCCACAATCACGTGCACGTAGGTCTGGACACTATGCTCTAGATTTGATTATAGACCCGATTACCTGCCTATCCAATCACCTGGTCTAGATTTGAGAGAGGAAGAAATTTTGAGGAGGATGAGGGGTGATTTTGCACTGTAGCCTCAAGATTCATGCTCCCCTCACCCAATACTTAATCATTTTAGGGCTTAGGACATGTGCCGTGCTTGGGTGTTTAAGGCGTCTGATGCTCTTGTGCTAACGTCTGATTGTGGGTACTGTGGACTTAATGAGTTTTCATATGACATGGATATTGAGAATAAGTGGTTCAAAACCACTGTAGCAAAATTGATTTGATTTGATACATTGGGATATGTGCTGGATTGTGGGAATAACTTGGTGATTCAAATCACCATTTTTAGGGTTTTAATCTTCTTTTTATCCCATTAACTTTTAAGATATTATTGCTATCATTAAATACATTTTTTAGTATATTATTTGTTGAATATCTTTATTGTGATTAATTATTGTGCTCATTTGTTTATCATTTTGATTAGCATGTGAATTCTACATTTGCTCCCTGCAAACGACCTCGGACTCATATTTTATTTTTGAGTACTTATAAATTTAAATGTTGTTGCGATTTTCATCACTATACTATGACGTGATATTTTCCTAAACTACGACGACTTTCGATGATGCAACAGTGCTCCAGTTAGGCCTCTCACTGGAGAGGCATCCATGGGTGCAATGATGGCTCGGGATGGGGAGCTACTTGCTAGGGGCGGCTGTTGCTCGTCTTGCAGTGGTGGTGCTCGTTGGGCTGTGGTGTTGATGGTGGTACTCACAGGACACTCCTCACAACACAGCTACCGTGGTGGGGGCTGTTGGTGCTCGCTTGCCGGGCGCTCCTCACGATGAATCTGGTGGTGGTTGTGCTCGCCGCAAAGAGGTTGTGGAAGTGCTTGTTAGCCATTCGATGGTGCTGGAGTATTGATCGAAGGAGGGGATAGCCTTTTCTTTTTTTGCTTCGTTGGGTGTTATATGTGCTTCTACCGTGGTTTTAAAAATTGTGTTGTAGTATAGATGATAAAAGTGTGCCAACACTTAAAATTTATAGTTTCCTAAATTATTTGAGTAATTTGAGGTCATTCGCTAGGAGAAACAAAGTGTGCGCATATCACTATCTAATTTTGATTTAGGAACTAACTTATCCTAATCCACTTTTTTTTTTTATTTTAAACCAAGTTCAATCGTGACTATTTAAGTTACTTTATGAACCTAATGTAACAATTGAGGAACTTATAGTCTAAAGAATGCTTAATCAAAAAAATAATCAAGAAGTCATTTAATTACACATTAAGACTAAGTCACTAATATGCAGGTATAATATGTCAATAGAAATTTCAAATATCCAAGATTGAAACAAATATTCAACGAAACAAGATCTTCAAGTCAGTCCCTGAGGCTCACGTTTTGGTCCCTGGACCCCTGCAAATGGGTCCTTCTCTTGCGCAATGGTTTCTCGGACCTTTCTTCTCTTCTTCAACCTTTAACAAAAGCTCCTCCTTCCTCGTAAAAAGGGGACTATAGGGATAACACCGGTGAGGTGGCTAGAGTGCTTTCAGGCGTGAAGACTCCTCATTGAAGGTTGCAATGTGCATCGCGAGGCACCACAAAGCTTCATGTAGTGCTTGAGGACTTAGACATGGCCGGTGGATGGCAGACGATGTCGTTGAAGATGGTGGTGGCCGATAGGGTCAACGAAGCTCCTCGGTGCATGAAATCACCCTTGAAAGGGTGTAAAATATTCCTTATGTCTTCACGAAGCCTCTCGCGAAACTTGGAGCTCGCAGATGTTGGAGTGACCGAAGAACGTTGAGGACGATGGCGTTGGTGGTGGGTTGTTTGACCACGTGAAAACCACGTCGAAGCTCTCAACCAAGGGGTCGAGATGCTTAGCCATGGTTCACTGTAGGTGATGATACCTCAATTGGGTATGATGAGGGCAAAGGAGGCTGGCCGGAGTTGAGGGAGAGGGTAGCGAAGGTGTGAGTCCAGCAAGGGTCTTGAGCAAATGAAACCTCAAATTGATTGAGGGCTTTCGCTCGCCTTGACCTCATGAAAGAGTGGTGGTCGACGGAGGGGGAGGTGCACCGAGCGGCATGGTGGAGATTATCAATGAGAGAGGCAACGTGGAATGATGAGGGTGTGCTCACCGAAGGTTGGCTAGAGAAACCCATCGTGGACGTGGAAGATGCATGTGGTGGAGGTGGAGAACGACCGGTTTTGACTCGTCGGTCATGAGGAAGAAGGGACTTTGGGGAAGGCCGACGGTGAGGAAAAGGGAAGGATAGGGTCGTGCTTTGTTTGGCGACGACCTAAGGAAGATGAGGAAGAGGATGATGCTGCCCTTGTGGTCGGAGGATGCATGGACGAGGAGGTAGGAGGAATCGTTGGGGTTGGAGACGACAACGGTCACGGTGAAGAAGGGCAAGAAACACAATCAAATCTCAACGAGGAAGATCAAAGGAGGACGACCAAGTTTTATAAGTGCTAGGGACGAAGGTTCAAGAGCAATACGCGACCTTTTCGCGGCATGAATGGCAGAGTCAACGTGAGCTCTAGCGATGATTTCAACTGCAATTTGTGGCCTCCACAGATGGCATCTCAAGTTGGAAACACCATCAATGGCTACATGAATGGTTGGTGAACCATCCTGCCAAATTCGGCAAGATTTCACCTCGTGGATTGATTGCAATCTACTCCCGAAGTCACGGCGATGAACTATTCTTGCTGCTGCTGGCAGGGCCATTTTTTGAACAAGATGAAGAAGTTAGGGGGTTTTTTGCAAGAGATGGGTTTTTATGGGTCAAATTACAAACTTGGCCAAGATGAAGTCAGAATAAGCCCAATTTTTTATAGTAACCTAATTTGGACATAAAAAATTTAATGGTGACTTCAATTTTTTGTTTTGATGATGTTTACATGAAAAATTTATAATTTAACCCAAAATGTATTGAAAACCTGCCTAGATCTCTATTTTAGATCAAAACGGGTTCCGATTGTCAAATTGACTGTTCTAATCCTTATAGAATATTTTTACATGATTTTTATAACATTATATTACATTTATTTTCACCACAACCTTGTTAATTTAAATGAGGCCAAAAATTAGGGTTAATTAATCATTAATTGACTTGTTAATTCAATGACCCTAAATTGATCAGTTTAGGCTTACTAGTTTGACTTTTATGCTTATTTGACCTTTTATTCAATGTAGATTCTTCCTTTGGTTAATACTCAATTGTAATTGCATGTTAAATCAACAGAATTAAACCCTTTTGCATTAATTCTTCCTTATTCCCCTCTGATTGTATTATACCCTTTTCATGTGTTAATTAGGCGAATTTAGATATAGAGGATGATGGCGATGCCATCATTAGGACCACGCAAGACCCCGTGCCAATCACCACCGAGATTTCCCAACCCTTGTCGAGTGCCGATGCCTATCGATCTTCTCATTAGTGCGGATCATAACAATCGCTGGGATTACATCTTGGTGGCACTATCATTTCTACGAGCGTGGGGTTTGTAGCTCTTTCAAGCTTTGGAGGAGCTTGACTGGAATCCTTCATGGAATGCCTTCTTTTTATTTTAGTTATTGTAGTTTCTATTTATTTATGTAGTTTTGTTTGTCTCCATTTCAATGGAGTTCCCCCGTTTCTACAGGGAGCAACCTTCCCCTCTTCGTGAGGGCAGTCAGATTTCTCCTCTTTCTTCCCTTGTGGGGGTGCGTCCTATTGTATGAGGTTCTTCCCTATTTCTAGTGGAATGCTGATCTTCAAAAATTAAAAAAAAGGGTAGATGGGAGTGTTTGTGTCTGTACACACATACACATGCATACATATAACTACGCATAGATTCATTTATTTGAGTATTATGCTTGCATTAACTATGAGCAGTTTGATCATTATTTCATTTTATGGAAAATTAACCATTAATATGTCTAAAGATGGCCCAGGAAATGTCAATTGTATTTAAATACAAATAATGAATTTATTTCATTATCATTGGAAATTCATTATATCACACTCATGCTCAGCTTTTTTTTTTCTTTTGATGTTTATAATCTCTTGAATTACAACTTAATTCCTTGATAATAATGGACTTGTATTGTAAGTTTATATCACAATCATGTTATACATTAAACCATTAATATTATAAGTTTGTTGTTTATATTATATATGCATTTGTACTACAAGTGTCATGCTTGTATCATAAGTTATTGCTCTATTTTATGCCTTTTATCTATAATAAGTTTCATTCCCATGTAAGTTTGTGGCAATTCTAAGTAACAAACATGGAAAAGTTATCAACGATTTGGACTACTTGTTAATTAGGGTTAATTAAGTATGTTGTAGTATAGTGTCGCTATCCAGACAGATGTTATTTATTTATATACAATTTTTACTAATTTTATTTCAAGTCGTTCATTGGGAGGCAATTATTGATATGCATCACTCTCTATTATCCAAAAATCATCTTTAATTTCAAAAATGTTAAGTTTATTTACAAATGAATGAATAATGACTGAACGAATCAAAGAAATGAACTAATCTATGTTAATTATGTAAAACAATGAATGAATTATGTTAATGATAATGCCTCAAAAATATATATAGGTAGAAAGGGATCAAAAACTAATCTAAACTAATATAGGTTAATTATATACACTACTATCTAAGTAATTCCTTAATATAGGCACAAAAAGACTATCTATACTAACATATACTATATACTATACTAACATTTATAAACTATGTACACTAACACATATAAATGTCACTACAAAGCCTTAAAAACACTTCCATACACAATAAGGAAAAAATAATATATATAATACTTAATACATATACTCTATGTGCATATATATACATGTATACTATACTACTAATATATATATACTAACTATATACTTATGTACAGCTAATTACTTAGTCTACTTACACTTAACACAACTTACGCACACAACTATTAACACAACACACACATACACGCTAACACTAGACAACACTTAGTCACAATTTAGCCCTTAACTTAACCTCAATTTAACTCAAAAATTTATTTAATTGGCGAGCCCAACCCTTCATAGGATCTACAACCCACAAGAGTCAAATCAACCACTACTAAACTTGGGTCCATAGTTATTAGTTATTATTTTAGCATAGTTTCGAACCAATACCCGCCCACATAGACCGCTCGGCCCAGCCGGGCCACCAGGCTCCCAGCCCATACCTCTCTCTCGCTCGAAATAGATGGTTAGATGAATGGAATGCTATGGGGATTCGACCCCCTTACTGGACAGGGTGTCTTCCAACACGTTTTGTTTTATACCGCTAAGAGCAATCTTCATCTGCCGATGTGGTGATTTTCTTGACGCCCAAATTGCTGCACCATGCGTGGATTTCAGCTAAATTCATGGCTTAATTAAGTGATGAAATAATTAATTATTTTATATTTAAATTATATTATTATGTGGCTTATACATAGGGCTACTTATTGGCATAATTTATTTACATTAATTAAATTTATAAATATATTTAAAAAATCATTAAAGTTAAGTAAAAACACATGTTTAATTTAGTGTTTATTTATTAATTAAAGTATAAATTAATAAATTAATGGTTCAATTGACTTATAAATTAATTGATTTACATTATTAACTTATTATTACAGATTTTTAATTTATTTTTATTCATTTATTTCTCATTATATACATTTAAACACATAATTTATATATATATACATATATAAATAGTATAAATACTATTCTACAGTATACATAAGGTATAAATATATTGAAAATACTTTAAACTACAATATACAAGTATACAACATAATTTATTTCATTAGTTTATTAAATTACTAATTTAAATTACATTAACTTAATAATTACCTAATTAACTTATAAAAATAATTATGTACAATATATAGATAATTAAATAAATATAAGGGTATCTTACTTGTACATTATATATAACTACTTTAAGTTAGATATATAGTTATAATTATAATTCTAAGTATATACATTACTATTTATAAATACATAAGGATTATGTACATATAATGTAAATAAATTAATACATAATTATATTATTATAATACATACTATATAATTCAATATAAATATCTACCTAAGTAAATAGAATAAATATATAAGCTATTTATATACTTTATACACATATAAGTTATTATATACGGTTAATTTAGTATTATTTACAAGTATAAATACTATGTATAAAGGTATTTTTATGAGATTTTTGGTATTTTTCATATTTTTATTTTCTTTTTTTGTTTTATAGAGATAGGGGAAGAGCAAGGAAAGATGAAAAGAAAGGGAAGAAGACTTTTTGGTATTTTTGTTTTATTTTCTTATTTCCAAACCAGAGAAAACCTAAACTTCTACTGGCATGTTGTAACGACCCAATTCCCGAGTCCCTACGAGACACGAGAACCGGACCGACTCGACTAATCCCAAGACCTAGTCATCCAACGAGGAAGTAACCAAAAGAGCAGTAAAATAAACCACATTCAGCATGAATATATTTAACAGTAAGAAAATACAGTAGTAAGGAAAGAAACCACTACAGTATATACCACCACAACAGTAGAACAACATTCATAACATAATATGAACTGCAGGTAAAGAAAAGTATAGCGGTAACAAGAACTACTCACTATAGTGGAACAAAAAAGAGGTACAAGTGAACAGTGGTAACTCTACTGGACCCTACTCGGCCCAGCGTCCTCTGCAGCCGCTGACCCTGGCTACTCAACACCTGGTCCTGAAAGGTAACGAGTGTAACACGTCAGCAAAACGCTGAGTAGAGTGGCAGCTAAACTGAAAAAACAGTAAAGTGCACAGTAGCTGTTTTAATTTTCTTTCTTCCTTTATTTACGTCTTTCTATTGTTTCAAAATTTATCTATTTCTCAGATCCTTCACTTGATCTCGAATGTTCCTCGTGAGAACGATCTTGATGGTAGTCTTTTCCGAACAGTAGAAGTAGCACGTGGTGCTCTCCTGGCCGGGAGAGTCCCCCGTGGTGATCCTACTCTCAGTCAACCACCCCAAGGTCACGGACAGGCGTAACGGTGACTACGGCACGCGCGATAAACGCACAGGTAGCTAACCCGCACTGGCACGCGATCAGTCGTTTCCGTTAACGGGTGCGCCCAAAGCACAGCACGAAACCAGTACAGGGCAGAGCCCTCTCAGTAACAGGGGTCCAACCCCTCCACAGTAACCAAACAGGGGCCTTGCCCCTCCACAGTCCGCGCACCCTCGCCTGACTACCCTGGTTTGCCCAGTGGGCCTAACAAGTCGGTGTAGGAGGCTAGCAGAACCCCGGGGCCCGTGGGGTAGCTAGTACCTCCCTACACTAGTAGCTCTCCTCGGTACTATGTAAACAAGGGCTAGCAAGTCGGTACAAAGTGGCCAGTCCTGACCTCGGGTCCCTGGGGCGGCTGGCTCCGCTCTGTACTAAACAGGTACAGGTACTTCCCTTGGTACTACGTACCCAAGAGACAGCACACTACCACGTCTTTCTTTCTCAGTTCCATTCCTTTCTCTTTCCAGGAGTTCCACTCCTAATTCCTCGTAGGGTTGCAGTCCTTTTAACTCAGCACATTCAAGTTTCACCTTTCCAATTTCACGTTCATACATCCCATATTCTCAGACATGCTCATTTATTCATAACAGGCAGCTGTTAAACCAATTTACAGGTAGCTATTATTTCCTTTCCACATTTTCCAAGACTGCAGTATTTATATATTCCACTAGTTCTTCCCATCCTAGGATTCATGCCATACCCTAAGATCTATCATACAATCTAATTTTCCAGCCCTAGGATTCATGCAACACCCTAGGATCTACCATTCATTCTAGTTTCTCATTCCTAGGATTCATGCAATGTCCTAGGTTCTATTTATGGTTCCATAATTTAACAGATTATACTAATAAACTTAAAAGCCACTCTACCGGTTACAACAGGCGTACTGGGGGCGTGGTCGGGAATCCCACGCACCTCCGCAACCCCCGAGACTGCAACGGAACGGGGTCCTATCACAAGGATCAAACACAAGGAGTTTCTCAAAATAGTATACAACTACTGTAGACGGGTAGAGGATTTAATTCCGAAAATCACGCAACTCGAAATGCGGAAAATGGACTCTGAACGGGTCCTAAACGGGTCGAAAATAACGAAACAGTGCAAAATTAGACATTTGGAACCTCTTCCAGACGTCTTAAAAAGTGGATCAGAGGTTACCTTTGCTTTGTGTGGTCTCTCAGACGTCTAGAAGCCTGCAGGGGCATCTGGCCTAGTTCCCAGATGTCCAATGGTCACCCCGGACGTCTGGAAGTCGCTCCCGTCGTCTGGCACCACTGCCAGACGTCTGATTCGCGTTGGATGCGAATCTCAGACCCTGTGCGTACCCATTCCTCATGCTCAGTACAGACGGTCGAAGGAAAGAAGAAGGTATGAAAATAACTTACTTGCCAGACGTCTGGATAGCCCTCCAGACGTCTTAACCGTCGTATGGTTGGAAGCCCAGACGTCTGATTCTGGAAAAATTTCCAGAATCAGGGCGCCACTCGCCCTCCGCTCGCGACGCATGGCCGCGCCGCGAGTCGTCTACCTGCTGCTCGAGCTACAGCAGGCCTCCCGTGCCACCCCGCGTCTGCTGCTCCCCCCGCCGGCCGGCCCTAGCAGCCCCGGCAAGCTCGCCCTCACGGCCGAGCGCCTCCTCTTCTCGCGTAGCACCTCCTCCCGCACTCACCGCGGTTGTCGCCGCCGCCGCTCGCTCGCGCTCGCACTCGCTGGAAGAAGGAGAAGCGGAGGTGGTGGGAGTGAGGGAGAGGGCGAGGCTTTTTAAAGCCTCGCGGGGAGGAGAGAGAGAGCGGGACAGGGGGCAGCGCTTGCGGAGGAGAGGGAAAAAAGGGCACGCGCAGGTCTGCACGCGCAGGCGCGCAGACGCGACCGCGTGTGCCGCCGTAACCGAATCCCAGACGTCTTAAAAGACGTCTGAAGCCGCGCATTCGTAACACATGTTCTATAAACAAACGCACTTAAAACCTAAATCTAATAACTCACACACCTAAAACTAAACCTAATCTCACTCAAGACATTTATTTTATTTATTTACATCTAATTTGATTTTTCATGTATTTACAATTTAGGCAAAGACAATGCCTTTTAATGAGTTAGACATGTAGCCAAAGCCATCCAATTCATTCAAAAGGGTCTAGAATGGAAGATAAGCATTTATAACACTTCCAGATATCATTTAGAATCAAATTCAAACATCAGATCATGGATTAATCATTGAATTACAATAAATCATTACTTATAGACAGATTTCAGCATATACAAATTATTGACAAAGAATTTTATACATACTATAAACTTGATTTCTAAATTGTTTCAGATCCAAACAGCATATGCACATCTAGTTAAACACTTGTTTTGAGTATACATTTTCTGGCAACTCATGGAAACTTCATTTACATCAAAATCTACTTAAAATCTTGACCTAAAACTTCATCCAATTCATACAGCTGCTAACTTAATCCAATTAAATGTAATCCGTGTGTTCCAGAGGATTCTTCAATATTTGAAATATAGATTCATGCTTATCTAACAAGCAAACCCATTACAAGCTTTGAATCATTCAAAAAAAATAATTAAGATCCACAATTGAAAACTCATTCAGACTCTATTAGAAATCAAACAGTAGCTCTACTTTGAATCAGACTCATTTCTCAAAACTCAGAACTATATCCCAAACAGTATAAGTGTTTAAATTCATCTTCAATTCATTAAATCACAATCAACAATTAATATGGAATCTCAGGTCTACCAGATCAACCTAGGTCCTAAGATTTCAAACTCAAAAATCCCAGATTATATTTGAAACTTTTAAGTCCAAGATTTAGGTGTTGCAATCATTCAAGAGAGCATCAGGAAACTCATAACAACCCCGATCAAATTCCCAAAACCTTAATCTAATCTTCGCCTTATGTCGTAGATAGCATGAAGGTGTGAGATCAAATTAGGCAATGAAATCATTGGGAAACCACTTGAAAAGCTTCATGCTATCATTCTAAACCTCATTTAAGAATCTAATTCATGGATAAACAAATTTAGATCAATTCAAGATGTTTCCTACTTGGGCGATTGATGTGAGATCACTAAGGTGATATGATCACCCAGGCATCCTACACACCATTGATTGGTGTTTAGGATACCCTTGCAATTATCTAGACAACCTTAAGTCATTGCAATAGCTTCAAATCAATGCAACTGATTTTCCTCAGCCATTGCTACCTGGGCAATGACTAAAAATAGTGACTGAGATAAAAATTAGGCTTGTGCTAATTAAACTATAAAAATCTAATCAAAGATTCTCACTCCCTTTGCATTGAATCTAATTACACAGAGATAGACGTAATTTGGTCAATTAAAACATATTGGAACCCAATTACTCTAGAAATCGATCAATTATTCATGAAAATCAAATCTAATTCAATTAACCAAATCAAATCCAATTCAAGGCACTACAAGGGCCTTTATGATCAAATGAAGTGTATGAGGTAGCCCTTGAATGGATTTAGCACACCAATAGATCGGAAAGCTAAAGAGCTTTAGATCCAATGATAGCAATGGCGGAGGGAATGGTCTGATGATCAAACTAGCAAAAAAAGAAGTGAGAAGTGATTATGGAATGAGGAGGAAGATTAGTGAACTCAAATGGATGGGTGACTTTAGCCTCTCTGATATGAATTGATTAGAGAAGGAAAATCGATGGAAACTAAAGTCTAAACTAATCTACTAATCTAACACAATCAATCAGTGAATTCTAATCTAAACTATCTAACTAAGCTACGAAAGTGGTAAATATACTATATGAAAGCAATTAAATCCTAAACTAATCGAGCAAAGGGGGCCTTTGGGGCCAATAGCCGACGGCTGAAGACGATGAAAGGGGAGGAACCTCCAATGAGTGAAAGCCCATAGAAGGAGCTTTGGGACGCCCCCTAGAGTTATGTGATCTAGCTCGACGTGGTTGAATGGGGTAGAAATAGCTACTACTATCACCAGTGGTAGATGAAGGGAAGGAGAACTAGAGGGGTGGACGAAGGGATCAACTTAGGGGGGAGAGAGCTAATAAGGGTTGTAGGGATCCCATGTAGGTCCTTATAAAAGCAATGGGGTAGCGAATGATCGGTAGTGATGAGTGAAGGCCGTTGTGTGTGAATGGCGATGATGGAAGCTGGGAGGAGCGGGAAAGTTTAGGATAAAGTAGGATTGTGGGATGTGATCTAGGTGAGCTTGCGATGCTAGGTGCATCGGTGCCATCAGGTTAAAGGTTGATCCACTGTAGGATTAATGATGGGAAGATGAACGGCTTGCGGAGCCCATGCTCATCATTAAGGAGCAGCAGAAGAAGAAGCGAGCTCCAGGTGTTTTGGGTTAATTGCACAAAAGTCCAAAGGTGTGAAACAGTATGAAAATTGTTCTCATGCCCATAAGTGGTAGAAATTGGTTATTGGAAGATCCCTGAAGGATAACAAACAAGTCCCTACGACTTTTGAACTTAATGAAATGTTTAATATAGAGGCCCTAAGTGTAATGTAGTGATTTCAAGACCCGAATGATGTCCAAATGTAATGTAATTTTTATGGCATGTTAATTGAACATGTTATAACATAATTCAACCACTGATTTGTACTTTTAAGCTCAAATTGGTGTTCAATTAGCATTCAGAACATCCATTTACATATTTAAATATAGAATCTCTTAAAATTGACCTAACTATGCTTCTTTAGCATAAATTTAGTGTTTTAGGTCATTTTCCATAATTCCCACACTTAACCCATTTATTGTGCTAATTTGATAGTGCTTAACCTAGTTTCTAGCTTAACATTGGCATTTTAGCTATGATGAGCTACACCTCATCATACCTCCATGCTTAGGTTTTGCTAGTCTCTTAGCAAATAACTCATTAAGTGCAAGGCACTAAGCCATTAGCTAGGTAAGTATGACAAGATTTCTATTTACTCACTTTCAAATGTTAAGTGTTTAGAGATGATCTTTAAGCTGAATTTTATATAGTGGACATTGTGAGAACCAGTTGCTTAGGAAGACTACCAGAACTCATGTCTTACATGACCTAAACCATCTCTCGACCAACAAGGACTCTTGATATTTAAACCTTAAGTGTGATTTCCAGGACTCAGAAGGTTTTACCAAGTTCAAGAACTAAGAACTTATTGTTGCACTCAATGTATAATAAAGACTAACCAGATGAACTCTAGACTCAAATCTTGGGTTTCGCTTCTTTTTAAGTCTAGGTCGATCTCAGCTTTAGCTCATGTTTTTAGATTGACTCTAAAACTAACTGAAGACTCAAACCCAACACTTATTGCATTTCTGGCTCAAACAATATTTGGTGGAAACACAAGGTATTTGTAATGCACCCGGCAACAACCTTTTTGGTAAAAATGGAAATATATACAACTGAAATTAGAGAACATACCGACTTATTCAAAAGAATATATTTTTCTTTTCTTTTTGGCTTTTTCTATTTTTTCCGATTTTGTTCTTTTTCTAAAAGCAAATGTCAGTATGTCCCCTTCAACTTTATTTGGTGGAGCACACTTATTTGGTGGGTGAGTACTTTGATGGCAAGAGCTTCTCCTAGACACAAGACTAAAGATTAAGACAAAGAGTATACCTGCACACACAGGTAAGGACTCCACCTTCCCTAATGAACACTAGGCCGAGTTAAGGCTTAAGTTCATCTAGTCTTTCCTGAATCTGTGTAGTGTAATCCAAAGTTACTAAAACTCTTAAACAAAGGCAAACCAACGAATCTTGTGTTGGTGCTAGAGCACCATGATTGTTTATTTTGATGATAACAAAACACGTGTCTTTTAACATTTGTATTTGAGTTCTAGTTTTCAGGTCAAATTGCAAATAGAAACAAGTGTTTAGACAGAGTTCTAGCTCACATCCATGGTGGATTGGAGGAGCTGGACAGAGACAGAGGAGCTTCGCGAGGAGCAAAAGCTTGAAGAAGGAAGGAGATGAAGAATAGGATAGATTTCATTTTATCTTGTTCTATGTAATTTTGTTTCTTTGTTTTGCTCTTTATTTCTGTCTTAGATCTTATGTTAAAGATCCTTAAAGTAGTCTTAGGAACACCTGCACTACCCTAGGATACTTAGGTTTTCTATAGAGAACTTAGAAAACCAAAATAGGGATCAGATAGCCTTTTCCGACATCTAATCTGAATTTCAAACGTCTGATAAAAACTTTTAAGACGTCTGACTGTTGACTCAAACGTCTGATTATTTAGGCTACACTTAGTTAGTTCTGTCTAATGAAATCAGACGTCTAGACCTTAGTCCAGACGTCTTAGGAGACATCTGATGCCTTTTCCAGACGTCCAATTAGTGGACTGTTGGCTTCCTTAGCAAACATTGAGGAAATGATTGTTAGCCTCGTATCAAACGTCGGTAGAGGACCCCAGACATCTGATACATGATCGTTTTGCCTCGACTGACCCAAAATCTTCCTTTAGAGATTTTATAGCCGTTAGACTCATTGGGAATCCATTTCCAGAGAACAAATAGGTTTCCAGACATCTAGACCTTATGCCAGACGTCTTGTGTGTCGTCTGATGGACTTTCACTAGAACCCTGTTTAGGTCTGATTCAAGTCAGGAAGCAAACCCGCCTAAAGTCAAATGTCTGACTTAGTTCCCATACATCTTAAACGGGTTTCCCAGACGTCTAATGCCAGGATTAGACGTCTGATGACCCTGTCAGAATCATGATTAATTCTGACTACGGCCTGATTCTCTTTGGCTTTGCACCCAACAGCTATGGAAACCTTCCAAAGCCTTCCTAGGGCCTCTATAAATAGAGGAGGACCCCTTGGCTTGTAAGAGACACTAAGACACACTAAGAAAACCACTTTCCACATCTTTTGTGTCCAAGAGAAGTAGTTGAAGCTCTAGCTCTCTAAGCATATGTTTCATATCTAGAGAGCTTCATCCCTTTACACACCCACTCTCCCTCTGCGATTACGAGAGCGAAAAAGTGCCACTGCGTGGTTCACGCACCTACGTCGTCACTTCGATGCACTTCCACCAAAGGAAATTTTCCTAACTCCTATAAAAGCTAGGATTATATATTTGAGGCTCTATAGGATTGTTGTCCTTTATATTGTCTTTGGTTGGGTATTCGCTTTGCGAATTTCCGTCTCCTTCACAAGACAAATTCCTTCTTGTGAAGAGAAGGGGTGTTGAGGTACGCTACTCTCAGTCTGAGTAGTGTGGTTGTAATTGAGGTTCAATCACCCTCGTTTAAGTGACTGGGTTAAGTGGATTTGATCGACTAGGTCGATCGAGAAATCCTAACTCGAGAGGGTTAGGTGGTGGTTGATGAGAGCCTCATCATGAGCCATAAATAGCTCATTTTGACCCAATAAAAAAGATAAAAGCTCCTACATAACCTAGAAGAAGGCTTAACTGAAGGAAAAAGTGCTCTGAGAAGAGAACATGAAATAAAGGTTAAAACTGCAATTTTACCATTGCAGCACATAAACGGGATTTCTCAGAGGCAAAACATAGGTCAAATGGTCTAAATGAGAAAAAAAGTGGGTTGAGTCAATCAGAAATGGGTTTATGTGCAATCTAGGAATTAAATGACACTTGGTAACCCTAAAACATACCTGCTTAAATTAACAAGGTTTCGGTCAGGATAAAAATCAATTAAACCCTCTAAAAATCATGGAAAAACATCCTCTAGGGATTGGAACACTTAATTTGGCCCTTGGAACCCAGTTTGACCTAGATTAGGGTCCTAGCTCTTCAAGTAACATAATTTGGGTTTTTACGCAAAATGTCCAGTCAAACGAGGTCAAACCTAAAATCCAACTTCATGATTGGATTCCTTAGGTCAAAATTAGGTTTTTACCAAAATTTGGACCTAAGGGGAGGTCATCTTGGCCTACTTTGCAATTTAGTACACCCAAATCACAATTTGGTCCCTATCTTTTGAATATCTTTGCAGAGAGCCCCCTAAGTTCCTCGCCACCTTTGCAATCAGGTCCTTCCTCCATTGTTAGGGCAGAACCAAGCTCCGACGAGGTTTAGAGAGGGATTACTCTCTGATTCCTCAGAGATTCTCTCCCAGAAATGGAAGGGAGATTCTCTGAGGAATTCCCTTCCATCTACGGCCAATCACAATCTTTGGTGTGAACCCAATCTCTCGTGCGAACGCACGAGAGATTTGGGTATCTTAACCTCTTTCCATCTCCGGTGACGACCTCAGGCAATTGCGCGCCCTCCACGCTCTGACAGCACGGCCCAGTGCCTATAAAATAACCTCTAAGCCCGGTCGCAGATCTTCAGCTTGATTTGGCCAAGTTTCCACCTCCAATTCATCTCCTCCTGCCCGGCCAAAGTTCCCAGCAAGCTCCGGCGAGCCCCCCTCCCCTCCCTCTTCGCTCTGCCACAAAACGAGTGGCAAACTTATCTTCCTGACTCTCCTCTACGTCGCGCAGTACCCGCGCACGCCGCCTCAGCCCCGTCGTCGCTGCCGTTCTCCCCCACTGGGCAGCGTCTTCTCCGGCGACAGCAGGTACAACTGTCCGCCCTCCGTCCTCCTTCGTCCCTACAATTAGGTTAGAACTATTCCCCGTAGTCCCCTCTCTCTTTTCCCCCTGTTATCTCATCTAATCAACCCTCAACCGACGCTGACCACCCTCATCTTCCACATCACCAACCGACCTCCGGCGAGCTGCTCCCACCATTCCGCCCCTCCACACGGCTCGCCAACCATCTCGTAAGCTCCGCCTCACCACCAGGAACACATTCCACCCCTCCACTGCCACTCCGCACCTCCACAGTAGCCCCCCGAACAACCCCACACATCCGGCCACAGGTTGACCTAGGCACGCATGCCTAGGCCATCCTGCGGCCTGCAGCATGGCTCACCACCTTCGCCGTGCTACGGCGAAGGTCCCTAGCTGGTCTAATTGAGCCGAGAGGCTCGCTTTGTGTCTGACAAGATTTCAGCTCCTGCCGCCATTGACAAAGGTTTAAGCAGCTTCGCAGCAGCTCCAGGCTTCAGGTGCTGCGTATTCGGGCAAGCGTCGTAAAGTGCCTCGAGTCCAGCCAGGGGCGCTGCGAAGCCAGCAGCTGTGGCGATTGCATGTAGGTCTGCGGGCGCGAGCGAAATCAGGGCAGAACCTTTAGTCCCACATCGTGGAATCGCGAGGCGCGAGTATGCTATAAGTTGAATTTGTGTTTTATGCTTACCGCCTGCGAAAGCACAGGGGTGAGGTCCCTTACTTGCCCTTACACCCGCCTCATCCGCGGTTTCATCTCGCGGATCTGGCGGGATTCGACCCGACCCTAGCCTACGCACTCCTCGCGCATCACCCACCTGCAGGTGCGCCTGGTCCCGGGTGCGAGATCCGACCCGATTATCCGTGTGGCTCTGGGAGAGTGTCCCTGAGTGAACTGCTGAGAGAGAGAGACGCGCGGGTAGAGGGAAAGGGATAGGTTTTGCTCTGTGTAGGCACAGGCTGAACGTTGAGGAAGAAAGACTTGGCCGAGGGAAGGAAGAAGGAAAGGCAGGAAGAACAGAAGGACCAAAGAAGAAGGAAGGCAAGGCAGAGAAGAGAAGAAAAGAGAAGGAGGAGGAAAGAAGCCTTCACAAGAAAAGAAGCAAAGCAGAAAGAGAGAAGAGAAAGAAGAAGAGAAGCCAAGACAGAAGACGAAGAAGCAAAAGAGTCTGCAAAAGAAGAAAGAAAGCAAGATCAGAAGAAGAAGAAGAATAATCAAAAGGAAAAGGGAAAACACTTTTAAGAAGTCTGATCTTGGGATCAGACGTCCAATTTGACTCTTTTGCGTGAATTATTTTTTTAGATACCTCTGAATTCTATTTTTGAGTAAATTAGAGTGTTCAATTACATTTTGATTAGTAGTAAATTCCATTTGCTCCCTATGTTCGACCTCGGATACTCAGGTTTTCGAGTAATAAAATTCTCTATTTGTTTGAATGCTTTGTCGGCTATACTACAACGTCATATTCTCTTTAAAACCCTCACACAAGCGTACGAATAGTGGTTTTCACCCGATTTGGGTTTCCACCTAAAAATATTTGTGCCTATTGTGTGATTGCTTAATTTTGTGAGATTGTCTATTTTTATTCCGCACTTTATATTACATCACGCATATCTCACCCCCTCCAAGTAGGGAATTACATCTTGTACTGGTGACTCAGGCACAAGAATATGTCCTAGGTTAGGAGAAATCTTAGTCTATCTTGTCATAGCTTAAGTGTATTAATCCTAACCCTAAGAGAATCAAACTTATGTGGCCTGGAAAATTTAACCAGCAAAGGTTGAATGTCCATAAATACTTATTCTATTTTTGGTTCAGCTTTAAGATCATAGTTAAACACTTAAAAGATTTTTGTTCCTTGTTTCTCCCTTCTCAGTGTATCTGGAGCTTCTCCCTTAATCAGTAAATATAGAATAGACCCCTTATTGCATTTTTGAAATTTTTGTTTTTCACATTTTTTATGTTTTAGTTTTGTAATTTTTTTCAAAATTTTCAAAAATTTTTTATTTTTTTGGATTTTTCAATAATACTATCTATATACACTAAAGGGTGTGTCTATAACTACATTTTAATAAATGATTTCACCATTTACACCCCCATACTTAAATAATGCAATGTCATCATTGAATGATTACGATGGATGCAAATGTATGCTTTGTTTTTCACTAACTTAGGCTAGGGTGATGGAAGAAGGTTGGAATGAGAAGATAAAATCTCTATGCGGTCAATTTGAAGTCTGATAAGAATCAGAGTGAAAAGTCGAGCTAAGTAGTGAAATGCATAACAAAATGTGACTATGCATGTAGATTAAAAATGTAAGGATAGACACCTAAGGAAGAAAGGAAAACAAAGAAAGATAAAACAGCTATATACAACATGGGTGCTAAGTTTTACTCCTTCAGCTAGGCATAAACCTAGCAAAGATATAATCATAATGTAGAAGCAAAATTTGATGGAGAATTGATAATCTCAAAGGTAAGATAGGTGTTGTCAACGTTTTTGTGCGGATTTAAAGGCGTATTACGTTGCAGTAGAACCGACAAAATGTTTAAACAAATATAAATAATTTTATTACTCGAACAACTAGAGTATCCGAGGTCGAACACAGGGAGCAAACTCAGTACTTTGTAAAACCCAAGAATACAACTGTTAAATGCAAATATAATTGATTCAAAGAGTTTTAAAAAAGATGTAAAAAAATAGAATTAGACGTCTGATTTATGTATCAGACGTCTTAAATGTGATCTTTCTTTCTCTCTTCCTTCTTCTGCTTTGCCTTTCTGATCTCTTTGCAATCTTCCCTTGTCCTTCTTCTTCTTCTCTGCGAAGACTTGTAATCTTTCTGCTTTCCTTCTTCTCCTGCGAAGACTTCTTTCTTTCTTCTTCTTCTGTCTTGCTCCTCCTTTCTTCGTTGCCTTCTTCTGCAGCGGCCAAGTCCTTCTCCTGCGATCAGCCTGCCTGCACAGGAGCAAAACCTAACCCTCCTCCCTCTACCCGCGTGTCTCTCTCTCTCAAGCAATTCACTCAAACCGCTCTACCAGAGCCACGGTCTTAATCGGGTCGAATCGTACCCGGGACCAGGCGCACCTGCAGGTGTGTGATGCGCGAGGAGTGCGTAGGTCTAGGTCGGGTCGGATCCGCCAGGTCCGCGTGGTCAGGCCGCGGACGAGGCGGGTGGGGTCAGTGAGGGACCTCACCCCTGTGCTTACTGAGGCGATAAGAGTAAAACACAAAAACAACTTATATGGTACCTGAGGGTTGCAATCCCACGATGTGGGACTATTTGGTCTCGCCTTCACGCGCGCCTGCAGAAGCCTCGTCGTGCGATTGCCCCGCAGCTGCTGGCTCTGCTAGCGCTCCTTGGCTGGACTCGTTCACCTCGCGACACTCGCGCTAGTATGCAGCACCTGTAGCCTGGAAGACCGGGTGCCTGGAGCTTCATGGGAGCTTCATCAGAGGTCGTCCATGGCGGTAGCAGCTCAAACCCTGTCCTACACAAAACGCGCCTCTCGGCCAAATCAGAATAGCTAGAGACCTTCGCCGTGGTACGGCGAAGGCGGTGGGCAGTGCTGCAGGCCGCAGGTCGGCCTAGGCGTGCGTGCCTAGGTCAACCAGTGGCCGGAGATGGTGGGTTGGTCGGGGGGTGATTGTGGAGGGCTGGAGTGGCAGTGGTAGGGTGGAGTGTGTTCCTGGAGGTGAGGCGGAGCTTTCGAGGTGGTTGGCGAGCCGTGTGGAGGGCTGGAGTGGTGTGGGCGGCTCGCCGGAGTGTGGTCGGAGGCGAAGATGATGGAGGTGGTTAGCGTCTGTCGAAGGTCGATCAAGGGAGATAACAGGGGGAAAAGAGAGAGGAGAGGGTGGAGAACGTATCTGGGGTTGTCTGGAGGGAAGGGAGGCGGCGGAGAGGACGGCTCGTGACTGCCGTCGTCGGGGAAGAAAGACCCTGGGGGAGGAAGCGGCGACGAAGATGAGGTCAGGAGCTTGCGCGCAGGGTACAGCGCGCCGCGGGAGGAAGAGGCGGAGAGGACTCTGCTGCTGGTATGGCAGCAGAGTGACGAGAAGGAGGGAAGGCGGTCGCCGGAGCTTGTGGGTCGTTTGGCCGGAGATGGGAGAGAAGAAATTTGGAGGGGATCTCCGTCAAAATCAAGCTTAAGATGAGCGGCCGGGTCCGAGGGGTGTTTTATAGGTGCTGGCCGCTCCTATCAGTGCGTGAAAAATGCGCAATTAGGTCAGCCGGCTCACCGGAGTTGGAAGGAAGAAAGATACCCAAATCTCTCGTGCGTTCGCACGAGAGATTGGGTTCACGCCAGCGAATTTGATTGGCTTTAGAAGGAAGGGAATTCCTCAGAGAATCTCCCTTCCATTTCTGGGAGAGAATCTCTGAGGAATTAGAGAGCAATCTCTCTCGAAACTTCGTCGGAGCTCGGTTCTGCCCTAGCAATGGCGGCAGGACCGGTTTGCAAAGAAGGCGAAGAACCTAGGGGGCTCTCTGCAAGGATATTCAAAAGATAGGGACCTATTTGTGATTTGGGTGTACTAAATTGCAAAGTAGGTCAAGATGACCTCCCCTTAGGTCCAAATTTTGGTACAAACCTAATTTGGACCTAAAGAATCCAATGGTGAAGTTGGATTTTAGGTTTGACCTCGTTTGACTGGACATTTTGCGTAAAAACCCAAATTAGGTTAATTGAAGAGCTAAGACCCTAATCTAGGTCAAACTAGGTTCCAAAGGCCAAATTAAGTGTTCTAAACCCTAGAGGATGTTTTTCTATGATTTTTAGAGGGTTTGCTTGATTTTTATTCTGACCAGAACCTTGTTAATTTAAGCGGGTCTGTTTTAGGGTTACCAAGTGTTATTTAATTCTTAGATTGCACATAAACCCATTTCTGATTAATTCAACCCACTTTTTATCTTATTTGGACCATTTGACCTATGCTTTGCTTCTGAGAAATCCCGTTTATGCACTGCAATGGTAAAATTGCAGTTTTAACCTTTATTTCATGTTTTCTTCTCAGAGCACTTGTTCCTTCAGTTAAGCCTTCTTCTAGGTTATGTAGGAGCTTTTATCTTCTTTATTGGGTCAAAATGAGCTAGTTATGGCTCATGATGAGGCTCTCATCAATAGGCTCCATAATCAATCAAAATCAGAATCAGAGATACATGTTACAAGGTCCAAGTAAGGAATGTAGATCAAATTAGAAGACTTGGCTCAATGTCCAAGTACACAGGATATAACAACAAGAATCTATACCTTCTACCTCTTCAAATCAATGAGTGCAGATCAAAATGTGGAAGATGAATCAGGGTTGGGAAGAAGAGGTAGGTGCTAATCAGGGTAAGGTGTAGAAGAATCAAAACTATGCAAGGCTTGTGATATGACATGTGCTTGGCCTTGGGGAGGATTGGGATGAACATACCTTTGGGTAGATACACTCCTAGGATTAAGTTCAGTCTGAGATGGTAAATAGTGTCACTGACAAGGTGCAATCAAGTGTGCTAGTTATGCTATCATCTCAGCTAATGCTATGTCCTATCTTTGCTGCATAGCTATGTTTTGTTGTTGCATGTCAGCAAGTGCATTCATGATTGACCCCAACTGCTCATCTTGTGTAGGCCCAAATTGAGAGCACTGGGTGGGCCTTGGTTGGGGCTACTGGTAGGCATGCGAAGGATATCCATGTTGTGGTGGAGGTGGTGCTTGGATCAGGTTCTGGAGTGGTGGTGCAGAAGGATGTTGATAATAAGGTCTTTGTGAATTTCCCAACCATGAGAATTTGGATGATTACGCCATTTAAGATTATAAGTCTATGAATAGGGGTTGTTTTGAATGACATGGAGCTCCTCCGAAGCTCCAGTAAGTGTAGGGAAGTCAAGATATGGAGGAACAAAAGTCCCTCCGACCAATGGTAAACGATATTGCAGTGAATAGTCAGAATGTGGTGGTGGTGGTGTCACAGAAAGGTTATTCATAGTTTCCTAAAACAAAATTTAGAATCGTATTACCTAAAACAAAATTGCCACATGTGGCATGACTTGGCTCGCAAGCCCCCCAACTAAACCCAAGGGCCATATGGCCCACTGATAGATAAAATGGTTGTCATGTGGCACTCTACCTGATAGTCCACATGGCAACCTTTATTCTCCACACTCCTCCTCAAGTCAAGGCTAGGAGGACGATGTAACATCCCGAACCTAGATTTCTGAGTCATTTTAGACTAAGCGTGTCAAAACAAACCCATCGACACTTTTCGCATGCAAATCAAAGCCTACATGAATTTAAAATGAGTACTTAGATTGAAAACTCGTATGTTTTTCGTTTTTGCAATATGGACGTTAGATCGACGATTCGAAAGTACTATTAATTTTCTAGTGTCACGAGGATTTCTATGGTATGCTTCGTGTGGCGATCGAACCTCGAATGCACGAAACATGTATGAACTGCGAGCAAAGTCGCACGCGAAACGGATGGAGAGGGACGTCAGAGGTGAGGCCAGCGTGAAGGACATGTTGGGTTACTTCACACCCAAGGGAGGAGGGAAGTCGATCGAGAGGAGGACTGGGAAGATGGCGGTAGCGAGGGAGGGAGGTCGAAGAGGCCGCTGAACGGCCGGTGAGGTCGCTCATCAAGTGTGCTTGTACGGGTGTTGCACCCATCCGCAGGGTACGAAGATGAAGATAGGGAGAGAGAGAAGAGCAGAGGATGGGCGGAGTTTGGTGGGGGAGAGTTCCCCATGGCCGGCGTACGGCCAGTGGGTGGCTGAGTAGAGGATGCTGATGAGAAGGTTGTTGTGTCGTTGCAGACGCGTGAAGAAGGAATTGCGAGGAAGAACGAAGGCGTGGGAGGAAAAAGGAGGATTAATTGAAGAGGTAGGAAAATTACATTTTAAAAATCAGAGTTTTAATTATTACGAATCGATCCCTGTGAAGGGATTTATTGTCTTGGGTGAGATCTGACGATCATAATTGTTTTGCTTAGATCTAGGGCCTCCGAGATTGGAATCAAGTGATCCAAGACTCAATCTTGGGGTTCTAGAGGGTGCCATAGGCATCCATACGGTTGGATCGGGTGATTTTCGCTTTGATTTTCAAGGCACAAATTTGGGGGACACGTGGTGTTGGGTCTCCGACCTATTTTCGCAGAGTCGTCGTTACCCTTGGACGACGTTAGGTAGAGTAGTCTCTTTCCTTTTTCATACAGTTTATCTACATAGTGATTTTCTTCACATACTACACTGTTTAGTGTGTGTTCTTACCTCTTGTTGGGATCAGACTCGTTTATGTATTCTTATTGCTCTGGGTACTGGAATATTAATGTTTAAAATTAAGCCGTTGACTTGGAAAATGAATAACCAAAGTAATATTGTTAACTTTTGGATTAAAAGGAGTTGATGCCAGATTATTTGATAATTTTCATGAAATGAATTATAAAGCAATTAAGCTTGTTAGTTATGGCTTTATCATCGCATGTACAAAAGGAACTCTATTTTTAGTAAAACTAACATCATCAGGATGGTTAAATAATGATTTAATTAGAACCACGATCAGAGATTGAAAATTTTCAGGAAATGGATAAGATAGAGGATAATGTGAATATTAATCCTGGAACTAAAAGTACAATTCTTGATATGGTTGATTGGATACCTATAAATAATATAGTTATCTAAAAATGATCAATAATCCGTATGATTGATTTGTCAGGAACTAAAAGAATCAGATAACTGGTTTCAGCCCACTACTCATTGGATTTGGCGGTAGCCTTTGGTCTACTAGATCGATTTTGGGCTGATTTAGGGAGTTACTGGCCTCCCTACGACTCCTTGGTTAGGCTTAACGGCCAACTGAGATAGCGGATTGCAGGGCTCGAGGGTTGGAGTAGTTTCTTTCTTAGACGGTGGGTGGGTTATTGGTTGTCTGTGATTCAGCGTACATAGTGCTTGTACGTGTTCATGCCACATGACGTAGGGTGATGGAGAGCAGTGACTCGATGGGTATAAGCGGTCTTCCCGACCAGGAGGGTGGCTTATACCGGTCTTGCACTGCAGTAAGTTACATGAAATCATCTCGTGTCCTAAGATGTCGATTAATAAATTGTGGACTATAGTAAATTGGGCTTCCAATATACGAAATAGAACTGGATAACGAGATGTCTAATAAATGAATTAACCAAAACTATAGTACCCATTTTCTCTTGTCCTTGGTTACTATTGCACTCTGTTGTTTTTTTTACTCTACTCAGTTTTTGCTGATGTATTTTTGGGTTTTGTACTCAGGTGCACTTGGCAGTTCGCAAGGGGATTTCCATTGTACATCTCCTTGGGATTATATACTTATGTTCTATGGTAAATCTTCTGGTTAGTATTCAATTTATGTTCGTTCAATTTTTGCAATATGAATTATTTGTTGGCTATGTTTATATTTTATGATTATGTGTTGGGTGAATGTAATCTTATGGGTGAGATGTGCTAGTTGTTAGCACACGACGACTCTGGTTTCGTAGGTGGTATGACTCGGGTTGTCACAGATGGTATCAGAGTGAGGTCACCCCACTAATCATAAAATAACCTAGAAGGGTCATACAAATGTTCATATTGTATCGCTGATGGGATACTCAGTCACATAGTGATGCAAGTATCCCTATTCTAATCTTCCACAATATTCTGACTTGGTCCTCTTCTTGATTCTCGATCCTATCTCCATCCCATTTAGTCTCCTCATTTCTCCATCATTAAGGTCATTCCTTCAGTTGTTGGGCTGAGTATATTAGAGGTCTCATTTGGGCATTACTTGATCTAGATCCCATGAAGCAATGGAGGGATTTCTTGGTTCGTGCACTATTTCTATGTTGTATAGTTTTCCAAGGTTTTTTCTTATGGTTTTATTAGTAGTGAATTTGATTACTAAGCCGATGAGCACGTTAAATTATTGTACTACTTAGTATGTTGGTTGTACATATCTTTGATAATTTACATACCCACACAATAATTACCCTTTTCGTAGAACTACCCAACCATTGTTGTACAAATATACACATACAACTTACATATTTTCATGAGGTGATATATAGTAGCGTATTTCTATTAATAGTGGATTATATATAATTAACATCTATCACTTGAAAAATGGTAGATTGTCTCTGCTAAGCACATGATATTGCACATTTTGTACCCCTTTTTCTATACTTATGGTCATTTGACAAATTACATCATTACTTGTCCTAGTACTTAGTTAATAATGACATGACTTGTTCTCTATCCTTGTGAGGGTAAAATAATAATAATAATTTTTTGGATTTGACTTATAAAATGCCTTAACATATCAATATATACGATTTTAAAATAGGAATTTACTATTCATTGCATGATTAAATTATTTTCTTAAATGACTAATTGTTACCTTAATAACTATTAAAGGAAGATGGTTGTCTTGATTTGTAATGCCATTGGTAACAAATATTATCCGTGAGGCTTAGTGTTAAATTCTTGTAGAAATTAATTTGGTAAAACATTTTTTAAATGGAATTAAAATTAAGTAAATACTATTTGGACTGAATGAAATTAGTCAATTAAAATTTGGATTAGCTTGGAATAAATCGATGATTGTCCCGTATTGTAATCTCATTATTAATTGAATAATGTTTTAATGAATATGATTGCTTTAATTTCTAACATAGTTGATTGTACTTGTCATAATTGGTATAAAAGTACAAATAATACATTTGTCCCTCCCGTATGGTATAAAAAAAAAAGAAGATTTATTATACTTAAACGCTTGTTTGTATACATAGTTTATAAGGATAGAATAAATATTTCTTCACTGTTTATATTATTTTAATTCCTAATATTGACGTGTTCCCACCATATTATTTTTGATAGACTTGCATATGATAAATGAGGAAAATATTGTTATGCATTAGCTTATTGTTACTAATTGCATTGTCAAAGATATTTTAAATAAACAATGGCTTGTACATTCATGATATTGACGAACTAATAATTCATATCTCGTTTATGGAGTTGATATTAAATTATAAAATTAGATAATCAACATATGATTTGATATTTCTGTCATCCTTCTTAAGAATTGAAGTATATCCTTGCTTAAAGTACAGAGCTTATGTTTTTACTCGCCAATTATAAATGTTTTGGTTAATTACTTTGGAAACCTAAGTTTTACATTTAAAAGTGCTTAAAACTTGAAATTTTTATATTTCATGATGCCTAATGTTTTCAAGCTCAGAGTTTAGGATTGTTTCATCTGCATGAATTTAAAATTTTGGGAGATTGTGTTTTACATTGAAATTTCTGTGTAAATTTGAAAGCATGTTCTTGTGTTATTAAGTAATACCTATTAATCGTATGTAGCTGATTTTGTCTTAACAAAGTTTATAAATTGTCACTATCATTATTGATTTGGTCATTGGACCTATGGCATATTGATTCATATTTTCTTCAATTTTTGGCAACTTATATTATAGGGGATCACAAATTCTTCGTTGACTTGCTCCTTTAGTTGCTAAAATTGATAAAATTTGGCATTAGTCAATCACGAATTCTCTGTTTAATTCTCACTTGTTGGCATAAGCATGCAATCCATTTTATATAGAAATTCTTTTAACAACTTTTGGATTTCTCATAAGGTTGTCCATTGGCTATTCTATGTTGGGTATAGATTAAAGAGAATTTTAGACAAACATTAATGAAACCATTTGACTTTGGGATCAGCATCAAATGAATTATGCAGCCATGTCAATGTTTCGTTAAAAAAAATGTTCTTAATTAATTATATGAATTTGTTCTTGAATTTAATGAAATTTAAATTGATGTAGTTGTTACACATTTCCTTTGTGAGTTTGTAACTCGAATTATCCTTAGGAAAAGTCATACAAGCAGTTAAGTTGTGGTAAAGCATACATGAAATTAATAAGCCAATTGATGATTTTCTGAATTCAAGACAGGCTGTGATAAATCATAATGTAAATTTGTCAATTCTCTACAAAAAAAAATGGGGGCGTATATATGATCTTTGGTGATACGCTACTATTAATTACATTTTCTCCTCCAATGAAAGAAGTGTTTCCTAACCCTTATATGTCTTGACATAGTTATAACTCTTGTATTTCCAATGATTGACAAGATTTATGTTCAAAGTCCCTTAGTTGTAGTCAGATCATTATTTTCTATTTTGGATAATTGGAAAATGGTTCTTGTTTGACAATGAGATGGGTAGTGATTAGGTGGGATAGGAAAGTTAATGTATTACAAGTATGGGGTTAATGATTGCAGTTAATCATTTTTATACTTGTGGTCAGGTTTACTTTAATATTTTGGTTAGTAACTGGCTAGGCTAATGAATTACCTGGAAATGGCAAATTTAGTTGTAATGGTTGGAAAATGAAAGTTATGATCGTGTTGACACTGGTTGATTTTATGGAATCCTCATGCCTTGCATACCTCTCATTTTAGTTCATGGACCCTGTAGTTACTTTACAACCACATGCATTCGGAATAATTTTCTATAATTCTTCTTTTAATTTATTACCAAGAAAATAGAGTTCTTTTCTAGTTGAGGTGCGGGAGAGGTATTCCAAGTGTTTACTAGTGTCTCCATAACACCATAGTCTGTTTTCTTTAAGGTTGTTATTGCCTCTTTAAGGTTGTTATGGACTTCTTACTTGTACGTCTCTCCTCGTACCTACCCCCTTGAGTTTTGGGGGCGAAACTCCCTTTAAGGTTATATCTGTAACATTCCGAACTTGAATTTCTGAGTCATTTCAGACTAAGCATGTCAAGACAAACTCGTCAACACTTTTTGCATGCAAATCAAAGCCTACATGAATTTAAAATGCATAATTAGATTGAAAACCCGTATATTTTTCATTTGCAATCTGGACCTCGGATCGACGATCCGAAAGTACTGTTAACTTTCTGCTGTCACGAGGATTTCTACGGTATGTTTCGTATGGCAATCAGACCTCGGATGCACGAAACGTGTGTGAACCGTGGGCAAAGTCGCATGCAATCCACCTTAAAGATCCCAAGTAATATTGTTAACTGCAAGATTAAAAGGACTTAACAATAGATTATTTGATAATATTCATGAAATGAATTATAAGACAATTAAGCTTGTTAGTTATTGCTTTATCATCGCATGTACAAAAGGAACTCTATTTTTAGTAAAACTAACATCATCAAGATGGTTAAATAATGATTTGATGGGAACCACGATTAGAAATTAGAAATTCCATGGAAATGGATAAGATAGAGGATAATGTGAATATTAATCCTGGAACTAAAAGTACAATTCTTGATATGGTTGATTGGATACCTATAAATAATATAGTTATCTAAAAATGATCAATAATCCGTATGATTGATTTGTCAGGAACTAAAAGAATCAGATAATTGATTTTAGCCCACTACTCATCGGATTTGGCTGTAGCCTTTAGTCTACTAGATTAGTTTTGGGCTGGTTTAGGGAGTTACTAGCCTCTCTATGACTCTTTGGTTAGGCTTAACAGCCAACTGGGATAGCGGATTGTAGGGCTAGAGGGTTGGAGTAGTTTCTTTCTCAGACGATGGGTGGGTTATTGGCTGTCTATGATTTAATGTACATAGTGCTTGTACGTGTTCACGCTACACGATGTAGCTACCACCCCTTCTTGCATTGACCCCAAGGTAATGGAGAGCATTAACTCGATGGGTATAAGCGGTCTTCCCGGCCAGGAGGGTGGCTTATACCAGTCTTGCGCTGCAGAAAGTTACACGAAATCATCTCATACTCTGAGACGTTGATTGATAAATTGTGAACTACAATAAATTGGGCTTCCAATATACAAAACGGAACCAAATAATGAGATGTCTACTAAATGAATTAACGAAAACTATAGTACCCATTTTCTCTTGTGCTTAGTTACTGTTGCACTCTGTTGTTGTTGTTTCTACTCTACTCAGGTTTTGCTAATGTATTTTTGGGTTCCGTACTCAGGTACACTTAGCAGTTCATAAGGGGATGTCCTTGGGATTATATACTTATGTTCTACTGTAAATCTTCTGGTTAGTATTCAATTTATGTTCCTTCACTTTTTGCAATATGAATTGTCTGTGGGCTATGTTTATATTTTATGATTATGTATTGGGTGACTGCAATCTTGTGAGCGAGATGTGCTAGTTCTTACAACACGGCGACTCGGGTTTCGTTGGTGGTGGGACTCAGGTCGTCACAGATGATTTTTTGGTCAACTTGGCTCGTTGATGGTGCTACCAAATGCTCCACCATCTTCTTTTGATGTGACTGTAACTCCTCTTGCCACCTCCATAGTAGTTACTTCTTTGGCAACCTCTGAAGTCATAGCTATTGGAGAAATTGTCTTGTCTTTATATACCATGACAGATTTTCTTCTCCAACTTCTTATTGTATCCTTGGACTCGAGCTCCTCTAGTAGGGCATAAATTTGTATTGGCCACCTACAAAAATCTTGAATGCCCGGACCCATAGAATATAGTTCGAGGTACCCTGAAGCTTAATCATGCATGGGCCCTTAAACTATAACCCTTCCTTCTCTAGTGTGGATCTAATTCTCATTTTCAGCCATCCTCATCCTCGAAGAACAAGCCTTCCTCTAGTTGCACACTTCGCGTAAGGAGCTGGATGCGTGAAGGAAGCAACTCGCTGGAGTCCCCTTCTTGTCCCCTTGGGCCTTGCATAATGTGCCAAGGCCATCAAGGAGTTCTTTGAGAGAACTCTCAAGTCGAAGAAGATGCCTCGAAAATTGAGGCTCTGATGTACGTGGAGACTCACACACAAGACTGGGATTTCTTGTACATGATCTCCTTTCCTCACAACTCCTTGGTCCATGCATTGAAGAACGAAGAAGCCAAGACTTGTGGCTCTGATGCGAACACCATCATGAGCCCTAACTAGCTCATTTTGACCTAGAAAAGAGAACAAAAGCTCCTATATAACCTAGAGAAGGGCCTAATTCAAGGAATAATTATTCTGAAAGGAAATTAAGAAACAAAGGGTAAAACTGTAATTTTACCATTACAGTACATCAATGGAATTTCTCAGGGGCTAAACATAGGTCAATTTATCTTAACAAGATAAAAAGTGGGTTGGTTCAGTCAGAAAAGGGTTCATGTGCAATCTAAGAATTAAATGACTTCTTGTAACCCTAAAATAGACTCGCTTAATTTAACAAGGTTCTGGTCAGGATAAAAATCAAATAAACCCTCTAACATTCATGGAAAAATATCCTTTAGGGTTTATAACCTTCAATTTGGCCTTCAGAACCTATTTTTACCTAAATAGGGGTCCTAGCTAATTATTTACCCTAATTTGGGTTTTTGTGTAAAATGTCTAGTCAAACGTGGTCAAATCTAAAATCCAACTTCACCATTAGATTCCTTAGGTCCAAATTAGGTTTGTACCAAAATTTGGACCTAAGGGGAGGTCACCTTAACCTACTTTGTAAAACAATCCACCCCATTACATTTAGACCCCTAGCTTTTGAAAACCATTGTGAAGACCCCCCTCTATCTTCCTCGCCACTCTTTGCAATTAGGTCCCTCCACCATTACAGCGGAGGAGTCCTACTCTGGCAAGGATTCGAGGAGGATTTCTCCCTAATTCCTCAGAGATCTCCTCTTAGATTTGAAAGGGAGATTCTCTGAGGAATTTCCGACCATGTGAACTCAATCACAAGCCCTAATTGTCACCCAATCTCTCGTGCAAATGCTCAAGAGATTTGGGTCTCTCGCACATTCCTACTCCGGTGAGGATTCTTGTGCTTGGAAGCTTGCCTTCTAAGCATAAGATCCTCTACTTGTGCTTATAAAAGAAACCCCTGATCCGGCCGCTCAATTCCAGCTTGGTTTGGCTAGAGAACGACCTCCAATTTCTTCTCTTCTCCTCCGGCCAAGCGTCCAGCGAGCTCTGACGACATCTCCTCCCTCTTCTCGTCGCTCTGCCACAATACCAGTGGTAGAGTTGCCTTCGGTACCTTCCTCGGCGTCGTGCCATACCTGTGCTAGTGCCCAATACCCCTTCGTCATCGTCGTTCCCACTCCACTGGAACCTTCATCTCCGGCGGTGACAGGTACGCACCAGCCGCCCTCCTATCCCCCTTCTTCCCTTAATTAGGTTAGATCTCTTCCTCTCTCTCCTCTCTTTATTTCCCCCTTCTTTATTTCTACTTTTGACCCCTCGACACCGCAGATCACCCCCATCTTCCTCATCTTCGGCAGACCACCAGCGAGTGTCTCCGTCACCTCCACACACCCATCCACCTCGCCAGACCCCTCAGAACCTCCGCCACCATCCACTGATCACTTTCCCCATCTCAATTGACCTCCATACCCTCCACAAGCTCCCCTCGACCACACCCATCATCACGGCCACAGACCGACCTAGGCACGCACGCCTAGGCCACCTCGCACCACACCACCCACCTAGACACCTTTGCCATGCCACGGCGAAGCTGCCTGTGTGTTCTAATGAGGCCACAAGGCCGTATTGCTTAAAACGCAGGTCCAACCTCCGCCGCCATTAGAGTAGACGTGAAGGAGCTCGCAAGCTCGCTCCAGGCAGTTGCACTCCAGGTTTCCAGGTCCAGGAGGTGTGGAGTTGTATCACGCACACATATAGCCAGTGAGTGGCTTTGAGAGAGCACTGCAGTCGTGGCAATTGAGCAGGCATCCTTTTGCAGGTGCAAGCGAAGGGGGTGGGACTTTTAGGTCCACCTCGGAAAGTTTAGAGTACGTAGTGTGGTTTAAATTATTTTTGTGTCAGAGGCTATTCGCCTCCGATCACGGGGTGAGGTCCCCTCACCCATATGCCTGCCTCGTCCGCGACCCACGCTACGTGGACCTGGCTTGCCTGACCCGTTTACCGTGCACTCCTCACGCGCCACCCACGCCGGTGCGCCTGGACCCGGGTGCTTGTGACTTGACCCGAATACCCGATTGGCTCTGGGAGAGCGAACCTAAGAGAGAAAAGAGAGAGAGCGTACGCGGGGGAGGGTAGGGGTAGGTTTTGCATTTGTGTGCAGGGAAAGAAGGAAGGAAGAGGAAGCTAAAGCTGAAGAAGCTAAGGGCAAGAGGAGGAGCCGCAAAGGAAGCTGAGGAAACTGAAGGAAGAAGAAGGAAGGAGAAGGCACGGCTGAAGAAGAAAGAGAAAGAAGGAAATCAAAAGCCAAGGAAGAAAGGCAGAGAAGGCAGAAGCAAAGAAGGAAGGAGAAGGCGCAGCCAAGCCAGAGAAGGAGGGAGAAGGTAGAAAGAGCTGAAGTTAGAGGAAGAGAGAAGCTAAAAGCCAAATTAGAGAAGGAAACCAAAGAAGAAGAAGAAGGAAAGAAAACAAAGAAGAAGGAAGCCATCGACCAAAGCCAAGAAGGAGAAGGCAGAAAGAAGAACCAAAGAAAAGAAGAGGAAGCTAAAGAGAGAGCCAAGAGAAGAAGAATCAAACTTTTTATCCTATTCCTATCAATTTCTCTTTTATTGCTACATTTTAGTATTCATAAACTCCTGCATTATATTTTGAATTAGATTTTGAGTAACTTTAAGTGTTCAAATTGCATCTATTGAGATTAGTGAATAAATTCCATTTGCTCCATGTGTTCGACCTTGGACTTAAACATTCGAGTAATAAAATTCTTATTTGTTTACAAGGTGATTTCAACTATACTACGATGCAGTATTTATTCTTTATAAATCGATCTCACCTTTCTGTATAAACATATTGGCGCTGTTGCAGGGGAGCAACGTGCAATTCATCACTAGTTTCTGCATTATTTTTTATTATATTTGAACACTAACTTGCCCTATTTTATTTTGCTGCGATTTTGCATGGTATTTCACAAGGAAATCTCCCAGGAAAATCAACCACTCTAGGGTAGGTAAATTCTCTTTTCTACCTTAATCCATCTCCTAATCCTGGGAAGACAAAAGGAAGCAATCAAAATAGGAATCACTTGCCTTCCTTTTATAGTAATTACCATTTGTAGGCAAATGTTTCCTGATTTTGCGAAAATTTTTCAAGTCTTATTGAAGTTGGAGCGATTTTTAGAGATCCTACCCCACAAATTCTTGTGCCTAGTAGAAATCACACTTAATTTTTGAATCTCCACGGACTACACACTTCTTGTTTTAAGTCCAAAGAGAACTTTTGTGAAAAGCAAAGAGGGTTGGAAATAGAACCAAATTAGGGTTTCCACAGTAGGGTTTTGGAGTGCTAGTTCACACATACTTGCATAAAAAGAAACAAACTCACCCGCATCAGTGTGCTACCCAAGCCCTTGATTGAAAAGATCTAAGCAAGACAAACCCTAAAATTAAGCTCTAAAATCACTTGAATCTTAAAAACCTTGGACCAAATAACTTGGGAGTCAAATCAGGGTGATTTCTAGGTCTTGACCTAGAATCATTCTGCCATCTTTAGGGCAAGTCAGGTGAAGTTGACCCCTTGGGTCAACCAACCTCCAAATTAGGTCACAACACCAAAACATCTAAAGTTCAAGTGAAAACTCTAAGAACCTTTGATCTTAAAAGTGGTAGACTTAAGAGGTCAAGGTTCCCATTCTGGTCTACCTGGAATCTTAGTGATAAGAGAGGTCGGGTGGGGGAAACCCTATAACCCGTGGGGACGCTTTACCTTGTAGGAGTCTTTACGAGACTCTCCCTCTCTGGCTGCCCAAGTAATTCACAGGTGGGTGATTTTCTGATCCAAGGGTATCATCCACCCCGAACCTCCATAGTCATCCAAACATCTTTGGGTGCCTTGATTAGGTCAATTAACATATCCAGTCCCTCATCCCTTCTCTTTAGAGCACAAACATAAATTTTCAGTGGGACTCTCTATTCAGATCTATTCACTTCACAACTTGATTCTACATCTTGATTCCACCACCAGATCTAAATATGCAGCCTAGTTACTTAGGACTACCTTTCAAGAAACCTGAATCACAGAGATCCATGAGAGATAGGATGATTGAGGATGCCCTTGAATTCTATGAAATTGAATACAAAACCTCAACACCAGTAGAAGACATTCAGGTTAATGTACCGATAACCACAACCTTCATCATAAACTGTGCCCAAGTGCTATTGACAGAAGCCACAAACGGATCAACCCGAGACATTCTCATAACAGGATGCATAGAGATAGAAAAATTATACAACTTTGAATACCTTCAATGCATGACAAATCCTATACTTTGGGAGCAACACCAAGATGATCTTGAAAAATGAGAAGAGATAATGAGATTATTGAAACAAATTATCGATCAGAAATACCCATACATGCCCCAAGCAGATGATGAACCATTTTGGAACAATATTGAGGATCAATCCGATTTTTCAAATCTTGGGTTTGAGGCACAGAGTTGTTATGGATTCCCAACTCAGATGGAATACAACATGCCTGATAACGAAGTAGGTTGGAAAGTTCCAATTGCAGGAAAACTCAATGTAGAGCCAACCCTAGAAACTGGATCACCAAGCATAGAATTCCGAAACTCCTGCAATGATGAGATTAGCACTGAACCTCTCGAGGGTGTAAATCCTGCCCCTTATTCTGATAAGGTGACCCTCGAAGGTTATTCGGACCTAGATTCTAGTGATTCAACCCACATCCTAAGCCTAGAATCTGGATCTGAAATATCTTAGGAAGATTACGAGGCCCCGTATGAAGAAGATCAAATTTTCAATGAAGAGTATGATTCTGGGCTTCTATTTGATGAATATCCCTCTCCAACATCCTCAGAGAATCAGATCAATTTTTCAGAAGTCACACCAATTTACGATATAGAAACTGAGGAGTTGGACGAGTGGGGTGTTGATTGGGTCTTTCTTACCAACCTAGAACTTGAGCCTAGACCAAATAAGAGCAACTTCTTAAGCTCAGAATTGACATATTGGCTAGACCCCAGTTAGGCTGCTAAGTCTACATCATGTGATTTATTTTATGGTGGAACTCCTGATCTCGAATCTCATTCAGAATTTGTTTTTCGCAATATCTCCGACGATTTCGAATCCGACCATGATTATGGAGAAAATCTGCTTCCTGATTACAACAAGCCAATCTACAACCTCAACTCACATGATTCATTCTCCGACTCCGACTCTGAGGTCCCGGTTCCCGAGATCACTGATTTAAGTTTAGGTTCCAGTGACATGGAATTATTTCTTTTCGATCCTCAGGAATCAAAACCAGAAAATGTCGAGAGTGACTACAACCCAGAATTTGAATCTTTTCTCGACTCAAATTTCTCTCATCCTATAGACACTCTTCAGGCATTCAGTTTTGACTTTGAGAGCTACTATGAGGACTCTCTACATGAAATCACCTGTAACTCCTTTTTAGAAGAGGCCTCATACACAATTCTCATTGAAGCCACCTCTTCCAAATATACTGAACCTATCAAAACCCGCTTTCAACCCCGACCTGCAACCGGACTCAAGTTCTATTTTGATTCCCCTCTTATTAAGCTGATTGCAGATGATTCAACTCCACACATATATCGGGTTTCGAACATTGATCAGACTAAAAACCATGCTCCATCATTTTCTGATCACCCCTGTAGGGTTTCCACACCATTCACTGATTACTTCACGAATCCCTACTTTGACCAGGTTTATTCGACTCAGCCAAAACCTGAATTTACACTTCCACATCCATTCGAGCTCCAGAGCATATGGTGGGTTCCACATCTCCTGATCTACATTTATCAACCCACCAGATTGATAGGATTTAGGCTGCATCATCAGCCTACTGATCTGAACAAGCACCTAGTTGGACCAACCAGGCTCTTAATCAAGGTGCTTGTTCTACAAAACTCTGCTGATTTGACTACTCCCTCTCCATGCCATGTCCCGCTCGGCTGAAGGCGTTGAATTTAGCGCTTAACGGGAGGCAACTTGTCATTCCAAAAACCTGAGATCCGTCTGATTATCCGTCTGTACTGCACGTCTATTGCACCGTGAGTTCAGCCTTAGACCAGTCGATCCCACCTCTGGTACACGTACTAGAGATTGAAATAGTTCGCATCAGTCATCCCTGACCCATTCGCCCACCCGATATATCCTATTCTAAGTCCTTGGACCCAATACTATTTTACACCCTTCGTTTACAATGAAGATATTGCAAAACTAAGGCATTGGGGGGTGGTAAAGTGCAAACATACAGAAACCAAGAAAAATCAGAAGGATTCTCACAAAAAACTACATATGTCAAAAATACTAAAAAAATAGAAAATTATGAAAAAGAACAAAAAATTGAAGGAGGGGAGAGAAAATTTTAAAGTCACATAAACATGAGGAGGGGAAGAGCAAAATAACAAAAAGGAGCACAAGATGAAAAAGAAAAAGAGATAGTCATTAGTAAGAGATTAAGGGATTAACCGAAGTTCTAGACCACATCAAGTAAAAGAATAAAGAAAAAAAAAGTGCTAATGAAACACAAAAAGAGGTTAGTAGGAACACTGATCTTAGGCCTTTTGGGCTAGACTCTTAGTCTTAAAAATTCAAGTATCCACTAAGATCTGGATACACCTCAAGAGGTTGGGGAAAATGCGAAGCTCAAGTATTAGGTCTAAGGCTTAGGGAATATTTGGCCTCGTTAACTGACATTCGGTTTGCGGGACTCTGTAACCTAAGCACCCCAATCCACACACAGTTTGGTTTAGTGCGCATAACTATCAAAATCACGCAAAAGTGTTTAAATGTTCTGAAAAAATTGCCTAGATTAAGAGCGGCCGATCAACACAAGTTGATTTGGACGAGTTCCCGGCACGGAGAGGCGGGAAATTTCCCTTGAAGATGGTAACAACACATCATATCATCGGTGCTTGCCTCTTAGGATATTTACATATCCTACCGGGGGCACGTAAGCACCCTGCTGGTTCAGATGCCATGGGTAGCATTACCACAAAATATCTATTGCCAGGGTCTGGATTTGGCTACAGAACACCAATGGGAGGGATTATCTCGAAATCTTGAAAGCCAGGGTTCTGGGGCCATGGGCGGTGCTATCACGAAGCATCGATTGCTAGGGACCTTTGAGGATTGATGATGGGGACGAGGAATCCAATACAGACCATGTTGAGAAGCCAATTCGAAGCTAGAAATAAAAAGAAAAGAGAGAGAAAACTCTCCAAACAAATAAATCCTCCGTCTCTCTCTTACATAAAAATCACACTACAAACTGAACCTAGGCTAAAATATGTCTTAAGCACGGGTGCTTTAACCACAGAGTCCAACAAACCTTAGGGTAGTTCCTGCGGGCCTTAAAAACCTTCGTGGAGGATCGAGGCTAGAGCTAGTCAGGTCCGGATCTTGGTTGGTACTTGAGTACCTCTAGGCCTACTGTCGGCATTCTAACCTAATCAAAAGAAAAAGAAGAAAGCACTCATCATAAATTGTGAAAGAAACTCATGGTCTAGAACAGAAGTTTAAACCTTAAAATTTTGCTAAGGGACTAGCAAAAGCTAGGCATGGGGGTATGATGGGAACACCCTAACGAGCTCATTTTGACCTAGAAAAGAGAAAAAAAGCTCCTACATAACCTAGAGAAGGGCCTAATTTAAGGAATAATTATTCTGAGAGGAAAATAAGATACAAAGGGTAAAATTGTAATTTTACCATTGCAGTACATCAACAGCATTTCTCAGGGGCTAGACATAAGTCAATTGGTCTTAACAAGATAGAAAGTAGGTTGGCTCAGTCAGAAAATGATTCATGTGCAATCTAAGAATTAAATGACTTCTTGTAATCCTAAAACAAACCTGCTTAATTCAACAAGGTTCTGGTAAGGATAAAAATCAACTAAACTCTCTAAAATTTATGGAAAAATATCATCTAGGGTTTAGAACCTTCAATTTGTCCTTTAGAACCTATTTTGACCTAAATAGGGGTCCTATTTAATTATTTGCCCTAATTTGGATTTTTGTGTAAAATGCCTAGTCAAATGTGGTCAAACCTAAAATCCAACTTTACCATTGGATTCCTTAGGTCCAAATTACCAAAATTTGGACTTAAGGGGAGGTCACCTTGACTTACTTTGCAAAATAATCCACCCAATTACATTTAGACCTCTAACTTTTGAAAACCATTGCGAAGACCCCCCTACCTTCCTCGCCACTCTTTGCAATTAGGTCCCTCCACCATTACAGTGGAGGAGTCCTACTTCGGTGAGGATTTAAGGAGGATTTCTCCCTGATTCCTCAGAGATCCCCTCTCAAATTTGAAAGGGGGATTCTCTGAGGAATTCCCGACCATGTGAACTCAATCACAAGCCCTAATTGTCACCCAATCTCTCGTGCGAACGCTCGAGAGATTTGGGTCTCTCGCACATTCCTACTCCGGCGAGGATTCTTGCACTTAGAAGCTTGCCTTTCAAGCACAAGATCCTCTACCTGCGCCTATAAAAGAAACCCCTGATCCGGCTACTCAATTCTAGCTAGGTTTGGCTGGAGAACAACCTCCAATTTCTTCTCTTCTCTTCTCTTCTCTTCTCCTTTGGCCAAGCATCTAGTGAGCTCCGGCGACATCTCCACCCTCTTCTCGTCACTCTGCCACTGGTCTTCGCCACCTTCCTCCGCATCGTGCCATACCTGTGCTGGCACCCAATACCCTTTCGTAGGCACCATTCCCTCTCCACTAGAACCTTCATCTCCGGTGGTGGCAGGTACGTGCCAGCCGCCCTCCTGTCCCCCTTCGTCCCTTAATTAGGTTAGATCTCTTCCCCTCTCTCCACTCTTTATTTCCCTCTTCTTTATTTCTACTTTCGACCCCTCGACACCGCAGACCACCCCCATCTGCCTCATCTCCGGCAGACCACCGGCGAGGTGTCTTAGTCACCTCCACACACCCATCCACCTCACCAGATCCGTTAGAACCTCCGCCACCATCCACTGATCACTTTCCCCATCTCAATCGACCACCATAACCTCCATAAGCTCCCCCCAACCACACCCATCATCACGGCCACAGATCGACCTAGGCACGCATGCCTAGGCCACCCCGTGCCACGCCACCCACGTAGACACCTTCACCGTGCCACGGTGAAGCTGCCTGTGTGTTCTAATGAGGCCAAAAAGCTGTATTGCTTGAAACGCAAGTCCGACCTCCGTCGCCATTAGAGCAGACATGAATGAGCTCACTCCAGGCAGTTGTGCTCCAGGTTTCTAGGTCTAGGAGGCGCGGAGTTATCTCGCGCACACATCCAGCCAGTGAGTGGCTTGGAGAGAGCACTGTAGCCGCGGTAATTGAGCAGGCATCCTTTTGCGGGCACAAGCGAAGCGAGTGGGACTTTTAGTCCCACCTCGAAAAGTTTAGAGTGCGGAGTGTGGTTGAAATTGTTTTTGTGTCAGAGGCTATTCGCCTTTGATCACGAGGTGAGGTCCCCTCACCCATATTCCTGCCTCGTCAGTGACCCACACTACGCGGACCTGGCTTGCCTGACCCGCTTACCGTGCACTCCTCACGCACCACCCACGTCAGTGCGCTTGGACCCAGGTGCGCATGACCCGACTTGAATATCCGATTGGCTTTGGGAGAGCGAACCTAAGAGAGAAAAGAGAGAGAGCGTACATGGGGGAGGGTAGGGGTAGGTTTTGCACTTGTGTGCAGGGAAAGAAGGAAGGAAGAGGAAGCTGAAGCTGAAGAAGCTAAGGGCAGGAGGAGGAGCCACAAAGGAAGCTGAGGAAACTGAAGGAAGAAGGAAGGAGAAGGCATGGCTGAAGAAGAAAGAGAGAAGGAAATCAAAAGCCAAGAAAGGCAGAGAAGGAAGAATCCAAGGAAGAAAGGCAGAGAAGGCAGAAGCAAAGAAGGAACGAGAAGGCAAAAAGAGCTGAAGTTAGAGGAAGAGAAAGTCAAAGAAGAAAAGAAAGAAGAGAGAAGCTAAAAGCCAAATCAGAGAAGGAAACCAAAGAAGAAGAAGGAAAGAAAACAAAGAAGAAGGAAGCCATCGACCAAAGCCATGAAGAAGGCAAAAAGAAGAACCAAACAAGAAAAGAAGAGGAAGCTAAAGAGAGAGCCAAGAGAAGAAGAATCAAACTTTTTATCCTATTCCTCTCAATTTCTCTTTTATTGCTACATTTTAGTATTCATAAACTCCTGCATTATATTTTGAATTAGATTTTGAGTAACTTTAAGTGTTCAAATTACATCTATTGAGATTAGTGAATAAATTCTATTTGCTCCCTGTGTTCGACCTCAGACTTAAACATTCGAGTAATAAAATTCTTATTTGTTTACAAGGCGAATTCAACTATACTATGACGCAGTATTTATTCTTTATAAACCGATCTCACCTTTCTGTGTAAACAGGCTCCAATACCATGTGAAGATCTATGAAGGTGGAGTGAGCCTTGGCACGTGGAGAACCCACACATGGAGCGTGGAGGATAATGAAGAGAGAGAGAGAGAAAGTGATGGGTCAGCCTGGATAGGTTGTTAATATGATATTTTTATCGTTGAAATGTGTATAGTGGTTAACCTAATTCAGACCTAACCATCTCTTTACAAAATTTTTAACTTGGCCTAATTGATTTTATCTTGTCACTTTTAAGCCCAGGGTCGAACTCAGGGAAGTGGGGTTCAAGTCGAGTTTCTACGTTTTCCTTAAAACGCGTCTCTTCCGTTCGTTTATTCTGTTTTTGGTATTTTTCTTATTTAGGTTTTTTTTGGTAATCCTTGTTCTTGAGGCACACCCTCAAAATTGTGTCCTTGGCTTTTAGCCAAAACAGAGTTCCAAAACGCGCCTTGCTACTCGCAAGACGGGGGTACCTGCAAATCAAAGATTATCTTTTCACTTTTATACCTTTTTTTTATCTTTTTACTAAGAAGGAAGCTAACAGATAGAAAGTAAATATAGTAGCTATAGATATGTATTTATATGTAGTATATATATAAAGGGGTGGGGGTGGAGGTGACGATGGAGTGTAGCACTATGTCGAGTCAGTTGACGTCTAGAGAGACGCAACCAACACGACTATGTGCCGCGTGGAGTGTGGATGGAGGATGGATGATGTATGGGACCACGCTTTTTTTGTACGCGTGTATCAGGGAATATCAGCAACTGGTGCAGATATCCCCGTGATACAGCGTATAGTAAATAACGTGAAAATATATGTACATATGTATGTATATGAGTAAATATATCTATATGTATATAAATGTATAAGTATATATGTATAGATATATATAGATATATATATATATATAGGTGTATATATATATATATATATATATATATGTATGTATATATGTATATAGCTATGTATATATGTATATAAGTATATATATATAATACTATATAGATATATATATATATATGTATATAAGTATATATGTATTTAGATATATGTATATATATATGTGTATATGTATAAGTATATAGATATGTATATATATATATATATGTATATGAGTATGTGTATATATATATATATATATATATATTATATATGTATATGTATATATATATTATATTATATGTATGTATACATAACTATATAGATATACTATGTATATATAAGTATATATATATAGATATATGTATATGTATATATATATATATATATATATGTATGTATATAAGTTACTATTAGTGTGTGTGTGTGTGTGTCGGTGAATGGGTGTGTGTGTGTTGCTGTAAGTGAAAAAAGAGAGAGAGAGAGAGAGAGAGAGAGAGATAGAGAATACGTGAGAGAGAGAGAGAGCGGGAGACAGAGAGGGAGCGGGCGGGAGAGATCGCGAAGAGAGAGAGAGAAAGAGCGGGCGGGAGAGATCGCGAGCGCGGACGATGGCAGCGAGTTAAGACGTCTGCTCGCGGCGGCGGACGTCTGACGCCGCGTCGTCTGAAGGCGGAGGTGGACGTCTGAAGACGGCGGGTGCGGGCGCGCCTTCGCGCAGGGTTCTGCAGGCCTGCGCGAAGTCGACGAGCGGGCGATGGCGCGGAGGAGCGAGCGTGGAGGAGGTTTGCAGGTGGTCGCGGAGGGTCGCGGAGGGGGGCAGGGGTCGGCGTGAGGCCGTAGCCGGCCGCTGCAGTGCGCGCGGCGGCGGGCTACGGGTGCAACTGCGAGGCGGACAGAACGGAGATGGAGGCGGAGAACGGGCCTGCAGACGCGCGCGGAGGGTTGCGCGCCTGCGGGGAAGGTCGCGGAGGAGGCGGGGGGTGCTGCTGCTGCTGCTGTCGCCGCGGTTTAGCTGCTGCTGCTTCAAGCTTCGGAGCTTGAAGCGGCAGCAATGGCGTGGAGATGAAAACGAAGAGAAAAGAAAACACCACGCCCACCTGCTCGTTGAAGAGCTGGGCGGTGGTGTTCCCACTGTGGTGGTGAGCACCACAGTGGGTTCTCCTGCTCGTCGGGTGCCTCCTCGACGGAGGGCCGGCGTATGGGAGGGGAGAACGGGCGAGGAAGGTGGCTGCAGGTTTTTTTCAGCAGCTGCAACCGCTCTCTCGCGAGGATGAAGCTGCAGCTACTTATAGAGGAGGGGAGAGGGGCGTGTTGGCTGCAGCAGGGAGAGGGTGTGCGAGTTGCAGCTGTAGGGAGCGGCGTTGGCAGGGAGACGTGACAGGAAGAGGTGCTGCGTGGCTGCTGCATGCAGCTGCGGGAAGAGTGCAGCCGCGGGAAGGACGTAGCCGCGGGAAGGAGAGAAAAGCCGTGGGAAGAAGAAAGAAAGATGAAAATAAAATATGGAGAGGGGACTTTTGCAAAGAGACACTTGAAGAAAAATGTAAAAATGCAAGCCATTTATTCCATTCTCTTCTCCTCTCAATTAAATGCATGCATGCAAGCGTTTTTACAAATGCAACTACAGGATTATAATATACATAGTTAATGCTAGAAAATAGCATAAGAAGGCGTTCTTATAGGCGTGTTTTGAGGTGCAAACATATACCCCCATGCCTATCTTTTGCTAGTCCCTAGCAAAACCGTATTTAGAAATGATCTTAAGCTGAAAATTTTCTTCTGAGGTGATATAGGTGTGTTTATTATCGAATATTGTGAGAACCAATTGTAAAGAAGACTACCAGTACTTTAAGTCTCACATGACATAGATCATCTCTCAACTAACCAGGACTCTTGATATTTAAACCTTAAGTACGATTTCCAGGACCCAGGAGGTTTTTGCCGTACTCGAGAGCTCAAGAAATTATGGTTTGTGCATAGTGAAGGATCAAGACTGACCAGATGAAGATTAAGACTCAATCCCAGGGTTTCACGAATTTTTAAGTACAGGTTGGTCCCAGTTTCAGCTCATGTCTTCGAATTGACCCTTAAGATGATGACGGAAAACTCAACTCCCATTTTCTGATTTTTTTTTTTTTTTTGAAACACGTAAAAACAAAGTATATAGACATTTATGAGATATACTGACTCTTTTAAAACATCTCTTTTCTGATTGATTTTTTTTTTTTTTTTTTTTTTTTTTGTGGAAAGAGTCGCTCCTAAACACAAGACTAAAGCCTGGGATAAAAAGTCTACCTGCGCACACAGGTAAGGACTCCACCTTCCCTAATGAACACTAGGGTTGGATCTTATGTTCACCTGGTCTTTCCTGATATGTGTAGTGTGAACCAAGTTTACTTAAGCTCTCAAGAAAAAGCAAACCAACGGATCCTGTACTGGTGTCTCAGGTACAAGAATACATCCTTAGTTTGGAGAGATCTTGATCTATTTTGTCAATGCTTTAAGTGAATTAAGCCGAGCCTGAGCGAATCAAGCTTTTGTGGCCTGGAAAGTCTTCAAAACGGAGGTTGAATATCCATAAACACTTATTGCCTTTTTGTTTCAGCTTCAAGATCATTATTAAACACCATTTATTATATATATATATATATATATATTTTTTTTTTTTTTTTTTTGCATATTTATAAATAGGTGGGAACTGTATAATACCATAACATACCCGGATCCTATGGATGCCTATCCACCCCCCCATGCCAAACAATGCTATGTCCTCATATGCATGCAGGGAAAGGCAGAGGAAGGATGGAAGATTGGGTAACAAGAGCTGAGGTTCAGGGTATAGATCAGGGTGGAAGGGTGGGTGGATGGTGGGTGGTGAAGAGAAAAGTGAAGTGATTGCGATAGAGGTGTGAAAAGTGATGGTGGATGGTGAGTGCTGTTAGGGTGCCTCCCAACAAGCGCTGAATTTAATGTCCCCAGCTGGACTCAGAATGAGGCAAAGAATTAGTTACCCTCCAGCAGGGCAACGGTTTCTCCAACGGGGGCAGGTTCATGAGTCAGATAGGGTTTCAAACGCTGCCCGTTGACCGTAAATTTACGCCCAGATTTGGGATCTTCGATTTCGACGGCCCCATTGGGGAATGGTCTTGAGACCAGAAAAGGACCAGTCCATTTGGACTTTAATTTCCCAGGAAAGAATTTGAGTCGGGCATTATAGAGCCAAACTTGCTGAGATGGCTCAAATTCCTTCCGCCGAACATGGCTGTCGTGAAAAGCCTTAGTGCGTTGTTTAAAGGTTAGAGCAGAATCATAGGCTTCACGACGGAGCTCTTCCAGCTCTTGGAGTTGGAGTTTCCTTTTTCGTTCACACAAGTCTGGGTCGAGGTTACATTGGCGAACCGCCCAATAAGCGCGGTGCTCCAACTCTACAGGTAAATGACAAGGCTTCCCGTAAACGATTCTATATGGAGACATACCAAGGGGGGCCTTGAAGGCGGTCCGATACGCCCAAAGTGCGTCAGTCAGCTTGTCGAACCAATCCTTACGGTCAGGCCGAACCGTTTTCTGGAGAATCTGCTTGATTTGCCGGTTCGACACTTCCGCCTGGCCGTTCGTCTGAGGATGATACGGGGATGCGATACGATGGTGGACTCCGTACCTCCTCAGAAGTGCCCGAAAAGAAGCATGGGTAAAGTGGCTTCCTCCATCCGAGATAATGGCCCGAGGGATCCCAAAACGCGCAAAGATATGGTCTTTGACGAATCGGGTGGAGATAACATGGTCAGCACGGCGCGCGGGAATAGCCTCGATCCATTTTGAAACATAGTCGACGGCCACGAGGATGAATTCGAAGCCGTTGGATGGAGGAAAGGGACCCATGAAGTCAATTCCCCAGATGTCGAAGATTTCCGCAGCTAGGATGTGTTGCAAGGGCATCATGTCACGACGTGCCATCGACCCTAATGACTGGCACCTAGTGCAATGTTTGGCATAAGTGTGCGCGTCCTGGTGAAGGGAGGGCCAAAAGAAACCGCACTGCAACACCTTGGCTGTAGTTTTCCTCCCAGAGAAATGGCCTCCACAGGCCTGATCGTGGCAGAAGGATAGCACACTGGGGAACTCACTGTCAGGAATACAGCGACGGATGATTTGATCAGCACCTATCCGAAAAAGAAGTGGATTATCCCAGAAATAATACTTTGCTTCTGCCATGAGACGCTCGCGCTGGTTTTTAGGCCAGCCACGTGGAAGAGATCCAGAAGCAAGGTAATTGGCAATGTCGGCATACCACGGTCCACTTGCCACATTTATTGCCAATAGGTGCTCATCAGGAAAAACTTCATTAATTGGCAGAGTAAGTCCAATATGGTCAGGGTCCAGTCTGGAAAGGTGATCAGCCACAACATTCTGGGCTCCGACCTTATCACGAATCTCAATGTCAAATTCCTGGAGCAGAAGGATCCAACGAATCAGTCTAGGCTTGGCATCCTTCTTGTGCATGAGATGGCGAATGGCCGCGTGATCAGTGAAAACAATAACGTGAGAGCCCAGAAGGTAAGAACGGAATTTTTCCAGCCCAAAGACGACTGCCAGTAGTTCCTTTTCAGTGGTAGTATAATTACGCTGGGCCTCGTCCAATGTCTTACTGGCGTAGTATACCACGAAGGGGTGTCTATCGCGTCTTTGTCCCAGGATGGCTCCGACTGCAAGGTCTGAAGCGTCACACATAAGTTCAAAGTTGAGGGACCAATCAGGCGGCTGGAGAACAGGGGCCTTGGTGACAGCATTACGCAGCTGCGTGAATGCTTGTATACAGTCAGGGCCCATGTCGAAGGGCACGTCGGTTGATAGGAGATGAGTTAAGGGTCGAGAAATTTTGGAGAAGTCTTTGATGAATCTCCTATAGAAACCGACGTGTCCCAAGAAGGAGCGGATTTGTTTGACAGAACCAGGCACAGGTAAATCAGCAATGATATCGAGCTTAGCTCTGTCAACCTCGATACCCCTATCGGAGATGATATGTCCAAGAACAATTCCCTCGTGCACCATAAAATGACTTTTTTCCCAGGAAAGCACGAGGTTTACATCAATACATCTCCTAAGGATGCGAGTCAGGTTGGCAAGACATTCGTCGAAAGATGGTCCAAAGACTGAAAAGTCATCCATGAAGACCTCGAGAAAGTCACCCACCATGTCATGAAATATCGCCAGCATGCATCTCTGGAAAGTTGCTGGCGCGTTACAAAGTCCGAACGGCATCCTTCTAAAGGTGAAGGTGCCGAAAGGGCAGGTAAAAGTGGTTTTCTCTTGGTCTCGGGGGTCTATTGCCACCTGGTTATATCCTGAGAATCCATCCAGGAAGCAGAAAAATTTATTTCCCGCTAACCGCTCTAGGATTTGGTCAATAAATGGTAGCGGGAAGTGATCTTTCTTGGTTGCAGCATTGAGTTTCCTATAATCTACACACACTCTCCAAGATGTAGGAGTGCGTGTAGGGATGGATTCGCCCCTGTCATTGACACGGATGGTGAGTCCTGCCTTTTTGGGCACAACGTGAATCGGACTCACCCAGGGGCTATCGCTGATCGGGTAGATTATACCCGCATCCAGCCACTTAATGATTTCATTCTTAACGACCTCCCGCATGTTAGGGTTGAGACGTCGCTGCATCTCGCGAGAAGGTCGAGCCTCCTCCTCCGTATATATACGATGAGTGCAGTAGGAGGGACTAATACCAGATAAGTCTGATAAGGACCACCCAATAGCTGCCTTGTGTTCTAGGAGGACCTTAGTTAGTTTGCACTCCTGCTCCATGGTTAATTTTGAACTGATGATTACAGGGACCGTTTCATTTGGTCCCAGGAAAACATACTTGAGTGTATTAGGCAGCACTTTTAGCTCGGGAGTGGATGGGGAAGGATCTGGCATTTCTTGGGACGAGAGTGTCCCAGACGGGTAGGAGAACAAGTTAGGAGGAAGAAACTGGCCTTCAGATTGGCCAAGAAGAGGGGCTTCTTGGATAGATGGATCCAAAAATGAATAGCCCCAGTGAGAAGTATATGGGCTCAAGGTCCCAGTGTGGATTTGTAAATCCGCCTGATTTGGCGGGGAAGAAAGGGCAATTCGGTCTTCATGAGTATGGACCGACAGTGAGTAGCCCGGATATGACTCAGACCACGAGGTATGGGAAGCGGAGAAAACCTCGTCAGAAGTCTGGCCAGGAGAAGGTACTGGACAAGGGAGGGATTGGGGAACGTCACAGTATGCGTTGGTCAGGCAGTTATCAGTGTTTATAGGTAATCCGCAGCAGCCCGAATAGGTCCCAATTAGTCCGATACACGCGCTGACGGCCATATCCTCATCAGACGTGTCATCCTCAATGCAATCGCAATCAAAGTTCTTGGCTGCCTTGAATATGTTAAGCTTGAGCTTCTCAGATCCAACGGCAATCTCAATACAGCCCGACTCGCAGTCGATGTGGGCGCGGGCTGTGGCCAAGAAAGGTCGACCGAGGATGATCGGACAATCAGAAAGTGAACTAGGAACTTCCATATCTAAAACAAGAAAGTCAACAGGAAAACAGAGACTGTTGACCCTAACCACCACGTCTTCCACCACACCCTTCGGGATTTTGACAGAACGATCTGCCAACTGTAACGTGACAGGGGTGGGTTTCAGATTTCCCAAGGAAAATTTTTTGAGCATGATGGTCGGTATGAGATTGATGGAAGATCCTAGATCAAGCAAGGCACTGTTAAAACTGCAGCCTTGGATGCTACAGGAAATCAGTGGTGTGCCCGGATCTTTCTGCTTCGGTGGTAAGTTTGACAGTATAGCACAACTCGCATGAGGCGAGAGAACCACCGGATTCTTAGTCCTCTTTGACTGTCGTCTGGGTGTTGTGTAGTCTTTGAAAAATCGAGCGACAGTAGGTATGTGGTCGATTGCCTCGAGCAGGGGTACCTTGATTTCTACATCCCTGAACAAATTACGTAGGTTGTCAAAGGCCTGCGTATTTTTCTTTTTGCCTTTTGGCTCCCTTAGTAGAGCCTCAGGGAATGGGACTGATTCTGGCACAAGTTTTGGTGCATCATCCTCTCGCGAATGCGGTATGCATCCCGAATGAGAGGGTGATGAAGAAGATGGGCCAGGATCAGGTCGAGGCGGATCGACGGTCTGCTTACCGCTCCTCGTAGTGATAGCATTGGACGATGCGGGTCCAGTTGGATCATACGGTGGAGGAGGGTTTGCAATGGGGATATAAGAGTGTGGTGCTGCAGCAGGATTAGCCTGAAATCCCGGTGGAATGCTCGGAGCTTGCAGAACTTGATTAACCTGTCCCTGAGAAGGTCGTACCTGTGGTTGAGAACCACGGGGCACGAAATTTCGCGGGTTTGGAACAGGTTGGGCGGGAAGAGTGCCCTGAGATCGAGTCGCCATGCGTAGTTGACTGATCTCGGCATTCTGCTGCGCCAATTGGTGCTGAAGAGAGGTCATGTTCTCTTCATGGCGCTTTGACATTTCCGTCATCATTCGCATCAATTTGTCAAGAGGGCTTGATGCGTGTTCAGTTTGTGGTACGCAAGGGCCTGATGGCGGATTTGCCATAGGATTAAATTGGACCCTTGGGATGACGGGTGCGGACGGTCGCATTGGTCCACCCGCGGGGTTTTGGCGCTGCGGGTTGTTGGACCATGCAAAGTTCGGATGATTACGCCACTCCGGGTTATAAGTGGTAGAGAACGGGTTGTTCCCCAGGGCGCAAGCATCTTCTATGCCAGTAGACGCGTCCGCATGTAGATATGCGTCCGAGCCCACGGAGGCTTGGTCCTCCGTGTCGAAATACTGGCTCGCAGAAGCCAGTTCCACATGACTTACCGAGTCGCTTGGCGCGACACTCGGTAAGGAAGGTCTAACGGGGTTTCTCGGGATAAGCCTGGTATTAGAAGAACTTGGATTGTGACGAAGTGGTGAAGAGGTGGTGTTTGCCATAGATCGAGCGGGGTTGGCCAGAAGCTCGTCCAGCTTCTTGTGCATGACGGAGACTTCATCCAGTTTTTGTGCAATAAGGCTTAGATCAGTGGATGAATGGGAGGGTCCCATGTCAACTTCGTGGACATTTCGGGGCTGGCTGGTACGATTAAAGGCGACAATGGAAGCATTGTTCATCGAGTTTTCACTCATATTTTCAAACAGCTCGAATGCTCCATTCTCGTCTTTATTCATAAAGTTCCCTCCGCAGGAAGCGTCTGCAATCTGCTTCAAAGTCTCATTTAGCCCATAGTAGAAAATCTGGGCTATATGCCACTTAGGCAGACCGTGATGCGGACACTTCCTGAGGAGGTCGTTATACCTCTCCCATGCCTCATGAAATTGTTCGCCGTTTTGTTGCGTAAATGAAGTGATAGCACGGCGAAGCGCATTGGTCCGCCCGATTGGGAAGAACTTCTTGAGAAACGCTGTTCGCATCTCTTCCCACGAGTGGATGGTTCTCCCAAGGGTGCGTAACCATTGCGACGCTTTATCCCGTAATGAAAACGGGAACATCTTCATGAGGACTATAGATAACCCGACATTTCTTGGTTTAACGGTTTCAGCAAGTCGGGTTAGGTCTTCCAAGTGGAGAAATGGGTCTTCACTTGCAAGACCATGAAAGTGAAAATTGATTAGGCCAATTATATTTGGTTTTAATTCAAAGTCGTCCCCGCCCATGGGGACCCAAATTTGTCCTATGGTCTCTGTAGCAGCGGGATTCTGATAAGAGCTAAGAGACCTAGGCTCCTCCCGTTCGGGAGGGTTCTGCATTTCCTCCAATGTTTCCCGAATGGCTTCGATTTGCTCATTATACATTTCCATTTGGGCTTGGAGGCGGGTTATGGGATCTAAGGCTCCACCACCTGGTGGGTTCTGAGGGCGGTTTCCTCCCTCGGGATTTGGGGGTGGGCGTGCAGCCATGTTTGTGGAGGAGGAGGACGATTCGACTTGTTTTCTAGATTTATCAGTCAATTCAAATAGTTCAGGGTTTTGTGACCTCCTCCCAAACATGCACTACCGCAGGAAGAATTGGGGAGATGAGAAGGGAATAGGGATGAGAGAAATGACGCCGCAAAGGTACACTTGATTACAAATCAATACAGTCAAGTTCCTAACCTCTACAGTGTGCCCTTAGACCTAAAGATCTAAGTTACCTACTATCACGAATTACGGAACCGAATGCGAGCACCGCGGAACCACCGGGCCAGATTGAAAGGCCGTTTGCCCCAGTCTTAGACACCCGATAGCACGCGGGAACTCTCACCAGCACGTAGTCGCTACACACAGGTAGTTAGACCTCCAATCCTCAGTAAGGGTCAAGTTACTACCAGTTTTAATTAGAGGCTTAGGGTCAAGTGCTTTTGGAATGTAAAGGGCGTTGTTTACGGGTAATGCCCAAGTGATTGATTTTAAGAGTGTGTAAGAACAAGCATGCAACGGGGAAATCTCCCCGAATTGAAGTTTTTATTGGCGAATGGTTTTTAGAGTTCAGCCTTAAGTAGTATGAATTTTAGGGTTTTGCTGAATTACCAATTCAACCAATCTCCGGGTTTTTGCAAAAATACAGGTTTTCCTTCTAAAACCCAAGAAACCCTTCTTCAATTATCAGTTAGTTAATGCATGCTAAAATGCAATGGGCTACCCTAAATGGAGATTTCTAAGTGTGGATGCACGAATCAGTTTTATATCAATGTGACAGGGAGCCAAAGCACTTCAATTCAAGTGCTCCCAATCACCAGAAATGATTTCCACACACAAGGCTTCAACTAAAAGATAAAGAAAATAAAATTGTTGGGGTTGAAGTATTCAGGATCGAATCACAGGCAAGTTTGAAAAGTCGTGGTGGGGTTGGAATCAACTCAATTCCAAGTCTCCCCACCAAAAATGTGATCCTGAATTAAAGATAAGTGAGGCAAAAGAGGGATACAAGCAATCTTTTTCTTTGCCTCAAAGAATACTTCCCACGGCGAAAAATCTAAGAATCAAGATTCTCGGATTTTCGCTATGCGAAGTAAGGCGGGAAATCCCGGGGCAGTGGGAGTGAAGACAACCAATCAATCAAGTTAATTTTAATCCACTTGCCCTCAAGAAATCCCAAGAAGTTTTTCTAGTTTTTAGTTTTTAAATTTTTTTTTTTTTTTATTGTTGTGGTGGCAAGTTAACCCTAATTTGATGAGAAAAGAAAACCTACTTGTTCGGCAATGTGTGCGGAGCTCCAATGCGATGTCGGCGTCTTCACGCTCTCATTCCCGCCTTGGATCTGCTCTCGTTCCCGACTTCGTCTGCTTTCCTTCTCCTTCCACCAAGTTCACCTGCACACCAAAAAAAACAACAATACCCGTGAAGAGAGAAGAGACAAATTTAAAGGAATTGGATAGAAACTTACTCGAAAGCGCACCTCCCCGGCAACGGCGCCAGAAAAGTCATGATGGGTCAGCCTGGATAGGTTGTTAATATGATATTTTTATCGTTGAAATGTGTATAGTGGTTAACCTAATTCAGACCTAACCATCTCTTTACAAAATTTTTAACCTGGCCTAATTGATTTTATCTTGTCACTTTTAAGCCCAGGGTCGAACTCAGGGAAGTGGGGTTCAAGTCGAGTTTCTACGTTTTCCTTAAAACGCGTCTCTTCCGTTCGTTTATTCTGTTTTTGGTATTTTTCTTATTTAGGTTTTTTTTGGTAATCCTTGTTCTTGAGGCACACCCTCAAAATTGTGTCCTTGGCTTTTAGCCAAAACAGAGTTCCAAAGCGCGCCTTGCTACTCGCAAGACGGGGGTACCTGCAAATCAAAGATTATCTTTTCACTTTTATACCTTTTTTTTATCTTTTTACTAAGAAGGAAGCTAACAGATAGAAAGTAAATATAGTAGCTATAGATATGTATTTATATGTAGTATATATATAAAGGGGTGGGGGTGGAGGTGACGATGGAGTGTAGCACTATGTCGAGTCAGTTGACGTCTAGAGAGACGCAACCAACACGACTATGTGCCGCGTGGAGTGTGGATGGAGGATGGATGATGTATGGGACCACGCTTTTTTTGTACGCGTGTATCAGGGAATATCAGCAACTGGTGCAGATATCTCCGTGATACAGCGTATAGTAAATAACGTGAAAATATATGTACATATGTATGTATATGAGTAAATATATCTATATGTATATAAATGTATAAGTATATATGTATAGATATATATAGATATATATATATATATATAGGTGTATATATATATATATATATATATGTATGTATATATGTATATAGCTATGTATATATGTATATAAGTATATATATATAATACTATATAGATATATATATATATATGTATATAAGTATATATGTATTTAGATATATGTATATATATATGTGTATATGTATAAGTATATAGATATGTATATATATATATATATGTATATGAGTATGTGTATATATATATATATATATATTATATATGTATATGTATATATATATTATATTATATGTATGTATACATAACTATATAGATATACTATGTATATATAAGTATATATATATAGATATATGTATATGTATATATATATATATATATATATGTATGTATATAAGTTACTATTAGTGTGTGTGTGTGTGTGTCGGTGAATGGGTGTGTGTGTGTTGCTGTAAGTGAAAAAAGAGAGAGAGAGAGAGAGAGAGAGAGAGATAGAGAATACGTGAGAGAGAGAGAGCGGGAGACAGAGAGGGAGCGGGCGGGAGAGATCGCGAAGAGAGAGAGAGAAAGAGCGGGCGGGAGAGATCGCGAGCGCGGACGATGGCAGCGAGTTAAGACGTCTGCTCGCGGCGGCGGACGTCTGACGCCGCGTCGTCTGAAGGCGGAGGCGGACGTCTGAAGACGGCGGGTGCGGGCGCGCCTTCGCGCAGGGTTCTGCAGGCCTGCGCGAAGTCGACGAGCGGGCGATGGCGCGGAGGAGCGAGCGTGGAGGAGGTTTGCAGGTGGTCGCGGAGGGTCGCGGAGGGGGGCAGGGGTCGGCGTGAGGCCGTAGCCGGCCGCTGCAGTGCGCGCGGCGGCGGGCTACGGGTGCAACTGCGAGGCGGACAGAACGGAGATGGAGGCGGAGAACGGGCCTGCAGACGCGCGCGGAGGGTTGCGCGCCTGCGGGGAAGGTCGCGGAGGAGGCGGGGGGTGCTGCTGCTGCTGCTGTCGCCGCGGTTTAGCTGCTGCTGCTTCAAGCTTCGGAGCTTGAAGCGGCAGCAATGGCGTGGAGATGAAAACGAAGAGAAAAGAAAACACCACGCCCACCTGCTCGTTGAAGAGCTGGGCGGTGGTGTTCCCACTGTGGTGGTGAGCACCACAGTGGGTTCTCCTGCTCGTCGGGTGCCTCCTCGACGGAGGGCCGGCGTATGGGAGGGGAGAACGGGCGAGGAAGGTGGCTGCAGGTTTTTTTCAGCAGCTGCAACCGCTCTCTCACGAGGATGAAGCTGCAGCTACTTATAGAGGAGGGGAGAGGGGCGTGTTGGCTGCAGCAGGGAGAGGGCGTGCAAGTTGCAGCTGTAGGGAGCGGCGTTGGCAGGGAGATGTGACGGGAAGAGGTGCTGCGTGGCTGCTGCATGCAGCTGCGGGAAGAGTGCAGCCGCGGGAAGGACGTAGCCGCGGGAAGGAGAGAAAAGCCGTGGGAAGAAGAAAGAAAGATGAAAATAAAATATGGAGAGGGGACTTTTGCAAAGAGACACTTGAAGAAAAATGTAAAAATGCAAGCCATTTATTCCATTCTCTTCTCCTCTCAATTAAATGCATGCATGCAAGCGTTTTTACAAATGCAACTACAGTATTATAATATACATAGTTAATGCTAGAAAATAGCATAAGAAGGCGTTCTTATAGGCGTGTTTTGAGGTGCAAACAGAAAGCAAGGACAACAGTGAGAAAGAAAGAAAAGGTGTTATTGTGGTAAAACTCTCCAAAAACAAAAAATTCTTCTATCTCTCTCTTACAGAAACGCTCTGCAAACTGAACCTGGGCTAAAACATGTTACAAGCACGGGTGCTTTAACCGTAGAGTTCAACGAACCTTAAGTTAGTTCCTGTGAGCCTTAGAAACCTTTGTGGCGGACTGGGGCTAGAGCTGGTCAGGTCCGGATCTTGGTTGGTACTTGAGTACCTCTAGGCCTACTATCGGCATTCTAACCTAATCTACAAAAGAAAGCACACATCAGTGTTCTGAGCATAAAAAGGCATGTGATCTAGAATTTGAGTTAAATTCCTTGAGATTTTGCTAAGGGACTAGCAAAAGCTAGGCATGGGGGTATGATGGGAACACTATCACGAACCATAACTAGCTCAATTTGATCTGATTAAGTCATTAAATGCTCCTACATAACCGCCAGAGGATTGCAATCCATTGCATAATCATTCTAAGGGAAAGAAAAGAAACCAGGGTTAAAACTTTAATTGTACCATCATATCATGAATGCAGAATAACCACGGGTTTTCTCAGGAGTTAATTAAGGGTCAAATGGTCCTAAAAGGCTAACAAGCAGGATAGAACAGATAGAAAAGGGTTTTCGCGTGTTTTGAGAATTAAATGACTTCTGGAATCGTAAAAATAAACCCGCTTAATTAACTGAGGTTTTGGTTAGGATAAAATTTACTTAAACCCTCTAAAATTCATAGGAAAAATATTATCTAGGATTTGGAACCTTTAATTTGACCATCAGAACCTGTCTTGACCCAAAACATAGTCTCAGACAAACATTTGCCCTAATTTAGGTTTTTGCATAAATTACCCAGTCAAAGATGGTCAAAACCAAAATCCAACTTCACCATTAGATTCCTTAGGTCCAAATTAGCTTTATACCAAAATTTAGGCCTAATTTGAGATTGTCTTGACCTAGTTTACAATTTAGTCCTCTCTAATTCTTTTCGATCACGCATATGCCCTTAACTTTCAAAATCCTTACAAAAAGACCCCTAACTTTATCATCATTTTACAAACAGGTCCCTACCACCATTAATCCTATTCCTACAAAACTCGATGACCTAAAATTGGCAAGTTCTCCTTGATTCCTTGACGAATCCCTATCAGATTTGAAAGGGAAGCTCGTCAAGGAATTCGCTTCCTTTTAAGCTAATTCCCATGACCTAAAACCTTCCCAATCTCTCATGCGAATGCATGAGAGATTAGGGTATCCTAGAAATCCCATCTCTGGCGAAGCTTTCCAAGCTTGGGAAGCTTGCTTCCCAAGCTCAAAACTACCTCTAAAGGCCTATAAAAAGACCTCCAGATCAGGTTGTTCTTCCCACGCTCGAATTCGGCCAGAAACACCTCCAATTCCTCTCCTCTTTCTCGGTCGAAGTGCTCCTCAATGTCCAGAAACCCTCCTGCCGACGTTGGTGGGTATGGGTCCATCGAGCTATCTTCCACATCTTCCTCGTCGACCATACCCGTCGACGCCCCTTTCGCTGTCTTCCTCGCCATTTCCTACCCACCGGAGCTCCTTCCTTCTCCGGTGCCAGCCATACCGCAACCAGTGCCATCTCCGTTCCCCTTCATCCGCTACCTCTCTCAAATGACTCCTTAACTTCCCCTCATCATGATAGTACCATCAACACTCCATTTCGACCATCTTGCCGGCATACCTCTGGCGAGCCCTAGAGACTTCCACACACCACCAAATCAGCCACTCCCGCACTCCACACCTCCGCTTCGACCTCAAGAGCAAAAGCCCTAACTTTGTTAGGATGATTGCCCTCCAAACGCCCCGCCGAACAAACCCACATCCAGCCACCCTCCGCGAGGTCGACAGGACTCATCACACACGCACATGCCATGCAACCACCACCATTACACTCGCCGTGATCCGGCGATACTTCCTGAGATTTCTGACACGGTCGAAAGGCCTTATTTGTGACTTCAGGTACCAGCCCCCTCCACCATTAAAGCCAAGCTTCGAGCAAGCTCAAAGCTTGCTTCCCAGCCTGCAGCTCTAGGTCTTCGATCCCAAGCAGCACAGAATCCTTCTAGGAATGTAACCAAGGGGTCAATTGGAGTTGTTGACTGCTCCTTGCACGCGAATTGGACGAAGTTCTCAGCAGCTGTGCACACGAAGAAGGGGACTGAAGATATTCCCACATCATGCGTTTTGGAGCAGCTACTGTCACATAAATTGTATTTGTGATACGGGCTTATCCCCTCGTACACAAGGGGTGAGGTCCCTCACACCCCTCACTCGGCCTCGTCCGCGACACTGCCCCACGGATCTGACCTGGTCCCATTACCCACCTAAGCTATACACTCCTCTCTCATCACCCACTGCTGGTGAGCTTGGACTCGAGTGCACTCTAGGTTTGATTACCTGAATACCCGATACTGTTGAAGGCTCAAGGAGAGCGTGACCCAAGGAGAGAAAGAGAGGAGCTTGCGCGGGGCAGGGGAGGGTTTTGCTCTCTGGGAAATTGGCTAACACTTAGCCAAATTTGAGTTCCTTCCCCCTCTATGTAAAGAAGAGAAAGCAAAGAAAGAAGAGGGAGAGAAGAAGAGCCGCAGCAGTAGAAGAGTCTGTGAAGAAGGAAAGCAAGAGAAGAGAAGAAGAAGAAACCAGAGAAAGAAGAAGTAGAGCACTGTTCATCCAGATGTTTATGACGTCTGATCCTACCATCAGACGACTGATTTGAGTTTATTTTATACATAGTTATTGAGTTCCACTTGCTATTATTGTAGGGAGTAATTGGTGATTTAAATCACCATTTTACTCCATTCTTTTTGCAGTTTGACACTTGATATTATTGTCACATTATTCTGAATCAATTTCTGATCATAATTTCTTATCTCTATTGTTTAAAATTGCAATCTTGAGAATTGAATTCCTACTTGCTCCCAGCGAAGGACCTCGGACTTTTTCAAGTATAAATTTTATCTATTTTTTGCGAGATTTCGACTATACTGCAACGCAATGATTTAAAACATCGATCTCGATAGACTAACAATCTCCTTCCTATTGAGCCATGTCCAAGTCTCCAAATCTCTCTAACAAGCTCGTACAAATCCTTCAAAGAGTCAGGTATCTCTCGTGCATAAAGCTTACAAGCTTGAAAGCTTGGTCTCCAAGCTTTAAACCTCCCTCTAAGGCCTTTATAAAGACCCATGTTACATGCCGATCTCCCTACACTCGTTTTTGACCTAGAATACCCCTCTTTCCTCCCTCTTCTCCGACCAAAAGACTCCACGACGTTCGGCGTCTCCCTCCGACCACTCTCATCATCTGCTCGCAATACCAATGGCAGATTCTCCTTCCTCTCCCTCTTCCACATCGCACCATACCAGCGGGTGCCCCAATCCTCGTCGTCATCACCTCTTCTACCCCACCGGAGCAACTTTCATCTCCGACGTCGGCCACACCATACCCAGCGTCGTTCCTCCCCCTTGTCGACCACCGCTTAGTCTCCTCGACTACTTATCTTCCGCACATCATCACCATGCCACTACTCTGTTGTTTCGACTGCTCCTACACTATCTGCAACTTCGTCTTCCACCTTGCCGGCGTACCTCCAGCGAGACCTTCCAGCCGCTACAGACCATCTCTTCACCTGCCATCGGTCCCTACACCTCCACCATGTCCACGCAAGCAAAACCCTTTAAGAAATTGAGGGGATTACTCGCTCGAGCCCTCCACCGAACAGACCCAATTCCACCTTCAATTTTCGTCTCCACCAGCCACCTACGACCACCTTCGCAGCTTGCCACCGCCACCAACACCCTCGCTGCATCCTTGTGAAGCTTCTGAGCGGGTTTAACTTGGTCACGAGGTTGTGTTCATGTTTTCAGGTATTCGCCGGACAGCTCCACTGCTGCGTCGTCTTCTTCAGCCTCATTCATGGTGTTCTAGCCACAATTGCTCCAGGTTCAGCTCCAGGCAGTGCGAAATCACCTAAGGATCATCTCCAGGTCTTCAATCAGGGACGCCAACCTCAGCTGCACACTCAATTGGAGGCATCTTCATCCGCGGGCGCAGACAAAATAGAACTATGGAATATAGTCCCACATCAATGGGAGAAGAAGCATTACAACTGCATATATTATTTTTCTCAATTGGCTTTATCGCCTCAAACACTCGGGGGTGAGGTCCCCGCTCACCCGCTCGTGCTCACCTAACCCAACCCATTTCACTGCTCGGCTGTGACCCCACGCCCACAGCCATACACCTGGATCTGGTTACTGTTCCTACTCGATTACCCGATTAACCCCAGCTCTTTGAGAGAAAGAAAAGAAGGAAGGGAAAGAGAGAGAAGGGGGGGTTTTGCACTACCTCCCTATCTCTCGACACTTAGTCAAAATTTGAAGAGGCCTTCACCTCTGTTGTTATTGGTACTGTGTTGTGCTGTGCCTATGCCTCTCCCTGAGGCCTGAAGGAAAATGAGATGGTTCTGAGACACTGTAGCATTAGAGAGAGTGTACTGTGCACTCATCATATGTGGCATTTAGTTGATTGATACTATTGCATTATTTAAGTAGAATTGTAATAGGGTAATTTGGTGATTCAAATCACCATTTTTACCCTAATCTTTTTGCTACATTGATGTTGAGTGCAGAAAACTACGTGATCGAAGTTGGTTTGAAAAAACCAGTCGTTGTAGTTCGATTTGTGAAGAAATCTGTCAACAAATAAATTTATGCCGAAATTCTAAGAATTCTGGGTCGAACACAAGGAGCCATACGTTCGATTTAAAATCGCATTTAATTGTCACGAAGCAGATTAACTAGTCAAATTAAATCTAAACTATCTACTTAAAGAATAAAGAATAGAACACAGAGAGAGAATATTACAAATAAAGACAAAAGAGAGATAGAATAAACATGGAATTCATTATCATAAGTTGATGTTCGTTGTGATTACAACTATCCATTACACTAGAAAGTAGGAAATCTACACTAGAAAGCAGGAAATCTATTCTAGAAAGCAGTAAAAGAGAAGATAGAGAGAGGTTATCCTCCTCGATGATTACTTGGGGACAGAGCGGGAAGAAGGAGGATGAAGTAGGAAGAAGTGGGAATGAGGCAACATGTCATCGTCATCATGGGATCTGCTTTCGGAATGGGGATGAGAAAATTGGATTTTGGCTCTAGAATAGCATCTTGAGTGTGGGATAAGCTTTTCTTGAGCTTTGGAGAAGGAGAGAAGTGAAGGAAGGGATGAAGAAGAACTGGAGGTCGAGTCTCCTTCCTTACTTGTAGGAATTGAGGACAAATTTGTCATTTCAAGCTTAAAACATTAATATCAGGTCTTTAGTGATGAATTTATCCATCACTAAATGTTTGATCGTGGCCGACGTGTGCGCACTGCGTGCGCCTCCCCGCCTTCTTCGCTCAAAATGCCCGCTCACTTCTTCAAATCTTAGCCATCCGATCACGAGATTGGATGACTCAAATTTCTCCTCACGCACACCTTCACCGCATGCTCGCATGCGATCGAGCGTGTGCGCTGTGCGTCAGATCGTGCGTATGTGCTATTGGCTGATCCGAGCCACCCGCAGTCGATCGCACGGTCACGATTACTCGCCCGCACACTGCGGATGGTGAGTCAAACGCACGTCGTGTGCTCACGCAATGCCGCTCGACTATTGTGCTGCAGCGCTGCTTTGTCGCAGTTACGCATTACGCACGCGCACTTCGCAGCCGTTGGATCAAGATCCAACAGCCTAGATCATGCCTCGCCGTGCCTTCAGAAGATGGGGAGCGGTGCTGGGCTGATTTGGGCGGCTGTGATGGCGCCACGTGGCGCCATCTTGGTCGTCCATCTTCTACGTGTTTAGATGGTGCTACAGATGTCGGATTAGACCGATTTTCGCGCCATTAGGCTGCAATCATCGATCCAAACCCATCCATTTGGTCGGATTTGTCGTCTAAAGTGTGGATTGGCACCATGTTAGCCCTTGATATTTAGGCTTCCTTGATCTCTATCTGGTGCTACGGATGTCCGATCAGGGCGATCTTGGAGTCGTTGAACTCCAATCGTCGCCCTGATCAGATCCGTATGGTTGGATCTTCGATCCGAGGCCTTGATTAAAAGTCGTCCTGTCCCTGACCATAAAAGGAGACAATTACTATACAATTTATACAACTTGACATAAATGCATGATTATGCATGTTATGCAATATTTACAATGTATGATGCTAATATGACACTAAGAACATGCATTAATAGACATTTTTGGCTATTTAGATGTATGCACATCACACCCCATGCCTATCTTTTCCTAATCCCTAGCAAAAACTATATGCTATTTATAAAAGAATTAGGGTTGGATTACTCGGGCACAAATCATTTTCAACATTAAAAAATTTTTACTTAGGACCTGAACTTTCAAAGACATAGCAACGTCCGAGTATATGCCAAAATGTAGATTGCCTCAAGCCCTCTCTTTATTCAAAGAAAAATCTCTTTTTCTATTTTTTCTTCTTTTCTAATTTTTTTGGATTTTTGAGTTTAGGGTTACAGAGTGGCTTTCTACTGCCACTCAACCCACCCAAGACTTGATGAGAACCCTAAGTTCTAAGCATCTTTTTTGGAAAGTGATAGACTCATTGATCGGCAATCAGAACGAACTAGGTGACCTTAAAAAGAATTCTGCCTAAAGGTATATCTATACGACCGGTAGCTTTCGACCTACTTTTTCTTTTTATGGGGTCAACACAAGGGTGAATCCAATATATATCTCCTCGGCTTATTCTACTTCTCCGCTTCTTCTTAAGTGTTTTAGGAATTTGACGTGCATTTCTTGAGCTGGGTTCTGGACAAACTACCAATGGGCTATTACCCATGATAACTTGCCAGCCATACTCGTGCAGTGAAGTGTGGCTTATTTCTTTTGTTTTCTTTTTCTCCTTTTCTTTTTATTTTTCTTTTCTTTTCTTTTCCTTTTTTTCTCTTTTTTTTAAGTAGGTGGCTTCCCTAGTCTAAGATTTACCTAAAGGCAGTAGGAAAAGAATGATCCAGTGGCTAGGCTCTGAACAATCTACCTATGAGCTATTACCCACGATAACTTGCCAGCCATATCACCCTAGAAGGTTCATTAGCTACCCAATTTCCGTTAAAATCGTCGAACAACGAGTCAGTGATGAATAGTGTATAGATGCTTAGACTTAAAGTTCTCTCAAATCAGAGGGTGAGTTGATAAGTCGTGTACTTATCACCCAAACTTATTAAATAAAATTAAAATAGAATTCAGGATGGAAAGATAAACAAATCCACATTTTAGTGGATACCTGGGCTGATTAAGCCCAAAGACCTGAAGGGTCTTAGTGTTCAAATCCTTGATTGCACAGCAATCATAGGTCTTAATTGACCTAGATTAAGTTAGGACTTAGCATAAGTTAGGGCTATTCATGCATACATACGCATTATCTGCATCTTTACTACTTTACTTTAGCTATGCATAAAATAATGTTATAATGTGCTGATTAAGTGTGTTATGTCGATTGTAGGCAATAAGCAGATCTAGAGCTGGATCTGGAGTAGGATCTGAAGCTGGATCTGAAATAACAGGAGTTGTAGCAGAGCTGGAGCAGAAGGCCTAGTTTAGATGTAGGAATAATAATGTAAGGGGGTTAAAGGTTTTCTATTATATTAAGTAGAAATAAAGCAGTAAAATGTGAAGAGCTTAGGTCCATCCTAGCCCTAGGATAGCCTAGAGACCTCCCCAAGCTTTAGCCACCCTTAGATTAGGTCACAACACCCTAGGAAGCCCTAAAACCCTAGTTCCAACCCTTATCTAGACGTCCAAATAAGTTATAGGACGTCTAGGACCCTTAGCCAACTCCCGCACACTTCAAACCCACTTCTGCAGTGTTATTGGACGTCCAGACACTCTGTCAGACATCCAATTTCTATAGAATACCCAAAATAGAACCCAAAATCCTTCCTGACTCTGATTGGACGTCCAGACAACAAGTCTGGATTTCTGATTTTTGAGTATAAGACGTCTGATTATATTATTAGATGTCTGATACTGCTCGCTAATTCTTGTTTTGAGATTTAAGCCTTGATCTTGGATCTCTAGGTCCCTAAACCCAATTCCAACCCCATAGGAACCTAAATTAAGGTGCCCTAACCATAGTACATCACCTATAGACCTCCCTAAGGACCTAATTAGGTCCTCACTAAACCTAATTGTCTTGGATCTTAGTCAATTCCATCAGCCTATTCAATTGGACTCATTGAGTCCAATTAAGTCCTGATCTCAACACACACTGTCTAATTGGACTTAGTGAGAGTCCAATTGACCTAGACCTAAATTAATTGAGTTGTTTTACTCTCAATTAAGTTTTCACACACCCAATTAAACTTGTATTAAGTTTAATTGCACTTTACCTTAGTGAATTGGGGTTTACAACCCTAATTTGAGATATACCTTGACCTAAACCCACTAGAACCTAACCTAATCAACCTAGCCACCTAAGTTTCAACCCACACACACCCACACACACCATCCACACGAATATACCTAGCCTAGAGTTCTCTAGAACTCTCTACCATGTGTGGTTGCCTTGGTTGCCAAAAATAGCAACCAAGAGCCATTCAATTTTTAGATTCACATTTGGTGGATCTAGAAACCACCATCCACCCTCTCTCTCTCACTCTCCCACGAGCTCCCACCATAGGCCTCTCTAGAGAATTCCATAATTCTCTAGAGAGCTTCCCTTAGGTCTATAAAAAGACCTAATGGGTGGCCATTTGCGCCCATTCACTTCCATGGCATTCATTCCACTTAGGCTAGCCACTTCCATCTCCACTCCACCTCCACGAGTTGAGCACGACCATGGAGGCCACCATCTCCATGCCAGGAAGCTGGATCAGCTCCCCAACCTCTCTCCAAGGGCTGGCCTAAGCTCCATTGGCTGCCCCTCCTTCTTCTCTCAGCCACTCAAAGGCCATCGGAAACCACCTCCGAATGCCCTTTCTTCTGGTAGATTAGTAGCTTAGCTCTTCGTATATTTACTGCTTTTATTTACTGCTTAGTAGCATAGTCTTAACTTCTCCCCCAATGATGCATGCGAAATCCCCCCATTGATTCTTGTATGCAGTCATTTTCTGGTAGCTAGATTTTTGTTTCAAGCTTTCATTTATAGTTTTGTTGCAAACAACTCTCTCACTGAATGAATAAAAAAATGTTATATATATATATATCTCCATGTTATGAAATCACAATGAGCTTATTGATTGCTATCATATTTGCGTGATTCAAGTTGCCTGTCTTAATTGTCTATCCATTCTACAACTAAGCATGTCGTACTTAAATACGTAATAATCACGAACCAATATGCGATTCTAAATAAAGTAGAGCTGGATAAGATCGATTTCAAAAGTAAAAGCAACGCCTCCTAGAGACGAACGACCGGGACTCAAAGTCTCGTTATTTTTACAAAATAATATCTTTATTGGATCGTATTTCGCAACTATACTACGATGCTTTTATAAAAAACGTGAGCTACGATTTCCCCAACAATCCTATTATAATATTTCCTAAGATTGAAAAGTCCTAATGCCCAAGTATTCTTTCCTAATTCAATTCTTTTTAAAAAAAATCAAAATAAAACAAAAAGAATCTACGGAGCTGACAAAATAATTCAGTAATGAATATCCACCCCCCCATGCCTATCTAATGCAATGTCCTCATTGTATTAAAAAGACATGAAACAGAGTGAAGTAGAAAGCACCTGAATTGCGTGAATAACGGGTTCGCTCCGAGATGAAAAGAACCTATATATGTGCTGAAGTTAGTGCCTTCAGCAAGGCACCTATACAAATAAAGAAGAAATAGAGTATTCACAGGTGCAGGTTAGAATCAGAATAAAAAGATTCACCTCAAGACCTGCCAACAGATGTCCACAGACGTGGACTAAATTGTGGTGCAAACCCATACCCCATGGTCGAGTACATCTAAGGTTCTGGATGAAAATCACCCAGAACCTGAGATCAGTATGCAAGTGGGGTCGAGCCTGTAATTTGTGAGAATGCAACCTAAGACCAAAAAGTAGGGGTTACAGAGAAATCAAGCTCAAAAGGATAACCAATGAATGTGTGCTTGGGTTGGACATCCTCAGAGTCAAAGATGTTAAGAGGATCCTGGCAAAAAAGTGATTTTAGACAAATTGGAACCCTTAGACTCGATCTTTCGCTTCCTCCAGAATTTACTTCCCATATCATCATTTTCCACTTTCTATCCTCCGCAATCAGGATTTCAAATTCCGGGACCTCTTGCATATTAATTACCCCGTCTGAATTTTCCAAGTCTAAAAGTTGTGAATGAATCAGAATGGACTTGGGTTTAGTGATTTCAAAATCAAAATCGTCAATAAATTCTATGGGGTGTGATTGAGGATCAGGGCTATGAATTGAATCCTTCAAAACAAGATCTGAATCTACCATGCGAGCCCCAACAGGATCAAATTCCTCAATTTTATGGCCATCAAATGATTTATCGAATTTCTCTAGCCCAGTTGTCTCACTAAAATCGTATTCTGTAAACTCATGTGAGACTTCACATAATGATTTTTTACCTTCAGAATCAAAGAAATCTAAATCTGTATTAATGTATGTCTCATAATTATCAATCACTTTTTGATCCATAGAGACATACGTTTCCTCGTACCCTAGCTCAGGGATCTTTGATGAAGAAATTAAATCATCCTTATTTGATTGCTCTAGAACAACTTGGTCAACCTGGTCTCATAACACGTATCCCCCCCAACAGGTGCCTGAGCGGGTTCTGACATTAGCTCTTCTGAATGGGGTTCATCCTTGGAATCATCCCAAGATTGAACTAAAGCAAGCACAAATCTCATCCTCAATCTCGATAATTTCCCAAGTAAAAACTCACTCGAGCCCTTATCCTTAACATCCTAGAGCCAATCCAATAGATACTTGTTCAGATCATCAATCATTTCAATCATGGGCTCTAATTCTTTAGTGCAAGGTGTTGGCTGAGCTTCTAAAGATTGCATGGTGTTCCTCAAGTTAGCCAACACCTTTTCTTGGACCTGGTTAACCTGAACCACAAGGTTTGGTTTAGGGTGGGGTGGGTTTGGGTTCAGTGCAGGGGAGTTGATGAATTGAGGATCTTGATACCCTCCCTGATAATAGGTCATTTCAGGTTGCTCATAAGGTGGTGATGACCTAAAGGCAGTGTATTCAAGGAAGGGGTAAGGATCAGTGTATCCTTCTTGGTTGTAGATCATATTAGGTTGTTCAAATGAGGACGATGATCTAACATTAGTGTAGCTTGAAGAAGGATAAGAATCAAAATCGTGGTGTCCAAGGTTAAACCCTAAACACAAAGGTCCAGAACTATATTCCCAATCAAGATTATCCCAACTAGAAGATGGATGAGAATAAGTCTGGTTAGAATAATAATCATTTTGGGAATAAGATGTATTAGGAGGATAAGAATGGGAAAGTGTGTAGAATGTGGAAGGATCCATGACAGAACAGGAGGAAGAAAGGTGCCCTGCAATACAAGCAAACAAACCTGTCCTTAAGTGGGCTAGCCTAAAGACCTACAGACTCCCAGAACCCATCTTGAGATAAAGAATCGATTTGATCTACTTCTTTCTGGTTAATCCAACCAGTCAGAGGGAGGGACTAGGGAGAAGGTTCGTCCTTTGGCTTGCGCCTCAGGTTCCTAGTGTACTCCCTAGCCGCGATCATTTGATTCTGCTCTCCTAGTTAGACATCAGATTGAATGATAGAAACAGACTAATTGAAAATAATCTCGGTCTGGGCTTCGAAGAGCGAGTCCAATCCTTAGGGCCAACGTCTACTCCATTTTAATTAGGGTTAGGTTTGAATGTGCTTTGGAATGTGATGGGCCCTTTATCTGGGTTGTGCCCTTAATGATTGATTGATATGTGTGCATACACAACCAATGGTTTTCAAGCAAGATTATTTTTGGATGCAGTGAATTTTAGAGTTTAAATCTTGCTTAATAGCTTTTAGGATTCAACTTTAAGTGTATTCAATCAAGTTCAGTTGGCACACCAAGTTTTGAAAGCATAAGTGAAGATGTTTTCCTTTTAAACTTAAAAGAATGTGGAGTGCTTGGTAAATCCCTAAAAGTTGAACCTATGGCAGTTACTTGATGAGTTGATTTTAGTTGAAGTGGTGCGACCTAAACAACTCAAACAATTGGCATAAATTACACCACTAAGTTAGGCACACAAAATGGTTAACCTAGACTGATTTCTACTCTTTTATATGTTGATTTGCATGTACCGATTCCACAGATCAGAATCCAGTTGAGTAGATGAAAATCAATTAGGTTAAGTGCTTTGAATGTGGGTGTATGTAGTGTGTATGTTGAATTACCCCACAAGAAATATCTTTTTGTTGATTTTTTTATATATAGGTGAGATGAATGTGAGTGAAAATCCAAGCAACCAAACTAACCCTAGTATTTATACAAACACCTAGGTTAATTGGAGTTTGAATTAATGTGGTAAAATGGAATCTATGGAGGGGGAAGAATGAGGAGCACTTACAGTTATCTTCAACTACACTTTACTCCGATCTACCGCTTGAAGATTCCCTATCAAGGTACCTACAAAACAATAGACAAGAAATAAAGTAAGTTAGAAAATAATAAAGTGCATGAAATACGAAAAGAAAATAGAAAATCGTTGCCTCCCCGGCAACGGCACCAAAATGTTGAGTGTGGAAAACTACGCGATCGAAGTTGTTTTCAAAAAACCATCGTTGTAGTTCGATTTGCAAATAAATCCGTCAACAAATAAATTTATATTGAAATTCTAAGAATTTCAGGTCGAACACAGCGAGACATACATTCGATTTAAAATCACATTTAATTGTCACGAAGCAGATTAGCTGGTCAAATTAAATCTAAACTATCTACTTAAAGAATAAAGAATAGAGCACAGAGAGAGAATATTACAAATTAAGACAAAAGAGAGAATAAACATGGAATTCATTATCACAAGTTGATGTTCATTGCAATTACAACTATCCATTACACTAGGAAGTAGGAAATCTACACTAGAAAGTGGGAAATCTACTCTAGAAAGCAGTAAAAGAGAAGATAGAGAGGTTAACCTCCTCGATGATTTCTTGGAGGACGAGTCGAATGGGACGACGCCTGGAAGAGGGGGGATGAAGTGGGAAGAAGGAGGATGAAGCAGGAAGAAGTAGGAACGAGGCAGCACGTCGTCGTCGTCACGGGATCCACTTCCAGAATGAGGATGAGAAATTTGGATTTTGGCTCTAGAATAGCATCCTAGGTGTGGGACAAGCTTTTCTTGAGCTTTGGATAGGGAGAAAAGTGAAGGAAGGGATGAAAAAGAAGTGGAGGTCGGGTCTCCTTTCATAGTTGTAGGAATTGAGGGCAAGTTTGTCATTTCAAGCTTAAAACATTACTATCAGGTCTTTAGTGATGGATTTATTCGTCACTAAAGGTCTAATCATGGCCAACGTGCACGCACTGCACACGCCTTCCCACCTTTCGCGCTCAAAACGCCCGCTTACGTTCTTCAAATCTTAGCTGTCCGATCGCGAGATCGGGCCGCTCAGATTTCTCCTCAAGTGGGCCTTCATCTGTGCCTTCACCACACGCTCGGGTGCGATAAAGCGTGTGTGCTGTGTGTCAGATCGCTCATGTGCGCTATTGGCTGATCCGAGCTACCCACAGCTGAACGCACGATTGCGATTACTCGCCCATGCGCTGCGGATGGCGAGTCGAATGCGTGTCGCGCGCTCACGCAACGCTGCTCAACCGCTGTGCTGCGGCACTTCTTTGTCGCGGTTACGCATTACGTGCATGCACATCATGGCTGTTAGATCAAGATCCAATGGCCCAGATCATGACTCGCCGCGCCTTCAGAAGATGGGGAGCGGTGCTGTGGCTAATTTGGGCGGCTGTGATGGTGCCACGTGGCACCATCTTGGCCGTCCATCTTCTACGTGTTGTAGATGATGCTATGGATGTCGAATTGGATAAATTTTTGGACTGTTAGGCTGCGATCATCGATTCAAACCCATCCGTGCAGTAGGATTTATCATCTAAAGTGTGGATTGGCATCATCTTGGTCCTTGATCTTTAGGCTTCCTCAATCTCTATCTGATGCTACGGATGTCCGATCGGGGCGTTCTCGTTGAACTCCAATCGTTACCCTGATCAGATCCGTATGGTTGGATCTTCGATTCGAGGCCCTGATTAAAAGTTGCCTTGTCCCTGACCATAAAAGGAGATAATTACTATACAATTTATATAACTTGACCTAAATGCATAATTATGCATGTTATGCAATATTTACAATGTATGATACTAATATGACACCAAGAACATGCATTAATAGACATTTTTGGCTATTTAGATGTATGCACATCAATTGACTCTTGAATTTATATATGTATCATTTGTGCTTAAACTTGCTATTACATTGCTATGTTCTTGCCTACAATTGTGATCTTGAGATAAAATGTTATATTGCTCCCTGCGTTTGACCTTGGAATTTCTTTCGAGCTATAAATTTTAAGTGTTCTACGTGATTTATCGGCTATACTACAGTGCATTACTTTTAAAACACTAATTCAGCGTGTTAACGACAAACTACTACTGGGCTCAACTAGGCCCAGTACCCTCTACAATCAATGGAGCTAGCTTCTCAACTCTATGACCTGAACCTGTTTACATATATCTGTGGTCAGCAAAATGCTGAGCAGAGTGGCACATAAGAACATTAAATGCATTTAAACATGAAAGAAAAGCAATAACCCATTCATGCATTTTCTAGTTACTCATTATCATCTGTTTCAGTTTATAATACACTATGTGTTTAATTATTCGTGTATTCTAGTAAAAGTCCACATCATTATTTAATCCACGTGTTCCCTAAGGGAACGATCTTGATGTAGTTTTCCCCACGATGCAGGATGTACATGTAGCACTCTCCTGGTTGGGAGAGCACTCCGTGGTAGTCCTACACCCGGTCTACCACCTTGGGGTCATGGTTGGGACATAGCGGTGACTACGGCACGCCCGATAAATGCACGGGTAGCTACCCCGCACTAGCACGCGGTCAGTCCTTTTCATTAGCAGGTATGCCCAAACGTACAACAAAGAATAGAATAAGGGCCTCACCCCTCAATAGTCTGCGTACCCTCTCTCGACTATCCAGGAGTCAGTGTAGGGAGGCTAATCCTAACCCCAAGTCCCAACCCAAGGGGTAGCTAGCCCTCTCCCCACACAAAATTGACAGTAACTCTCCTCGGTACTGAAATGACCCTTTTCGAAAAGATAGGGGCGTGAATGCAATTTAAACCCCCTCGGTTTAGGTGTGTGGGCCTTGTGGGGAAGAGAAAGGTTCTGCAGGAGAGATTCCGCAATTTCACTCTCTCTCTCCCTTCCCACACAACACACCCATGCACACACCTCCTCACCTCTCCCTATTTAACACCCCCACCACCCTTACCATCTCCCCCACACCTCCACATCTCCACTACCTCCACCTCCACTTCTCCACCACCTTGCCACCGGCGACCACTTCCTCTTCCTTGGCCCCTTGCAGCCACGAGTAGGGGAAGGAGGGGAGCTCAAGAAGGAGGAGCATGGGAGAGAGGGAGAGCGAGAGCGTGAAAGAGAGGGAGAGCGTGGGCGAGGGATAGGGAGAGCAAGGAGCTCCGAGGAGCTTGGGAGAGGAGGTGCGGCCAGAGGTGTAGCCAAGGGAGCTCATAGAGAGGAGCTTTGCGACCTGCAGCCGCTGGAGAAGTTGCTACGGTCCTACGGGTAGAGGATTGCACAAGGAGAAGGTTTGCAAGGTCCGCTAAGGAAACATTTTTCCGCAGTATCATATGACTGGGACGATATCCAGATGTCTAGAGTTGACGCTAGACGTTTGACAGCACGCAGAGTACCGAAATATGTCCTTTGTAGGCACCTACATGCACGTACTTATGTTTTTACATGTTGTGTTTTCAAACCCACGTGCATGCATAGGTACAAGATGTGGGAAAGGTGTGTGGCACGCCCTTCAAGGTGCTTTAAGACATCTGGAGACAGTGCCAGACTTCTGATTGCACTCCCAGACGACCGGAGGGAGTATCAAACATCTGGAATCTCCCTCAGACGATTGCGGAGGGGTTCGGACATCTGAGGAAGCTGTAGGAAAGCAAGGTGAGATTTTGAGATCGTTTAAGACATCTGGGTCTAGTCCCTGACATCTGATTTTAGTCAATATGCACATTTTTGGCCTGTTCAGGGACCAAATGGAATCGATTTTGCATAAACGAAGTACCGTTGGTTTCCATTCGAGTTTCTCTACGTGTTAGTGCCACTCGCATACTATTTTGAACTCGTTTGATGTGATTGGTCAATTGTATAGGTCTCCAACCAGTAGAGTATACGGGGCCCGTAGGGAAGATGTGATCTGCGATTCGAGCCGCCATTCCACCCGTGTATCCTGGTAGAGTCATTTTTCTAAATATTATGAATGAATTAATTAAGTGTATGCTATCTTAGAATGAATTGATTAAACCCTAGGATATGAGATAAACCCTAGGGCAGAATTGAGTGAATGAACATTGCTTGAGCCACACATTTTATTTTGAAATGCATGTTAGAACCCTTAATGCTAGCAAATGAATAGTCAAATGATGTGATGCTTCCTTCAGTTATTAAATTATGAGCTGCCTATTATATGGTTGAGAACCAAGTTGTGAACAACGAAATATGCATGTCGTGAAATGAAATGAACTGAATACAATGCATGAACCCTACGGGGAAACTATAAAGGGAACTCACGTATATGGAACGAATATTGTATGTAGAAGAGAAATGAGCTGACCCTCAAGTATGCAGTACCGAGGAGAGTAACTGTCCCTTTTGCATGGAAAGTGAGCTGGCCCTCGTGTACCGCATACACCAACTCTTGTTACCTTAGTGTAGGGGGGAGCCAGCCGCCCCATGGGGCTCGAGGTTAGGACTGGCCACCCTACACCAACTCTTGTTAGGCCCACTAGGCAAACCGAGATAGTCGGGCCAGGGTACGCAGACTTCTAAGGGGCGAGACTGCTGTTCTGAAAGGGCAAGGCCCTATTCTGTTCTGTACTATACGTTTGGGCGTACCTGCTAGTGAAAACGACTGACTGCGTGCCAGTGCAGGGTAGCTACCCATGCTTTTATCGCGTGTGCCGTAGTCACTGCTACATCGCGACTATGACCTCAGGGTGGTAGACCAGGTGTAGGACTATCACGGGGCCTCTCCCAGCCAGGAGAGTACTACGTGTACATCCTACATCGTGGAATAAACTACAATCAAGATCGTTCTCTTAGGGAACAGGAAGATTAAGAAATGTTGTGGATCCTTATTAGAATAACCAAATCAGAAACACCTAGTTGAGATAAATGAAAATGAATGATTAGTTACTTGCCTGTTTCTTTAAGTTAAATTGCATGTAAATGGCTTAACCACCACTCTATTCAGCGTTAGCTGACTATGAATTATATAACCATGTTCAGGTTAGGGAGTTGAGCAGCCAACGCCATCTACTGCGCAAGGTGCTGGGCCCAGCCTAGCCCAGCCATGTTGTTCCTTTCTGTTTCAAAGCTCTTTTATAGTAGTGAGTACCCTTAGTATGTATTAGCTATTTCTGTTATATTTCTGTTCATGTAATATTTCCCTCTATTGTAGTTGTGATGGATATGTTTGTTATAGTACTCTTCCACTTGTAGCATGTAATATTTAAGACTTTTCGTACTGATTTCTATTACTGCCTCTTATTTACTTCTGCTTAGTTACATGGCATGTGTGGTTGTGGAATATTTTCTGCTTCTGGGTTATTTTTTGTTGGACGACTAGGTCTTGGGATTAGTCGAGGTGAGCCGATCTCAGGTCTTGTAGGGAGCTGGGATCGAGTCGTAACAAGTACCACATAAGCAAGGGCCAACCTATTCTCTCTACACAAGGGGTGATTAGCTCTCCTCGATACGTGCATACACGAGGGCCATCTTATCCTCTGAAAAGGGGTAATTAGCTCTCCTCGGGATATGTGTACATGATGGCCAGCTCACTCCCAAGTTAAAGCTCAACTAACTGCCATGCCTCACAGTAAGCGAATTATTCCATAACCATTAGAGTTTCCATGTCACAGTACTTAAGCTATCTTTCTAGTTCCCCATAAGGTTCGTTCATAGTACTCATCTCATTTCATTACACGACATCTATCTTTGTTCACATTCTGGTTTCTTATTCATATAACAGGCAGCTCGTGATTCAACAGGATAAGTAATCATCACATCAATTTAAGTATTCAATTACTCACTGTAGGGAATTTAACCACATGCATTCTTAATTTATAGCAAGCGAGGTTCATGCATCGAATATAAACATTCACATTCTCAGTCCTAGGGTTCATCTCATGTCCTTAGTTTCAAGTAGATATTTCTAATTTAGCATGCATTTTAATAATTTAAACAACAAGAGTAGAGAGGACCACTCTACCAAGGTGTATGGGAGATATGAGGGCACGAATGGCGAATCCCAAAGCCTCCGTAGGTCCCATGCATATCACAGACTGAAACCCTATTCCCAATGGTTGGTCAAGTCAGACATTAATAACTTTGACTAACATATCAACACATTAAAAATAGCTCAAAACAGTACGGAAATGACTCCAACACATAGGAAATTCTGACAAAAAATCAGCGATACTTCATTTGCGTAAAATCGACTTCGTTTGGACCTTGAACCAGCCCAAACACTCTTCCGGGTTCATGTGAACCAAACCAGGTAGGCTAGTTTAGCTAGACCGACCGCCTGGTGCTTGCAATAGGTCATTTAGACCAATATCAGACATCTTAGAAGTACGCAGAACCTCACCTTACTTTCCTGCGTCAATTTTTGACGTCTGAATCCCCTCATAGCCGTCTGAGGGTGTCTCCAGATGTCTAGCACTTCTCCCGATCATCTAGGGGGGCAGACAGACGTTTGACAATGCTTCTAGATGTCCTAAAGTGCCTCTATTGTCTTGCCAATGTGCCTTCCCAACGTCTCTGGCACCTGCAAGCACGCGCAACAAACACCTAATGCCCTACGACTGCTACAACAGGGTCTACGAGCGACAAAAGCTTAGGCAAGGAAAATACTTTGTATTCTGCATGCTACCAGATGTCCTGAATCTGCTCCGGATGTCCGAAGACCCCTCCAGATGTCTAATGAATGTCGTAGGCGTCCGATACTGCGGAAATATCTCCATGTAGAAACCCCTCGCGAAGCTCCTCTCCTCGTAAAGCTCTCCTCGCCCTTGGAGCTGTAGCAGCTACCGTAATGGTGCCTGTAGCAACTTCAAGAGCTCATGAAGCTCTCCCTCACGAGCTCCTCCAATTGCTTCCTCCTCCCAAGTTCACACTCCCTCTCGAGCTCTTCCTCTCTCTGCTACTCTCACCCTCCTCCTCCCTCACTCACGGTTTCAAGGTGGAAGAAGGGAAGGAGGTGGGTGGCCATGGAAACAAGGAGTGGAGGGGGGTGGTGTGGGTGTCCTAGGGGGTGTTTGGGTTTTTATAGGGTAGGGTATGGTATGGGGTATGGGGGGTATGGGGTAGGGTAAGGTAGGGGTATGGTGGGGTGCTAAAAATTGCACTAAACCCCTTCAAAAGCTAAAATACTCCACATGGGATCCTTTTGGTGTCAGAATTTGCGATAAGGCCCCTAAATTTTGGAAAAAATCCAAATGACCCTTGGGAAGGGTCATTTCATGCATGAAGTAGAGGAAGCAGAGGCAAAGGAGGAGTTCACTAGAGGAGGACATTGTCTTAGAAAAGTAGATAGAGGAGGAGTCACGGGTGACACAGAGGAAGTAGACATGGGTTATCACCGACATCAAGAAAGAAAGAGGAGTGCTTAATCGATTAAGGGAAAGGAGACGGTGAAAGTGGGGGTGGCTACATAGGTGAGAGTGAGGTAGGTTTCAGAAAAGAAATAATTAGAGCATGGTCTTTCCCATGCCCTAATTTGTTTTGTAGTTAATGGAAACATATGCCACTAATTATAAACTGATGGCAAATGTAAAAACTGTGGCTATTAGACCATAAGAGAAGGCCTTTTTGTCCCCGCCATTCTCATCAAGCTTATGCCAGTGATCTCAGGCCTAAAACCACTAGCGTAAGTACCTTCGATGATGATTTTGTTGAACCATAAAAGACAACCCACTGTCAAACCTACATTTCTAATAGTAATGATTCTTAATTTATTGTAGCCAATTCCACTTTTCAACTTTGGTGGAATCTAAGAAGCAAGTAGTCTTTTAATGTTTTTCTTCTCAGTACTGAACTTAGCTAGATCATTTATCAATTCTTCATTTTCTCTCATCTTTTCATACTCCATGTTGCTTATTCCTTATTCCAAAGTGTTGCTCTCTTTCTTAAAAACTCCATTTTCCTTGCCCAATTTATTATTTTTAGCAACCAAACCTTCTTTTTCATGAACTAATATCTTTATAGAAGTTATTAGGCTAGCATTCAACTTTTTTGTTTCTTGACCTCTTTTCTTCATAGGAAGTTGAACCACCTTCTTAAACTGACACTTTAGTTCATTGTAGGTTATTTCTTCATTGAACTCATTTTCTATGTAGTCTTCCTTTTTTGATTTGTCGCTTCTTCTCTCTACTTTACTATTTCTCCTAGAATGTTCACTGATTCGCTATCTGAATCATTCTAAGATGCTTGTTGTAGTTTGGCCACTAAACCTTGTTTTTCAGGTTCATCTATGTTAAAATATAGCTCATCATCTTAGGGTCATGTGATAGCTCTATGCTTAAACAAATAACAAATGCAACGTTTAAGTGTGAGCTGTTATTGAATTCCATGGACATAAGGAACTTCTTAAGATGTTCACAATTCTAAAGTCAACTGCAATCTCCATTACTTGGTCATTGCAAACATTTTTTGTTGGGATATACTGGCTCCACACTCAATTCTCTTCCACATAGCAGGAACTTCTACCCTGAAGAATATGTGTATCGTTCTCCATTCAAGATAATTGGTATCATCAAAATAAGATATCTGCCAAGCTATTATTCCAAAGTTGAATGTCATGTAGACCATTGATAACAAATGTGGGTGTTAAGGACATAATACACTAGAGAAAAAATGAATGGTATCCCTTTTTTGCTTCAACTCAAATTCAAGATCTTAAGGAATAAAGCTATCTAAAATATATCATCGGAATGTCTCCAAATACAAATATAATATTATTCACAATATATTCACAAATATCCAAATTTAAAGTGGTTCCACTTTTTAAAGTTTGCCCACTACCTATGGTCTTCTCACCTCATGACTTTGCCATGACCTCATGTCACAAGATCTACTAAAACTTATCTATGAGAGTAACATAACCCTTTGTAACAATTAGTTCACAATCAATCAAACAACCCATGCTTGTTTGCGAGCTACTTAACCCAAAGCTATTTCCCACGGATTGCCCAACCCAAACAGCTAACTACATAATTCACCAACCACTAGTCAATCAATATACATGACTACAAGTCACTATCCCAAATACACAAGTATAAACAACTTCATGTACAATAAGAAATATGATATCAACAATAGTGGCCAATCCCATAGCACAATCACAATATATTTCAAATATAGAGCACCAACTATTAGGATTTAATTTAATATGCTTCATAATTTACTAAGTTGTACAAGAGACATCTCTCTGAGCTTGGCAAAAAAGCTTTCCTCCATAAATTTACACTCAATTCTCCATCAGGGATTCCTTTAGAATCACTTAGCCTAAATTTTCATAATTGTTCCACAAAAGAATCCTCCAAAATTAATTTGCTAGTGATTCCTCTAGAATGACTTCATTAAGGATTTCTCTAAATCATATCTATTCAAATCATTGGAATCTAAAAAACTCGTATTCTTCTCCAATATTTTGAGGATCTCCTCTAGAATCACTAGAGTTTCTCTCTTTAGAATTAAAATTAGAACACATAAACTAGAGAGCTGGAGAGAAAATGCTAGAACTTCATTTTAGTGCTTTGATAATGCTTGTGTTGTGTACATCCTCTACTCCTCTATTTATAAGTGAAGTCTTCCACTCAAAATAACCAAGGGTTACCCATTTAACAACTAGAAATTATGATCAAATCAAACTTTATCCAAAACTTAATAAACATGTAGAATAGTCTTAATAAGATGTTTAATTCAAAGTAAATTTGAACAACAAAATGCCTTCTTCCAACAAGCAGAAATTGCCTATTCAAATAGTTGGTGGTAGTCTTCTAACAGGATGGATTTCCTTAGTTTGTATATAACAACCATTTCATTTGTCCTTTCAAAAAAAAAAAACCATTTCATTTGCATTCATCTTATAGTTAAGTTCCGAATTGGGTAAATGGATCTTAAAACTCAACTAAGATTTTCTCTTTGTTCTCTTATGCTTGGTTTGAGTTAAGATGGTTTGTCTTGAGGCTAATTGGTTTGTTTAGCCTATTTGTTGCTTCAATTATAAAATAACATGAAGGCTTTAACATCAACCTAGGAAATAAAAATAAAAAAAAGAGAATTAAACCTGTTCTTAATTGTTTACACTCTCCAATGCTTCAATTGTATTTTGCCATCATATAATCTTCAATTCTTGCATACAAGGTTCTTGATTATCATGTAATTCTCTATCTTTTGTCATAGTTGATACAATAAAAATGTTCATCACATTTGTAATCACATCCCCACATCTTGTGAAAACTTTTACACATGTATTAATGCTAATAATCAAAGCATCAAAGTATCACATATTTAGGGATCAATAATTATGTGCTTCATATAGATTGGAATTGGTTTCAAAGTTTATTAAAATTATTTCTAACATTTTTTGTCATCTAAAAAATCTTGATAATATTTTATAAGCATTAAAATCACATGTCTTAATATTATGTCAATATTTTCTCATATCTCAACAATCTTCTAAATGTCTCAACTCTATGTTACTAGAATGAATGTATCTCTTTTGCATACTCTAACAAGCTTATGTAGAAGGATCGGTTTGGAGAGTAGATGGATTTAGCCTATTGTTTGTCCACTAATCCATGATGTACTCTCTTCTTAGTTGAGTAATGAAGTCACTGGGGATTTCTCATCAAGAAACACAAAGTATAACCAAATTAAGGCCCTTTAAAATTAAACTAAATGAAGACATATTCTTGTACAAGATATGAGATAAATTAAAACTTATAAGGGTTTAGATGTAACGGTTTTACATGTGAAACCTTGCTGGTATCACATGCAAAAGCATGCACATACAATTTTTTTATTATTTGTGCCAATAACCCTAGAAGCCTTGTCTAAATGCAAGAACCTTAAATGGCTCAATTTCAACCTATAAGGTGTTAGATTCACTCAAAGATGTCTTTGCTCTAGTGAAATGAAAAGGAGATTATTTGAAAAGGAGGAAGGAGAAGAAGGTGAAATACAGAGGAAGAGGAAGGGAGAGAAAATTAATTCATGCAACCAAATTTAGAAAAAAATCACCTTTTTAACCTATTTCTATCAACCTTGGCAATTGAGAGGATCTTGATAAAAATAGAATAATATTTTCAAGTGTATCCGTGTAAAATATAGTAAGAATTTAAGAAAATGATTCCAGACACCCATGGAAGAAATACTTAGATGTAGAATTAATGTACAGTGGGGAGATTATGTAAAGAGAAATCTAAATCATAAAGAGAGTTTGAAGGAATAATAGTACATTAACCAAAAAAAAGAATAGAGATGAAAAGGACATGGCAAGAGTAGTAGGATGTTGACTGGAAAAAGAATGGAGATAAAGATGTGAATCTAGTCTTCTTGATTTCACTAGATCAATGTCGTCGTTAACTAAATATATATATGGTGCATATTTGGGTTCGTGGTCATCCAAGCTGGAAAATCAATTTTTGGATGTGCTTGCATGAAGATATATCTATAAATATACCTTTACATTACATAGATTTCACAAACTTTTGGTCGCACGTTGGAAGGGAATATGCACGATTCTACTCCCAGAGGCTCTGCAACGAAATTAATGTTCCAATTTCAAGGTTAAGTAAAGTCCATTGCGTTACATGCATTTGAAAATTTAATTTCCATGGAGCAAAATGATATAGAAAACAGTAGATGTGGTGATTGACGAAATATACATAATTAACGCAAAATTTCACACAAAAATTCATACATCTACTTCAATATTACAGGTGCTATTTAGTTGTCCACCAAATATCGTCAAGTATCAACGATCATGGATGAGAACGTTAACACGTACAAAAGTTCACATGTCTCCTTATAGAATCAAACGCTACCGATGATATTTACCCATGCATCATATATAAAGGATCGATGACATTTTCTACATGAAATTTTGTGCGAGTTAAACAAAGTCCATGACGAAATGGTGATGATGGATCGCAGGGGAACGATGAGCCTTCATCTCAAAGGGTTTAGTCATCCCCAACTTTATCATTTTGCATCTAAGGTCAAATGATATCGCCTTTGAATCCTTGAGTGGCTCGCACTTGTTTTTCCCCTGATTTGTTGCCCTCATCCAACAGTATTCAACATTAGCCTTCATGTGCCACTCGACAAAAGGAAAGAAAGAAAGTCCAACTTCTACTCAATCCAATCCATGAACTATTTCGTTACTTTGTCCTATCTCTACCCTTGGCAAACATATGGTCCATTCTTAATGATAAAGCTACGACCACGAATGTTGACTACATGGCAAGAGTATTTGAACGTGTGCCAATTAGGGGGTGGAAAATTTGAAAGGGAAGCAACATATTGATTAGGGGGTGGGTCAACCTAAACAATATGTATGCCAATTAGGTACGTTTCCACCTTTCCTATGGTACTTTGTCGATACCCTAACTCGGGCAAAGACCTTGCCACAATTGGGAAGATCAATCAAGAGATATCCACATATTCACTTGGATGTTTAGATAGAAAAGGGAATATTCATTAGATGTAGTTGTCACTTTCAAGTTTCCCCATTCAATGATCGAAACGCTTGCTAAGTGGGCGTTGTTTGGATAGAAGATATTCACGCCGCAAAAATCCAATTGGAGCTTATGGCTCCCAAAGCAGGAGTCGTCCTGGGTCCCAGATTAAAGGCCATCCATTCCTCTGACCATACAAGATGTAAACACTTGCAGTCGTATTCTTGACCTTTTGATTTCTTTTAAAATGATATATAATAATCTTAAGTTTTAATCAAACATGATCTCATGTTTTGCAACCCTAATCATTTAATTATTATTTGTAAGAGTAATTTGTTTTGATTTTGCTTCCCCTAATCTAAATATTGTCTCTCAATATCTGGATGGTGCATTTGGGCTTGGACTCTCCCTCTCCCCGAATAAAATATACATATGAACAAAAAAAAAATTATATTGCTTTCTCGGTAAAAGCTGCATAAATGGCCTTTTGTGGCGCAATGTACAAGTGTATCCCTTCACGGCTGCACCACCATCTTTTATAAATAATTTATCAAAAAAAAGTTTTTTTTTCTTGTTAAGCAAAGGCTGATGACACCAAATAAAGTCGGATCGTGTTTTTGACCGTACGTTTAATCTCCCACACAAGACAACAGTCCAAGTTGGTACTCGTTTTATTATTATTCGCAAGGAAGGTACGAGGATACATCCCCCCGGTGTGTGAATGTTCTTTTGCCATGCAATTTAAACTTACCGTGATCGCTAAGCATCGCTTTCAAAAGAAGAAGACTGCTTTAGAACTTCTCATTTATGCAATTTGGTGATGAAATAAGAGTTTGTCATCTAATTAATTGTACTTTATTTTTTACGATTCCGTGTATATTACAATCGATATTTAATAATAAAATGATATCTATATCCACCTAAATAAAAATGTAACAAAAAAAAAAAAAAAAAGGACAGAGTTGGAGGGTAGTAGATGACATGGCATTAGAGTTTTATTTGTGAGAAGTCATATTTTATTTTGTCTTTTGCTTTCATTTTTTATCTATTTAAGCAAGGGAAAGGTTATTAAAAGGACAGGAATTATTTTAAGTGAGAGAGAAAGGTGAGGCGGGGTACGGCGGGGGCGGGGGCCGGTTGGAAGAGAGGGGAGGGTGACACCTATCACACCCAAACCTTCCTTTAATTTGTAAGTAAAGATATCCTTTATTTTAACTTCTCTCAAACTCGATGCGGTGACAGCCAACTTGAATTTGCAACTTGAGAGCCACCATTAGGAAGAAGCCATTGGTGTGACTCCGTAGCCGCACCACGGAAACAATGTATCCGATAGCTGCATGGTAATGGGAGATGGTGCGACCCAATAATAGCCCACATGGAGGAGATTGGTGCAATCCAATAATTTCATATCGGAGAAGATTGTGAAATTTAATGATAGTACGGAAAAGGAGATAGCACTGTCATATTCACGTCATGATGCCACAAAAAAAAAGAAAAAAAAAAAAGGAGGTGATGCTTATTCATCCTAGAGTTATTTTATCACCTAAAGTGGTCATGATGGTGGTGGAGGTTGAGGTTGAGGTAGTGGCAGGCTGGTGCAAAGGTCAAAAGTACGAAGGAGGAGGACGTGAAGGATGAGGCCCTGGTAACATGTGAAATTTCTTATCAGGAGTGGTGACGTAATAAAATTGCGGAATATAATATATAAAGTAATATCACAAAAATAAGCAATCACAAAATGTACACAGGTATTTTTAGGTGGAAATCCAAATCGGGTGAAAACCACCACCTAACCCTCTCGAGTTAGGATTTTCCTATCAACCTAGTTGATCAAATCCACTAACCGAATCACTTTAAAACGAGGGTGATTCAACCTCAGTACAACCACGCTACAAGTACGAGGGTAGCGTTCCTCAACCCCTTCTCTCCACGAGAAGGATTTTGTCCCACGAAGGAGACGGGAATTCACAAAGCGAATACCCAACCAAAAGACAAAGATAAAAATAAACAATAGTCCTATAGAACCAACAAAATAATTAAACCTAGCTTCTATAGGAAATAGGAAACTCCCCTTTGCAAGGAGTGCGTCGACGATGACGCGGTGCGTGTGCCACGCGATGGTGCTACGTCGCTCTCGTGAACAACAGCGGGAGAGCGGGTGCGCAAACTGAATTTAGCTCTCAAGATATAGAACTTGAGCTTAGAGAGTAAGAGAGACACAAAAGAGTGGAAAGTATGTTGCTTAGGTGTGTGTATGTGTTACAAAGGTTCCCCTCTATTTATAGAGGCCTTAGGAAGGCTTTGGAAGGCTTGGAAAAGCTTCCATAGCCGTTGGGTGCAAAGCCCAAGGGAATCAGGACGAAAACAGGACAATGATTGCATTTGACAGGGTCATCAGACGTCTAATTCTGGCATCAGACGTCTGGAAGGCCACTTTAAGACGTCTGATTTCAAGGTCAGACGTCTGATTCTGTGCGGGTTTCCTCCTGACTTGAATCAGATCTAAACAGGGTTTTTGTGCAAGTCGATCAGACGACATACAGGACGTCTGGCACTATGCCTGGACGTCTGGAAACCAACTTTTACTGCGGAATGGATTTGCAACGGCTAGAAAATCTCTGAGAAGAGATTTTCGGGTCAGTCGAGGCAAAACGGTCAATTATCAGACGTCTAGAAAGGCTTATGGACGTCTGATAAGGCTCTAACGGTCATATGCTACAGTGCCTACTAAGCTAGCCAACGGTCCACTAATTGGACGTCTGGCAAGTCCATCAGACGTCTTCTAAGACGTCTGGGCTAAGGTCTGGACGTCTGATTTCATCAGACAGAGAACTAAGTCCAGCCTAAATGGTTATCAGACGTCTGAAACAACAGTCAGACGTCTTAAAATACTTTATCAGACGTCTGATTTTGGGATTAGACGTCTGGAAGTGCTGTTTGAGCCCTATATTGGTTTTCTAAGTATTTTACAGAAAACCTAAGTATCCTAGGGTTGTGCAGGTGTTCCTAGGACTACTTTTAGGGTTCTTTGAGGCTCTTTAACATAATATTCTAAGGAAACAAAAAGAGCAAGAAAATAAAGACAAGAGATACATGAAAGGATTAAAAAAGAATCTATCATATTCTTCTTGTCTTCTATCTTCAATCTGTCGCTCCACGCGAACCTCCTCTGTTTTCCATCAAGCTCCTCCAATCCGTCCTGGATGCGAGCTCGAGTTCCGTCTAAACACGTCTACATTTGCAATTGACCTGAAATCTAGGACTCAAATTGCAAATGTTAAATAACACGTGTTTTGTTATTATCAAAATAAATGATCGTGGTGCTCTAGCACCAACAATCTCCCCCTTTTTGATGATGACAAAATCGTAAATAATAATGTATAAAATCCTCCCCCTTTTTGACATTATCAAAAAGGTTTGATTGATTTTAAATTTCCTATAACTCCCCCTTAAAACATGCTCTTCTATGAATTTATTTTAACAAAGGTAATGTCCTCCCCCTTTTTATAACAACAAGATAGCTATTATTTTTTCTCCCCCTTACTAAAGGAATTTAAGCTAACTTGTATGTCCCTCTTAAAAATTGACAATTAGCTCATCATTTTTAACTCCCCCTATCTAAATGCTAAAGATTAAAAGATAGGGTGAAGAATTTTACCTCACCTACCATGGCCAATAAAATGGTCCGAATGGTGGTGGTGGATGCCACATCGGATGGGGCTCCCATCCGTAGCTTGGAGGCCCGGGCATTGGTGCCGGTCTCCAATCTGGCGGTCGACGTGCGGCGGGTCCGTCGTTTGATCGCCGTCTCGTCGGTCTTCTTGTTCTCCTCCTTGGTCTACTCCTTGGTTCTCCCAATTCGAGTTGACCAGCCTTGAGTTTGTAGGTCCAGTCCTTTGTATTGTAGTTATCCCTGAACCCTACAAAACAAGATTCTAATTTTTTCTTCGGTATCCAAGTGAGCTTGGATCCGTATCTGTTAGCGGGTCTCCTTGACGGAGATCCTTTCTCAACCTTAGGGCTATAAAACTTATCTACTTTGTTGATTAATTTGTTAGAGTTTTCCCTAAGACATGCAATTTCTTTTTCTATAGTATTCATCTTAGTCTTTAAATCAGAAATTTCTAACTTAAGACTATCATTTTCCTCAATCAACTTATTATTTTCATTGATGAGGTTATGATTTTCTAATAACAGGTTATTATCCTTAGCACTAGTTTCTATGTCCTTAAGTTATTTTTCTAACCTATCATTTTCAGATTTAAGAAAACTAAGGTTCTTTTTAATACTTTTGTTTTCTATTTTAAGTGATTTACTAATCTCAAAAAGTTCATTAAATGTTTCTTGAAGATCGAGATTTACCTCGTTGTCGCTGTCGTCGCTTCCACTTTCGCTGTCGCTGTTGGTTCCTCTGGCCATGAAACCAAAGCAAGCGGTTTCTTCTTCTTCTTCCTCCGAGCTTGTCTCCTCATGAGTGCCTTCCAACCTCCTCCATATCTCGTGGGCGGTGGTGCACTCTTGGATTTTCTCGAACTCTTCCAGACTCAACGCGCAATACATGGCATTCATTGCCTTTGCGTTGAGTGAAAGCTCTCGAATATGCTGCTGCGAGTATCCTCCGGCGGGTTTCTCTGCGATGTCGAAGGGGGTCTCGCACCTGGCCCAGACTGTGAAATCGGTGGCTTGAAGCCACGTCTTCATCCGCAATTTCCAGTAGGGGTAGTTGCTCCCGTCGAAGAACGGCGGACGGGTTGTGGACTGCCCCTCGAAAATCCTGCTTGTGGAACAGCTTCCCTCCATGTGATCTTTCCGCGGATGTTACTCCTGTCGGCGGAAAACCTGCTCTGATACCAAATGAAATTTCCCTACTTGGAGGGGTGAGATCAGCGTGACAAAAAAATGCGGAATTGAAAATATAAACAATCTCACAAAAAAAAGAAATCACAAAATGTACACAGGAATTTTTAGGTGGAAACCCAAATCGGGTGAAAACCACCACCTAACCCTCTCGAGTTAGGATTTTCCTATCAACCAAGTTGATCAAAATCCACTAAACGAATCACTTTAAACGAGGGTGATTCAACCTCAGTACAACCACGCTACAAGTACGAGGGTAGCGTTCCTCAACCCCTTCTCTCCACGAGAAGGATTTTGTCCCACGAAGGAGACGGGAATTCACAAAGCGAATACCCAACCAAAAGACAAAGATAAAAATAAACAATAGTCCTATAGAGCCAACAAAATAATTAAACCTAGCTTCTATAGGAAATAGGAAACTCCCCTTTGCAAGGAGTGCGTCGACGATGACGCGGTGCGTGTGCCACGCGATGGCGCTACGTCGCTCTCGTGAACAACAGCGGGAGAGCGGGTGCGCAAACTGAATTTAGCTCTCAAGATATAGAACTTGAGCTTAGAGAGCAAGAGAGACACAAAAGAGTGGAAAGTATGTTGCTTAGGTGTGTGTATGTGTTACAAAGGTTCCCCTCTATTTATAGAGGCCTTAGGAAGGCTTTGGAAGGCTTGGAAAAGCTTCCATAGCCGTTGGGTGCAAAGCCCAAGGGAATCAGGCCGAAAACAGGACAATGATTGCATTTGACAGGGTCATCAGACGTCTAATTCTGGCATCAGACGTCTAGAAGGCCACTTTAAGACGTCTGATTTCAAGGTCAGACGTCTGATTCTGTGCGGGTTTCGTCCTGACTTGAATCAGATCTAAACAGGGTTTTTGTGCAGGTTGATCAGACGACATACAGGACGTCTGGCACTATGCCTGGACATCTGGAAACCAACTTTTATTGCGGAATGGATTTGCAACGGCTAGAAAATCTCTGAGAAGAGATTTTCGGGTCAGTAGAGGCAAAACGGTCAATTATCGAACGTCTGGAAAGGCCTATGGACGTCTGATAAGGCTCTAACGGTCATATGCTACAGTGCCTGCTAAACTAGCCAACGGTCCACTAATTGGACGTCTGGCAAGTCCATCAGACGTCTTCTAAGACGTCTGGGCTAAGGTCTGGACGTCTGATTTCATCAGACAGAGAACTAAGTCCAGCCTAAATGGTTATCAGACGTCTGAAACAACAGTCAGACGTCTTAAAATACTTTATCAGACGTCTGATTTTGTGATTAGACGTCTGGAAGTGCTGTTTGAGCCCTATATTGGTTTTCTAAGTATTCTACAGAAAACCTAAGTTTCCTAGGGTTGTGCAGGTGTTCCTAGGACTACTTTTAGGGTTCTTTGAGGCTCTTTAACATAATATTCTAAGGAAACAAAAAGAGCAAGAAAATAAAGACAAGAGATATATGAAAGGATTAAAAAAGAATCTATCCTATTCTTCTTATCTTCTATCTTCAATCTGTCACTCCACGCGAACCTCCTCTGTTTTCCATCAAGCTCCTCCAATCCGTCCTGGATGCGAGCTCGAGTTCCGTCTAAACACGTCTACATTTGCAATTGACCTGAAATCTAGGACTCAAATTGCAAATGTTAAATAACACGTGTTTTGTTATCATCAAAACAAATGATCGTGGTGCTCTAGCACCAACAACATGTTCAAAACATATAGAGACTACATGAATAAAATAAGATAATAATAAAAGGGGGAAATTAAGGTTGCAATATTATTGTCATTAGATAAATTAAAAAATAATAATAAAAGGTAATCATAATTGGGATGATATTTTATTTTAAAAATTTTAATGCATCTTTAGATTCTGTATGTTCAATTTACTTGCTCTTTCAAGTTAGATAGTTTGCTATATATTATGCAACATTTCTTTCTTTCCTCATGTAGTAATGTTATGTCCAAAACAATTCCTAATACAAAACAATTCAGGAAAACCACACGAATTGCTTTGAGAGATCTTCATTTCTTAACCTACAATTCATGTAAGTTCATCATTCATGACTATCATGTGCATGAAAATAACCCTCAATTAATGTCATAATGCCCTTATTTATCCTAAAGAAAAAGCAAATGGCTACCTCATGGATGTGCAAGAATCAAGAACCAACGAAATTTCCTATCTACAAGAGAGAATTTATCAAAATGAAAATCTTAGTGGGCAATGAAAAGAAAGAAAAAGTTTCTATTCTTGCATATATGCTGAGCACAAAAGCAAAAAGTAGATATAGAAAATAATCATTAAATTGAGCATTTTTAAATTAACAGAAAACATATTATTGCAATTAATATATAAAAACTCACAATTAATTATAATGTTTGCATTTGTTGAAAAAAAGTGTCGGAATCATGGAATTGGTGTAAATGACAACCTTCATACTTCGGCAACTCTTATCGAGATGGTGAAATAATTTCTAAGCTATTGATTAAGTCATTGTTATTATTTGAGTTGAGCAAGCAAGTATTAATTTCGACATGTTTGCACCAATCTGCCCGTCCTTAACTTGTTTTTATGTTCCTTATCTTTCTTTTCTTATGGAATCAGGGAAAGCATAAAATAACAGGAGTTGGATATGACTCGACAACTAAGAAGATACTTCAATACTAAGAAGCATATATTAAGAAATTGTGAAAGAAGCATACCTTCCGAATTCATCCAACATCTTTTCTAGTTAGTTGCAATGCTAAATAGATTTACATCAAGGACATGTAAAGTAGAATGTAAGGATAAATGGCGATCAACAAAGCAAGAAACCTCGTAGTTGTTTAAAAATTTAAAATCTATGGTCATATATGGAATCTCTTTATGGATAGACAATTCATCCTATATTTTTTAGCTTAATTTTAGCATGAAGTCGTCTTATGCCAATAAAAATAAAACTTGCAAATCAAACATAATTAAAGTTAGCATGAAACTTTTTACTGTAATAATTCCAACCATTAGTCATTCTTTAGTTAGCAGTTAGTAGAATATAAAAATCACATTTCAATGAAATGGGTATATACTAAATAAGAGAATTCCATACAGAGTGAATTATTTTTCTAGGCAAGTAAAATAAATACAAAGAACCCATCCAAGCTCCTATCATAATAAACAATAAGACAAAGAAGTGCATCAATCAAACAAATGAAGAACAAAAGAAATATAGTTGGTTGTGTTGGTGCAAATGTTTGTTGCTCCTTAATTTTGATGATAACAAACTAATTTGTATTTCACAATTAGATTTAAGTTATGAGATTTCAGGTTAAATGTAATTTAGTCAAAGGTGTTGGAGGAGCTTGATGGCTTGAACAAAAGCATCAAGAAGCAATTAAGTTGAAGCAATGGAGTTGGAGAAGTTTTGGAATCAAAGCTTGGAGCTAAGAGCTTGAAGACAAAGTAAAAGCAAAATATGACCTAGAATCTTATATTTTTATTCAATGTATTTGTTTGGTGCTTTTTCATTTCTTAGAATACTTGTAAAAGAGCTTAAAATAAAGTTAAGAACCTTAGTTAGCGATTAGGCATCATAGGGAACCAAACCCAAGCCTTAATAGCCTCAAAACAACAAAACTCAAGTCAAGGGCACCGACCAAAAATAGGATTCTCCAAATGGCCATGTTGTAGCCAATTGACTTGATAGCCTACCCGCTTATCGACTACCATGTAGAGCGTCGATCGAGTGTCAACCAGTGGTTGAAATAGTTCATTTAGACTCTTGGGCTTACTTGATATTCTCTTATTTCCATTTACCATGCATGTTCTAATCTACACATTTTCAAAAGTATTAATGATGCTTCTCACAAAAAAAAATAAAAATAGGGAAGAAGAAAGAGATTTTTGCATAAATGTAATAAAAAACATCTGAAAACCTAAATGACACTAAGAACTTCACATTAATATATATATATGCCACTAAAAAGTTGGTTCTTTTGTGAAAATGACATTAAATTAAAGTAAGATTAGAGTTTAGTAGCATTTAGGTAACCAACATGATGAAAAAGGCTTCGAAAGGCAAAAAGGCAGTAAACAACCTTCTTTAGCTAGGTTGGATGGGTCTTTTATGGTGTTTCAATCCCTTGATGTCAAGTTGGAGGAAGTAACAATGGAGGCAAGTGTTGGAGTTAGGGAGATGGAGAGAGAGGGAAGGATAGAGATGCAATAAGATTGCATTTTTATAGTTTATGATTCAATTCAAAGGGTAAAAAAGACCTTTTGTTGCATCATTTTTCTAGAGCTCAATTCTAGTGACATTTTTGCAAAAATAACTAATAGTGTGGTGTCATATGCATAAATATGAAGATTTCCATAGTAATTATGTAATTTCATAAGTTTATGATAATATTTATGTTGAAACCCCTAAAGAAAATAAGTTAATGAATATTGAAAGTCTAAATGTAATACTAACCACAAAAGAAATACATTTAATTGGCATTTGAACGATGGGTTTTGAATAATTAAGTGCTAAGAAAAGTCAACAAATAAATAGCACCTAAACATGTATCACCATTTTTTAACATTTAGTATCATTATTGTTCTCTCTTACCATAGTTAGTGATAAGTCCAATTTATTAGACTAAAGATAGGCCTAAGTACAATCTAATTTTAATTCTCAAGTCTTTATGTGCCTAGATCTTAGGTATTGATTAAATACAATCTGCATATATGTTGCTAAGCATAATATGCATTCGATGATATATTTTATTCTTAATTTAACATGAAGGTTGGAAAGAATGTTGACCGAATGTGAGTCAATTATAGCTTTAGGAAGGTCTCGAAAATCTTCCCCAATCACCTTCATCAGTGCAACAAATCACTCTGAGATGCTCCAAGATGCCGCGATCATGCGTGCACACATTCATTGCGAGCTACCTTCCTCCTTTGGCTTGTGCTATCTTTGGCATGCATTCAAAGCACCTACCAAAAATAGCAATCGGCCGTGGATTTGAAGAGACCAACGAGGGATAAAAAAAAGGGATCTCCATGTGCTCAATCATCCCCATCTTCATCGCATCCCAAGCTTGCAGCATGTCCTCAAGCGTGCATTGTGGACCACTGCGAGCACCGCTGCCTTCTCCACTTCCATTCACCTTCACCTTTGTCGTGCACATGGTGATAACATGTGCGCACCACAACACCACCACCCATCACCACCACCATTCACTTCTTTTTCTTTCTTTCTTCTTCTTCTTCTTCTTCTTCTTCTTCGTTTTCAACAAAGAACCCAAAGCCAGCAGACCTTCACTCCTCTATTTAGGCACCTTCGACGTCCATCCTCATCACCAATGTTGCTTGCGAGCTCGTCGGTGGCTAGCCGTCGCACTCCCATCGCCGTAGCCACCAACCAGCGACCACCTCCACACTCAAAGCCACCCAATGCCACTGACCACCTACACGTTCTGACCACCACCTCCGGTCACCTACACGCTTCAGCCACCATGATCAACGATCTAAATCACTAGTTAATTACAGTTAATTAATGCATTGTTGTAGCACAATCACAACTCGGACGGATGTCATTTTATTTATATACAACTTTTATTGACTTTTTCCAGGTCGTTTACTAAGAGGTAGTTATTGATATGCATCACTCTCTATAATCCAAAAATTATTTTTTATTCCAAAAATGTGAAGTTTATTTACAAATGAATGAAAGAATCAAAGAATGAATTAATCTAAGCAATTATGTACAACAATGAATTAATTAATATTAATGATAGTGCCTGAAACATATAAACAGGTATAAAGGCATTAAAATTAATCTAAACTAATCTAGGTTAGTTATGTACACTTCTAACTAATTATGCCTTAATATAGGCATAAAAACACTATCTATACTAACATATATAATATACTATACTAACATATAATACTATGTACACTGACCCTTATAAATGTCACTAAAGAGCCTTACAAATATTATATACTAAACAAGACTAAAATAGTATATAATACATTATACATATACTCTATATATAGATATATGCAGGTGCATAAGCACTTAGGCACCACATTAGCCTTTAGTGATGGTTTTGATGATACCAAGCATATCAAGTGGTTAAGATTAAAATTGGATCTTATGCATATATATTAGAAGATTAATTTTCAAGTTGAAGCTCTCTTGACGAAATACGAAGCCAAGAAGAAAGTGAAGATCAAAGTTAGGTATCTTTATAATTTTAGGAATTGAGTTGTAATTTCATATTCTTTAGAATGTAAGGAAAGGCCCAATTAGATTAGCATCAATTTACATTATTAAGGCGTCACTTGCATAAGTCTAATTTGGTCAAAAATATAATAAAATATATCCTTAGGTGTTAGCGAATCATCCTAGAACCCCATAGGATCAACAAGACTGATTTGGACAGTTAAAGGACCTTTTACAGTCCATCTAATGTTAGGTAGTAGATACCTAACATTAGGTAGTAAGGTTGAAGTCAGTTTGAGATATCCGGGGAATAACGAACTTTGCATCGAACTGAGCATCTAACATTAGGTAGTTGACCTAACGTTAACGTTAGGTAAACATTTTTAGGCTGACTTAAGAGATTCCAGGAGATAGCGAACTTTGCATCTAATTAAGTACCTAACGTTAGATAGTTCACCTAATATTATATAACTTTTAACTAACGTTAGGCAAAGTACTTTTTAACCAAACTCATTAGCCATTGGCAAATCAAACTGGGAAACATTTTAGCCAATAAAAAGGGGCTTTATGCACATCTAAAGTAGTCCAAACTCCCCTCTATATATATGAGATGGTTTCCCAATCTTCGAAGGTTAAAGAACACTCAAAACTCACTCTAAAGCTCATTCAAGTCTACATTCAGCTAAAGCTTACACTTGGTGTTCATTAGATGTGATTTTGTTGGTGCTAGAGCACCACGATCATTTGTTTTGATGATAACAAAATACGTGTTATTTAACATTTGCACTTGGAGTTTTAGATTTCAGGTCAATTGCAAATGTAGACGTGTTTAGACGGAATTCGAGCTCGCGTCCAGGACGGATTGGAGGAGCTTGATGAAGAACAGAGGGGATTCACGAGGAGCGATAGATTGAAGATGGAAGGACAAGAAGAATAGGATAGAATTCCATTTTATTCCTTTCATGTACATTTGTCTTTATTTGCTTGCTCTTTTTATTTCCCTAGAACATCATGTTAAAGAGCCTCAAAGTACCCTAACAGTAGTCCTAGGAACACCCGCACAACCCTAGGATACTTAGGTTTTCTGTAGAATACTTAGAAAACCAATATAGGGTTCAAACAGAATTTTCAGATGTCTAATTCCAAAATCAGACGTCTGATAAAGTGTTTCAAGACGTCTGACTGTTGATTCAGACGTCTGATAACATTTAGGCTGGACATAGTTAGTTCTGTCTAATGAAATCAGACGTCCAGACCTTAAACCAGACGTCTTAGGAGACGTCTGATGACTTTGCCAGACGTCCAATTAGTGGACAGTTGGCTGGCTTAGCAAACACTCAAGAATGTGACCGTTAGAGCCTTATCAGACGTCCATAGGACTTTCCAGACGTCTGATAATTGACCGTTTTGCCTCGGCTGACCCAAAATCTCTTCTCAGAGATTTTCTAGCCGTTGCAACATTTGGAAACCCATTCCCACAGAAAAAGTAGGTTTCCAGACATCCAGACATAGTACCAGACGTCCTATATGTCGTCTGATGGACTTGCACAAGAACCCTGTTTAGATCTGATTCAAGTCAGGAAGGAACCCGCCCAAAATCAGACGTCTGACCTTGGAATCAGACGTCTTAAAGTGAACTTCTAGACGTCTGATGCCAGAATTAGACATCTGATAAGCCTGTCAGTGCAATGATTGTTCCTGATTTTGGGCTGATTCTCTTGGGCTTTGCACCCAACGGCTATAGAACCTTTCCTAAGCCTTCCAAAGCCTTCCTAAGGCCTCTATAAATAGAGGGGAACCTTTGCAACACAAACACACACCTAGAGACACCTAAGCAACATAGTTCCACTCTCTTGTGTCCTAGCTAGCTCTTGCTATCCAAGCTCAAGCTCCATTGTCTTGAGAGCATCAAGCTGTTGCGCACCCGCTCTCCCGCCGTTGTTCACGAGAGCGACGTTGCGCCGTCGCGTGGTACATGCATCCGCGTCGTCGACGCACTCCTTTCAAAGGGAAGCATCCTATTTCCTATAGAAGCTTAGGTTAAATATTACTTTGTTGGCTCTATAGGATTACTTGTTTTATCTTTGTTATTTGGTTGGGTATTCGCTTTGCGAATTCCCATCTCCTTCGAGAGACAAAATCCTTCTCGTGAAGAGAAGGGGTTGAGGTACGCTACCCTCGTCTAAGTAGCGTGGTTGTAATTGAAGTTGAATCACCCTCGTTTTAAAGTGATTCGGTTTAGTGGATTTTGATCAACTTGGTTGATCGGAAAATCCTAACTCGAGAGGGTTAGGTGGTGGTTTTCACCCGGTTTGGGTTTCCACCTAAAAATCTTTGTGCCTTTTGTGCGATTGTTATTTTGTGAAGATTGTTTATTATTTATTTTCGCAATTATTACGTCATCCCTCCTGGTAGGGTGAACCTTCAGTTGGTATCAGAGCAGGTCTCGCGTTATCGGCATTACAAACCAGCGAGGATCCAGATATGGAGGGAAAAGCGTTCGTGTGCACCGAAGGACATGATACCTCGCGACCACCATACTTTGCAGGTATAGATTTTGTTTATTGGAAAAATCATATGACTATGTGGTTGCAGGCCTACGACTTCTGGGTGTGGGAAAAATGCAAATCCGCATTTGTGATTCCCAAGAAACCCGCAAGAGGTTACTCGGAAGATCAGGTTCGGAATCTCAACCTCAACGCAAAGGCAATGAATGCCTTTTATTGCGTGTTGAGTCCAAAGGAATTCGAACGAATCCAAGAGTGCACCACCTTCCACGAGATATGGACAAGGTTGGAAGGCACTCATGAGGAGACGAGCTCGGAAGAAGATCTCGAGAAGGAGGAAACCGCTTGCTTTGGTTTCATGGCCAGAGGAAGCAATAGCGACAGCGAAAGCGGAAGCGACTCCGACAACGAGGTAAAACTCGATCTACAAGAAGCTTTTAATGAACTTTTTGAAGTTAGTAAATCACTAAAAAGTGAAAATAATAGCATTAAAAAGAACCTTAGTTTTCTTAAAAATGAAAATGATAGGTTAGAAAAACAACTTAAGGACATAGAAGCTAGTCCTAAAAATGATAACCTATTATTAGAAAATCATAACCTCATCAATGAAAATAATAAATTGATTGAGGAAAATAATAATTTAAAGTTAGAAATCTGTGATTTAAAAACTAAGATGCATACTATAGAGAAAGAAATTGCATGTCTTAGGGAAAACTCTAACAAATTAATCAACAAAGTAGATGATTTATATAGCCCTAAGATTGAGAAAGGATCTCCGTCAAGGAGACCCGCTAACAGATCCGGATCCAAGCTCACTTGGATACCGAAGAAAAATTTGGAATCTTGTTTTGTAGGTTTCAGGAATGACTACAACACAAAGGACTGGTCCTACAAGCTCAAAGCCGGTCAACTCAAGTTGGGAGAACCAAGAAGTAGACCAAGGAGAAGAACAAGAAGACCGGCGAGACGGCGAACAAACGATGGACGCGCCGCACATCGACCACCAGATTGGAGACCGGTGCCAATGCCCGGGCCTCCAAGCTACAGATGGGAGCCCCATCCGATGTGGCATCCACCACCACCATTCGGGCCATTTTATTGGCCATGGTAGGTGAGGTAAAACCCTTTACCCTATCCTTTTATCATAAGCATTTAGATAGGGGGAGCAAGAAAATTATAAGCTAATTATCAATTTTTAAGGGGGAGATATAAGGTAGCTAAATTTCCTTTAGAAAGGGGGAGAAAAATAATAGCTATCTTGTTGTTATAAAAAAGGGGGAAGACATTACCTTTGTCAAAAGAAATTCATAGAAGAGCATGTTTTAAGGGGGAGTTATAGGAAATTTAAAATCAATCAAACCTTTTTGATAATGTCAAAAAGGGGGAGGATTTTTTTGCACTATTATTTATGGTTTTGTCATCATAAAAAAGGGGGAGATTGTTGGTGCTAGAGCACCACGATCATTTGTTTTGATGATAACAAAACACGTGTTATTTAACATTTGCACTTGGAGTCTTAGATTTTAGGTCAATTGCAAATGTAAACTTGTTAGACGGAATTCGAGCTCGCATCCAGGACGGATTGGAGGAGCTTGATGGAGAACAGAGGGGATTCGCGAGGAGCGATAGATTGAAGATGGAAGGACAAGAAGAATAGGATAGAATTCCATTTTATTCCTTTCATGTACATTTGTCTTTATTTGCTTGCTCTTTTTATTTCCTTAGAACATCATGTTAAAGAGCCTCAAAGTACCCAAACAGTAGTCCTAGGAACACCCGCACAACCCTAGGATACTTAGGTTTTCTGTAGAATACTTAGAAAACCAATATAGGGTTCAAACAGAATTTTCAGACATCTAATTCCAAAATCAGATGTCTGATAAAGTGTTTCAAGACGTCTGACTGTTGATTCAGACGTCTGATAACATTTAGGCTGGACATAGTTAGTTCTGTCTGATGAAATCAGACGTCCAGACCTTAAACCAAACGTCTTAGGAGACGTCTGATGACTTTGCCAGACATCCAATTAGTGGACCGTTGGCTGGCTTAGCAAACACTCAAGAATGTGACCGTTAGAACCTTATCAGACGTCCATAGGACTTTCCAGACGTCTGATAATTGACCGTTTTGCCTCGGCTGACCCAAAATCTCGTCTCAGAAATTTTCTAGCCGTTGCAACGTTTGGAAACCCATTCCCACAGAAAAAGTAGGTTTCCAGACGTCCAGACATAGTACCAGACGTCCTATATGTCGTCTGATGGACTTGCACAAGAACCCTGTTTAGATCTGATTCAAGTCAGGAAGGAACCCGCCCAAAATCAGACGTCTGACCTTGGAATCAGACGTCTTAAAGTGAACTTCCAGACGTCTGATGCCAGAATTAGACGTCTGATAAGCCTGTCAATGCAATGATTGTTCCTGATTTCGGGCTGATTCTCTTGGGCTTTGCACCCAACGGCTATAGAACCTTTCCTAAGCCTTCCAAAGCCTTCTTAAGGCCTCTATAAATAGAGGGGAACCTTTGCAACACAAACACACACCTAGAGACACCTAAGCAACATAGTTCAACTCTCTTGTGTCCTAGCTAGCTCTTGCTCTCCAAGCTCAAGCTCCATTGTCTTGAGAGCATCAAGCTGTTGCGCACCCGCTCTGTAACGAGATCGTGTCCCAGACGTCTTTTAAGACGTCTGGGAGGTGGCCCAGACGTCTGTAAAGACGTCTGGGATCACATCCAGACGTCTGACCAGACGTCCGGGATAGTTTACAGACGTCTGACGAACGGTTATATTCGCACGGGATATTCGTCTGCGCGCCTGTGCGCGCAGACCTGCGATCCGCATCTTCTCTGCGGCTGCAGGCGACTGCGGCCGTCTCTCTCCTCCTCTCCGCGCGGCGTTAAAAGGGGGAGGGGGCGCGCCTCCCCTCCCGTCTCCACCATCTTCCTCCTCTCCTGCTGCGGGCGGAGCGAGCGGACGCGAGGGCGCAGCGGCAGCGGCGCAGCAAAGGCGCGGAGGAGCTGCGGCGTGCGAGGGCGGGACTCTGCCGTGAGGGCGAGCTCGCCGGGAGCGGCTTGGCCGGCCGGCGGAGGGCGCAGGGGGCGCAGAGCGTCGCGAAGAGGGACCTGCTGCGGGCGGAGCAGCGGACGCGCGAGGTGCGACGCGGGCGGCGTCGCGAGCGGAGGCCGAGCGAGGTTCTGATTCTGGAAAAATCTCCAGAATCAGACGTCTGGACTGATATCCAGACGGCAAGGTCGACGTCTGTGTGATCATACAGACGTCTGAAAGGTGAGTTCCGCTTTCTCCTTCTTCTTTTGTCGACTGACCGTACTGAAGGAGGAGGGTTGGCTGTGCGCAGGTGTTCGGATTCGTCATCCTTTGCGAATCCGACGTCTGGAAGTTGTACCAGACGGCGGGAGTGACCTCCAGACGTCCGGAGAGACCATCGGACGTCTGGGATCTAGGAGAGACGTCGCCACAGACTTCTGGACGTCCGGGGAACCAAGCCGAACAGGTAATTCTCTGATCCACCGTTTAAGACGTCTGGAAGGAGTTCCAGACGTCTGATTTTGCACAGTATTGTCTTTCTCGACCCGTTTAGGGCCCGTTTGGGCTCCGTTTTCCGCGATTCGAGTTGCGTTCGATTCAGAATTTATTCCTCTACCCGCCTACAGTAGCTATACACTGTTTTGAGACACTCCTTGTGTTTGATCCTTGTGATAGGACCTCGTTCGATTGCCGTCTTGAGAGTCGCGGAGGCGCGCGGGATTCCCGACCACGCCCCCATTACTTCCGTTGTACCTGGTAGAGTGGTTTTTAAGCATTAATAAAATCTGTTAAAGTATGGAACCATAACTAGAACCTAGGGCATTGCATGAACCCTAGGAATGAGAAATGTATGGAATGATAGCTCCTAGGTGTTGCATAAATCCTAGGGCCGGAAAACTAGATTGTATGATAGATCCTAGGATATGGCATGAATCCTAGGATGGAAAAACTAGTGGAATGTATATTACTGCAGTCTTGGAAAAATGGAAAGGAATATATAAGCTGCCTGTGAAATTAATTAACAGCTGCCTGTTATGAACAAAGAAACATGTTTGAGATCATGGAAATTGAGAACGTGAATCTGGAAAGTGAAACATATGATGTTCTGAGATAAAGGGCTGGAACCCTACGGGGAATTAGGAGTGGAACTCCTGGAAAGAAAAGGAATGGAACTGAGATGTAGTTGTACTGTCTCTTGGGTACGCAGTACCAAGGGAAGTACCTGTACCTGTTTTAGTGCAGAGTGGGGCCAGCCGCCCCAGGGACCCGGGGTTAGGCTTGGCCGCTCTGTACCGACTTGTTGGCCCTCGTGTACGTAGTACCGAGGAGAGCTAGTAGTGTTAGGAGAGTACTAGCTACCCCACGGGCCCCGGGGTTCTGCTAGCCTCCTTCACCGACTTGTTAGGCCCACTAGGGCAAACCAGGGTAGTCAGACGAGGGTGCGCGGACTGTGGAGGGGCAAGGCCCCGGTTTGGTTACTGTGGAGGGGTTGGACCCCTGTTACTGAGAGGGCTCTGCCCTGGTTCCGTGCTGTGCTTTGGGCGCACCCGTTAACGGAAACGACTGACCGCGTGCCAGTACGGGCTAGCTACCTGTGCGTTTATCGCGCGTGCCGTAGTCACCGTTACGTCTGTCAGTGACCTTGGGGTGGTTGACTGAGGGTAGGATCACCACGGGGGACTCTCCCGGCCAGGGGAGCACCACGTGCTACTTCTACTGTTGGAAAAGACTGCAATCAAGATCGTCCCACGAGGACATTCGAGATCAAGTAAAGGATCTGAGAAGTAAATGAAATAGTGAGAAAAATTGAAAGATGTAAATAAAGGAAGTAATAGAACATAACAGCTACTGTACACTCTACTGTTGCCTTTAGTTAGTTTGCCACTCTACTCAGCGTTTTGCTGACGTGTTACACTCGTTACCTTTTTCAGGACCAGGTGTTGAGCAGCCAGGGTCGGCGGCTGCAGAGGACGCTGGGCCGAGTAGGGTCCAGTAGAGTTGCCACAGTTTTGTACCTTCTTTTGTTTCTGTTCTAGTGAGTAGTTTTGTTTCCGCTGTACCTTCTTTACCTGCAGTTTTTGTTATATGATAAATGTTGCTTTACTGTTGTGGCGGTACCTACTGTAGTAGTTTCTTTCCTTACTGCTGTACTTTTTACTGTTAGTTATATTCATGCTGAATGTGGTTTATTTTACTGTCTTTTGGTTACTTCCTCGTTGGACGACTGGGTCTTGGGATTAGTCGAGTCGGTCCGGTTCTCGTGTCTCGTAGGGACTCGGGAACCGGGTCGTTACACGCTCTCCCGCCGTTGTTCACGAGAGAGATGTTGCACCGTCACGTGGTACACGCATCCGCGTCGTCGACGCACTCCTTTCAAAGGGAAGCATCCTATTTCCTATAGAAGCTTAGGTTAAATATTACTTTGTTGGCTCCATAGGATTACTTGTTTTATCTTTGTTATTTGGTTGGGTATTCGCTTTGCGAATTCCCGTCTCCTTCGAGAGACAAAATCCTTCTCGTGAAGAGAAGGGGTTGAGGTACGCTACCCTCGTCTAAGTAGCGTGGTTGTAATTGAGGTTGAATCACCCTCGTTTTAAAGTGATTCGGTTTAGTAGATTTTGATCAACTTGGTTGATCGGAAAATCCTAACTCGAGAGGGTTAGGTGGTGGTTTTCACCCGGTTTGGGTTTCCACCTAAAAATCTTTGTGCCTTTTGTGCGATTGTTATTTTGTGAAGATTGTTTATTATTTATTTCCGCAATTATTACGTCATCCCTCCTGGTTGGGTGAGCCTTCAGATTTGAGCTCTTGTTCTTGAAGACCACCTTCCTTGGAGCTCAACCACCTCAACTCCCTACTGTGTCACCTTCATACATTCACTAAGGGAGTTCACTTTAGCCTCCGAGATAGCTATTTCATACAATTGATTGCATTTCTTTTTGGGACTATCTATAGGAGCTAAATTGAAATGACCCTTCCAGGGACCGTTGGGAGTTTTCTAGAAAGTTAGGGACGTAGATGTGAAAATTTTGACTCTTTGAGTTGAGTATGTGGGTTCTTCGGGAAGAAGAGAGTTTGCCAGGGGAAAACACCACAATTTTTCCCTCTCCCTCCTCTCCCTCACCACACTCACTCACACACACGCACACTCCCCCCTCATCTCCAAGACCCTAACCCTACCCCCACTTCTATTTAACCCACCACCCTCTCCATCTCCACTTCCACCACCTCCATCTACTTCCCTTACTACCGACAAGCTGCCAGCCTTTCCCGTCTCCTCGCAGCCATGAAGAAGAAGGAGGAGGGTAGAGCGCGGGGGATAGGGAGAGAGGGAGAGTGAGGGAGAGAGGGAGAGCGTGGGCATAGGAAAGAGGAGGAAGCTCAGGGAGCTTGAGTGCGCGGCTGGAGGAGCACGAGCGGGGGAGCTCGCACTCGTGGAGCACCTTGTTGTAGGTGCAGCAGTGAGCATTGGAGTTGCGAGGGGGAGGAGTCGCGATCACGGCAGCCGCAGGAGCTCGGAGGAGCTTGTGTGGGAGGAGACAAGGATGCGTACGAGGGGAGGGAGCTTGTGGAGGAGAGTTTCCCTGACCTCCTGCAGCTACTGGAGCTGCTACTACCGTGTTGTGGGCGGAGGTAGCAAAGAAGACGAGCATTGTGAAGAGTTCTGCATACTAGATCTTTCCAATATCAGATGTCCGGAGCATCCGCCAGACATCTGGAGTGACAACAGACATCCAGAGCTGTGAAGTACCGTGGTAAGCATCCTAAATGCGCACGCATGCACGTACACTACGTACGTAACATTGCGCTATCGAGGTTTTTAACCTGCTAGTGTGTACGCAGGTACAAGCCTTGGAAAGGCGCGTAAGTATGCTCTTCGAGGTGCTTTAGGACATCTCCACAGACATCTAATAGACACATCGGACGTCCGAACGCATAGACAGATGTCTGGAAAGACCCAAGACGACTATGAAAGGGTTCTAGACGTCCGCTAGCAGCGTAGGGAAGCCAAGTGAGGTTTTAAGATCATTTAAGATGTCTGGGTCTAGTCCCAGACGTCTGATTTTAGATAGTATGTGCATTTTTGGGCCATTTAGGGCCCAAATGAAGTCGGATTTATACAAACGAAGTATCGTTGTTTTGTGCTAGAGTTTCTCTACATGTTAGTGTCGACTATATACTATTTTGAACTCATCTGATGTGACCTAGTCATTGGTATAGGTCACCAGCCTGTAGCGTGTTCAGGGCCTACAGAGACAACAGGACCTGCGGTTCTAGCCCCCACTCCTCCTGTGTTTCCCAGTAGAGTGATTTGCTTTAATATTAAGATTTAATCAAGCAAAGTGCATGTTTAGAATAACTTAATTGAACCCTAGGGTGTGAAATGAACCCTAGGGCAGAAGCGAATGAATATTGCTTGAGCTACACTGTTCCTTTGAGATGCATGCTAAACCCTAATTACTAGCCACTGTATTAATTTATTGATGTGATGCTTCTCAGATAGTAAAACACGAGCTGCCTGTTATAAAAATGAAACCCGAGATGTGAATAGTGAGATCTGAATGTTGAGAAATAGAATGAAAGGAATACAAGCATGAACTCTACGGGGAATTAGGAGAACTCCTGTATACGGAAAGGAACTCAGCAAGACGGGAAGTGAGCTAGCCCTTGTGTACACAGTATCAAGGAGAGCAACTGTCCCTTAGAGTAGAGGGGAGCTTACCACCCCTTGGGTTGATACTTGGGGTGGGTTTAGCTACTCTACGTTGACTCTTGTTTGGCCCTCGTGTACGTGGTACCGAGGTGAGCTACTTGTATAGAGAGGGAGCTAGCCACCCCATGGGACCCGGGGTAGGACTAACCACCCTACACCGACTCTTGTTAGGCCCACTGGGCAAACCAGGATAGTCGGATGAGGGTACACAGACTGTGAAGGGGCGAGACCCCTATTCTATCCTGAGAGGGAGAAGCCCTGCGTTGTTTCGTGCTGTACCTTGGGTGTACCCGCTAGTGGAAATGACTGACCGTGTGCCAGTGCGGGGTAGCTACCCGTGAACTTATCACCCGTGCCATAGTCACTACTACGTCACAACCGTGACCTCGGGGTGGTTGACTAGGTGTAGGACTACAACGGGGGACTCTCTCGGCCAGGAGAGCACCACGTGTACATCCTACACCACGGGAAAGACTACAATCAAGATCGTTCCCTTAAGGAACAGACAAGATCAAGAAATGACTAGATTAATAAGAGAATAAACAAATTAGAACTACTTAGATGAATAATTAATTAGTTGCTTGTCTTATGTTAATTGCATGTAAATGACTTAATTACCACTCTACTCAGCATTAGTTGACTACGGAATTCTATAAACTTGTTCAGGTCAGGGAGTTGAGTAGCCAGCACCACCGACTGCAAAGGGAGCTGAGCCCAATCGAGCCCAGCCTTAGCTGTGTTTCCTTTTCGTTTCAGAGCTTCTTTTGTTGTAGTGAGTATTGATATCGGTAATACAGTCTCTGTTACATTTCTGTTATTTTTCCATTGTTGCAGTTGTGATGACCTGTAATATTGTGAGACCTTTCATTTTGTTTCCTTTACTATCTCTGTATTATTTTTCTGCCTAGTTACAATGCATGTGTGGCTGTGGAACATTTTTTGCTTTTGGCTATTTCTCATTGGACGACTGGGTCTTAGGATTGGTCTAGGTGAGCCGATCTCGGGTCCTATAGGGATCTGGGATCAGGTTGTAACATAAATTCTGTTTTAATTTAGTTTTATTCCTTCATCTACTTGTAATCTAAGAGCCCGAGCTGTGGGTTCCTCTCCTTTTGAGTAAGAGGGGTTTACTCTTGATTGGAATATCAAGTGGGTTTGTAAAAGGGTCTGGTACCCCATAAGTATCGATTAGTTTTTCAAGTTCGACTCGGGGCAAAATCCTAGATTGGGAGATCTAGGTGGTGGTTTTTACTCGGATTTGGGTTTCCACTATACATGCTTGTATTGTGATTGATGTTATATTTGTGGATTGATTGAGTATATCTTAAATTTGCATTAATTTCAATTAGAAATTTATTTACCGCCTTTAGCACTAATCACCCCCTTAGTGCTTTCAATATATACTAAACTACTATATACTAACTATGTACTATCACACACATATACACGTATATACTATACATATAAACACTTAACACACGCACACATATAGCTACCTAACACTTAACCAAATTACACACACAGCACATATATATACCTTCAATGCTTAGCCATTAATAAGACTTAACTTTTAAACTTAACCCAAGTTTGTTCAACTTAATAAAAAATTTGTAAATTGGCAGGCTCAACCCTTCAAGGAATCAACAGTCCACTAGGGGCCGGATCGACCACTACTCTTCTTAGGCCGTAGTTTTTATTACGTGTTTTTACATAGTTTTGGGCCCATACAGGCCCACATATTTGACTCCCAGCTAACTCACCCGCAGGCCCACATACACGCACACATATGCTCTTTGTTTGCACCCTGCGCTAACGACCAGGAGGGTCGTTGGTGCAAGTACTTATATAGCGGTGTGCACAATACAAATCCCATGATGTTGGACTATAGTTAATCACCTAATTAACGCGCAAAAATGTTGCTATTTGCTGATTTTGAGGCTTAATTAGGTGATTAAATAAATAATTACTTTCAAATTAAATTATATAATTATGTAGCAATACATAGGGCTACTTATTGGTATAGTTTATTTACATTAATTACATATATAAATATATTTAAAAATTGGTTAAAGTTATGAATAAATACACTTCGGTTTATTGTTTAATGTGTTAATTAAAGTACAAATTGATAAATTAATGGTACAATTGGTTTATAAATTAGTTCATATACATTAATAACTTATTATTACATATTTTTAGTTTATTTTTAGTGATTTATTTCCATTTATATACATTAATTACATGTTTTATATATAAATACATAAATATACAGTATAAATATTGTTATTCAGTATAAATAAACTATAAACACATTGAAAATACTTAAAATTATAATATACAAGTATACAAATTAATTTATTTCAATAATTCATTAATTTACTAATTTAAATTATTTTAACTTCCTAATATACATACTTAACTTATTAATATAATTATGTACAATATATAGATAAATAAATAAATATAGTGTTACATTACTGTACAGCATAATTACATTAGGTTATATATACAATTATAAATATGATTACAAGTATGAACATAGTTATTTATAATTACTTAGGATTATGTATATATAATATAAATAAATAAATACATAATTTATAATTATAATATATACTATATAAATCAACATAAATACTTACTTAAATAAATAGATCATATAGATAAATTATTTATATACATTATAGATATATAAGTCACTATATACAAATTACTTAATATTATAAGCTTATATACAACTATAAATACTATATATAAGGTATTTTTATGGATTTTTGGACTTTTTCATTTTTTTTTCTTTTTCTATTTTATAGAGATAGGGGAAGAGAGAGGAAATGTGAGAAGAGAAGAGGACACTTTTTTTATGGTTTTGTGTTTAGTTCTTTATTTACAAAAATAGGAGAAACCTAAACGTCTATTGGTATGTTTTACTAGCTAGGAACTTCAAAACCTATTCTAACTTCACACACACCTAAAAGTAATCTTAATCTAACTCAAGACGCATTTATTTTATTTATTTACAATATTTTTGTTTTTTTTTATGCTATGTACAATTTTGGACAAAATGTGGCTTAAAAGAGATGGGGCAATGAACTAAAGAGCCAAGAAATCGATTAAAGCTACTGGACAAGAAGAGTATAACATGGCAAACATTCCAGACATGATATAGATCAGATTCAATCATGCCAACATGATTTAAACATTAGATTCCATTCAATCACTCAATTGGACAGTTAACATACTCAGTTTACCTTTTCAAAAAAAACATACTTCGTTTACTAACAAAGAGTTTCAAAATTATTTACAAGCCTTTCCAATCCATTCTAAATCCAATTAAAATTTATACAAGTAGCTAAATGCTTGTTCAAGTGCTATATACACTGAAAACTCATTGAGACTCAAAGGACACTCAAGGACTGCTTAAATCAAACATCCAGCAATCTTGACAAATAGTTGCTACTGAAATCAGAATCAAACCACATCAAGGTCTAATCTGCATACTCCTGAAGTTGCACGAGTATCAAAACCATAAAACCATACCAGATCTATCATAGAACATTCCTTTCAATATTAAATGATTCCAAATCTCAAAGGAAACAGATTATTCGCAGCTCATCCAGAACACCCAGCTAGCATGTTGGAAAACTAACAAAAATCTCCCAATCCAAAATCAAACTTCAAAGTGTTAAAATCATCACTTAAACACTTTTTAAATAAATCTAATGAATTGTAAAAACTTGCAAAATTCTATGTAGACTTCTGCAACTCATCAGAATCGAACAAAAACCCTCAAACTCCCATATAGATGTGGGAACTGGAGGTATGATTTGAAAATCTTAGTTTTGAGTTTAAAGCATTAAAACTCCATGCTAAATGGTCATAAATAATCATCAGAAGGTTTGAAATCCAATTAACACCAAAGCAAGGGTCAAAGAACCTTAAAAACCCTAATAGGATCTTCGCTTTACACTATAGACAGTGTGAAGGGTGTGAAGGTGAAAGATCAAATCAGGCATCAAAATCCCTTCAAAAACATCCACATAAAACCATTTAGACTTAATCAAACTTCGGCCATCAGATTAAAATGATTTGCATTCAATCTCAGCTATCACCCTTCTGGGAATTTGATCTGAATCCGCCCAGGTGATTTGATCACCTATAGTTCCTGCACACTATCAATTAGTGTTCAGGATCTCAAGGTGATTCTTAAAAGCCCAATAGGTCATTGCTAAATCCTCATCTCAGTGCATCTGAGTTCCTTGGCCATAGCTACCTAAAATGGAGAAGAAACATAGTACCCAATGTTCAAATTGGGCATGTGTTCATATGAGAATAAAAATCTTATTAAAATCCCTCAGAATCATCGCATTACATCCAATTAGGCAAATAATAGCTCAATTCACTCAATTAAATCCAATTAAAACCAAATTGGATCTCTGATCTTCAGATCAAGCATAAAAACCAAATCCACATTAATCGAGCGAATTGTCATAATTAAAACCAGATAGGGGGTCTTTGTGATCAAGTGACATGAATAGAGAGACCCCCAGGTGAATTTGAGTGTAATTTGGATCTGGAAGCTCGAGAGCTTTGGATCCAAATCAACTCTGATGAAGGGATGTGAATTGTGAATAAAATTGTCAAGAGACCGAAAGAAGATGATCGTGAGATGGTGAGGGAGCTCAGTGAACACAATGAGTGAGAATGAATTCACCTCTCTAATCTGAATTGATCAGAGAGGCCCGATCGGCGAAAACTACACTAAAACTAATCTAATCCTAATTCTGATCAATCAAACAGTAAATTCATGATCTAAGCCATCTAATTAAACTAGGAAAGCAGTAAATCTACTATCTGAAAGAAACTAAATCCTAATCTAATCATATGAAGGGGACTCGCGTAAAAGATGAACGCATTGTAGTATAGCGCGAAATACGTCTCGAGCAAATAATTAACGGAACTAGTGAGTCCCGATCGATTACAAGGAGGCAAAAAGCACTTTTGATTTCATGCATTTATTTCAAATATAAAGGCTAAGTAAAAAGAACGATCAATCACAATATTTATATCACAAGAAGAGAATAGCATAAACTGGATACAAGTATTTGAATAAAACACAAAATAAACTATTGTTGTAACAGAACAAGGGCACCACGGGTGGTTCGTGGTGGCCTTTTGGAGAGGTTGAGAAGAGCAGCAACGATCCATCAGGGTGGCCCAACGGACGCTTCAGATGAGGATGCAGAGCCAAATGCAGAGAAGACGGAAAGAAGAAGAAGAAAGAAAGGTTGAAGGAGGAAGAAGAAGAGAAGGAAGGGAATGCCTCCAAGGGGGCCCTTTTGGGCTCCTTTAATAGCTTTGGCGGGGGGTAAAAAGGACACTTGGCCCCTTTAATCTCATGCAAAAAGCCTTCCAAATCCTTCCTTTTCCCTCAGTTCGCTCTGATGCTACCACATAGGGCTCCGTGGAGCATCTATCCTCCATCACACGACCGCAGATCGCCCGCGCGAGCCCTTTGTGTTTTCACCTTGGCCGCTTGCCTCTTTTGAGTGCTTCAACCTCAGCTGTCCAATCTTATAATCGGACTGCTTACGTGCACTTCCCTCGCCTTCCAAATCTCGCAAGATGCGTGCCATCGCGCGTCCACCCGTGGTGCACTCTAATCGTGCCACGTGGTCGCGCCTCTGCCCTCCGATCGTGCAATTGCGCCTGCACGTGCTCGCACAGCCGATGCTGCTTGAATTTTGCGCAGCGCATGGCTCGAACCCGTGTCTCGCTCTTACGCATGCGTGTGCGAGCCAATGCGCTATGCAAACCTTTTGTTATATATACTTGTTAGTTTCCATTTATCCTTATCCAATCTGGGGGGGCGACGTGTCGCGCTGTGGCCGTTGGATGAAGATACAATGGTCCACAGCATGCAGTGCATCCTTCCTAGATGGGGCAGTGGGGAGGGAGTGGCTGTGATGGCGCCACGTGGCGCCATCATGGCCGTTCATCTTCTTTTCCTTGTATCCGGTGATGTAGGCCTCCGATTGAATTGATTTCTACACCGTTTGGCTGCGAACATCGATCCGGATCCATTCGTGTGGTTGGATCTGTCATCTAAGGTCTGGATCTTCTTTAATTTGCCCCTTGTCTCTTGATCTTCTACAGATTCCCTAGGGTGTTATGAGAGTCTGATTGATGCGAACTTGGAAGCATTGGACTCCCGTTGAAGTTCTGAATAGATCCATATGGTTGGATCAGTCATCCGTAGCCCCAAATTACCTACAATGAGTGATACCTCTCAAATAGCACAGTTTTATGCATAAAACACATATATCAACTACGATGCAGAATACGATGCATATGCAATGCAGAATGTTCATGTTAAGCTAAGTTCTGGCTTAATTCAGGTGAATTAAGACTTATGATTGAAGTGCAATCATACCCACATGCCTAAATCTTGCTAGTCCCTAGCAAGTATAAGACTAAATGCATTTTATCAAGAGTTTAACTAAAGGTTTATTTCTTTTTGTTTCATCCAAAAATTCAGAATCCAGATAACTATGTACATATGATGTTGTAGCTTTTGCAACGAATCAAAGCGAAGAGTCGATACACATTTAAGGTTTGTACTTGCCCCCTAGTAAAATTCTATTAAGATAGGTGAACCTCTTCTCTTGGGGATATAAAATATTCTTTGATTTTAGCCCCGACTTTTGGCTTAGGTAGAAGATGTCTGAGTTAACTGGATTTGTATTTGGTGACTCACTCGCTTCTGCTACTATATAGAGACTAGTATTTCAGAATCTAGATTATTAGATTATTGAATAACTTAACTTAGAGAAGGGCTGGAAAACTATGCTCTCTTTAATCTTTTGTACTTTTTCTTTTCTCTCTTTCTCTCTCCCTTTTTCTTCTTTTTTTCTGAGCTCACATCTTACCAAATTTGCAACTATATTTGGTGGTCTTACATGGCATTACACTTTAATTAGGTTCTGATAACCCTACGACTAAGTCAGACTCCTCAGCCTGCATTCAGGCGGTCAGAAATACAGAAAAATAGGTTTCGGCTGTATTTGGTGGTTCGTGAGGGTGGTAGGTGTTTTTGCCTCAAAACATTTTGACTTACATAATTCAAACTTCTTAACATAACTTTTTTTTCTTTTCCATTTTTTTATTAGCAAATATCCCTTTTGTATGCTTTTTTTTTATATATGTATATATATCTACTGGCACAATGCCGTTACCAACATAACATAATGCAACAATTCAACACGACGTACGTACTTTTATTCATGAGGCATTATTTAGGATTTTTGGGGGTGATCAAGAGGATCTCAGGTGGCATATTTGGTGGAAGTGCCTACTCTCAGCACCAGGTAGGGAATGGATAGGACGACATATTTCTGACCTTGACATCAATACCCTCCTTCAGCTGAGGATTCCGTAGAGGGTGATCGTGACCATCCACCTCAGTCCTAGTTTTATCAGAATCCTCTCTCTGTGTTTTTGCCTTATTTGGTGGCTCTGATATGGAATTTCTCACAGTTGTAGTACGCAAGAACTGAGAGCGAAAACTATGCCCATCTCCGAGTATCATTATTCAATAATTAAAGATTAAAGATTCCTTACACTAGCCTTAGAGCACTAGTAGACTCTCTACTCTCATCTTACGTATGTTTTTGTGGATCTACTAGAAGATGGTTCACCTGACTCCCTGATTGTTGTCCAAGGGTTTAGGAGAAGAAGCAATGCTTCTTCTCGACAAACTAGAGATGTCTATCAATTTTCACAGTGGATCCATTGCAAATGCAAGTATGAAATTATAATGGATTCTAAGTCTAAGAATCTACTAAAGAATAATTCTCTAATAAAACCTCTTGATAAAGTAATCTAATCCCCCAATTGTTGGCAGAAAATTTTCAATTTTTATGGACTACTCCCCCATGCCTAAGTGTTTGCATGTCCTCATGCATGAATAAAAGAAATAAGGTCGGGTGTATATGGATAGAAATCACCTAAAACTGCTTCTAACTTGTCATTGAGCTCATGCCATTACTGCAATGCCATACACAATATGTAAAACAATATGCAAAACATTATGCGAAAATGAAATATGCTATGTATATATGTATACGTGCTGAGTTTAATGCCTCCAGCTAGGCAACTCATCAGTCATACTTCCTCAAGAAGATGTATCGTTTCGTCAACAGGAGGTTCCTAAGCAAAGAATGGTTTGAGGCACTGGCCATTAATAGTAAAAATTTGCCCAGATTTTGGGTCTCTAATTTGGATCGCCCCGTTAAGATATGGGTGGACCACCAGGAAAGGCCCAGTCCACTTGGACTTGAGCTTTCCCGCAAAGAATTTGAGTCGGGAGTCAAACAACCAAACTTGTTGGTTAGGTGCAAACTCCTTCCTCTGGATGTGTCGATCATGGAAAGCTTTTGTCTTGTCTTTGTATATTTTTGCATTCTCGTAAGCTTCCCACCTAATCTCCTCTAACTAGAACATCGAAAGACTACACTATCGGAGTTGGTTTTGAAAACCTGTCATTGTAGTTCAAGTAGCGAAGAACTCGGGTTCAACAAATAAAATTTATATCGAAAAAATCTGTAAAGAAATCCCAGGTCGAACTCAGGGAGGCTACGTCGATCAAAATTCACAATTATATATTTTTTTGTATTTTTGTTTAAAGAGCGGAATAATCACAATGAAATAGAATCAATATAAACAATAAGAGAGAGAGAGAGAGAGAAAACACTCACTTGATATTGCATAATGTTCTTACAGCTAAGAAAGCCAGACAAGATTACACTAGAAAGCGAGAAATTATTACAACTAGAAAGTAGGAAAAAGAATGGGAGAGAGAAGTTATCCTCTTCGACGATCGCTTGGAGTACAAGCCGGACGAGACAACGCCTGGAAGACGAGGAATAGAGAAAGAAGAAGGAGGTCGAAGCAGGAGGAACGGGAATGAGGCAGCACGTCGTCGTCACGGGATCCGCTTTCGAAATGGGGGCAAAAACTTGGTTTTAGCTCTTCAGGAGCATCCCGGGTGTGGGACAAACTTCTCTTGAGCTTTGGAGAGGGAGAGAAGAGAAGGAAGGGATGAGAAATCCGTATAGAGGGGGTCTCCTTTTATAGTTGCAAGGAGTGGGGGCATTTTGGACATTACAACTTGAAAAACATTAATTCAGGACCTTTAGTGACGGATTTATCCATCACTAAAGGCTTGAACGTGGCCAATGTGTGCACTGCTCGTGCACCCCCTCACCTCCACCCCTTCAACGCACGCGCACGTTCGCGTGCTCTCAGTCGTCCTATCAAGAGATCGGATGGCTTAAAGCACCTACTCCCGCACCGCGCGCTCGCATGCAATCACACGTAAGCGCCGCACGTCTGATCGCAGGTGGGCATTATCGCTCGCTTTCCTCCACTGAATCTGCATCGCACAGCTCTGATCGGACACCTATGCACTGTGGATGCGGGCTCAATCGCGCGTCGCGTGCTCGCGTAGCATGCTCAATCGCTACGCTATTCGTAGCTTTGTGTCGTGCTGTGTGTTTTGTGCATGGCTGATCTCGCTCGAGATCAAACGTAGCATGTGCCTTCAGAAGAGGAGGGTGTTGGATGAGCGGTGTCGTGGTGCGATCTCGACCGTTGGATGGGCATTCAACAGCTGAGATTTGTCGAGTAGGTGAAGAAGGAGAGCTACGGCCGATGTTGGGCAACTATGATGGCACCATATGGTGCCATCTAGGCCGTCCATCTTCTGAGTGATGTAGATGGTGCCACGGGTGTTGGATTGGACCAATTTTCACGCTGTTAGGCTGCGATCATCGATCCGCACCCATTCGTGTGGTCAGATTTGTCATCTGAGGTGCGGATTAACACCATCTTGGCCTTGCTCTTTAAGGTTCCTCGGTCTCTATCTGTTGCTACGGATGTCCGATTAGGGCGATCTTGGAGTCGTTGAACTTCAATCGTCACCCTGATCAGATCTGTATGGTTGGATCTTCGATCTAAGGCCCTGATAAAATGTCTCCCTATCCCTGACCATAAAAAGGAGACAATTACTATACAATTTGTACAACTTGATCTAAATGCATGATTATGCTTGTTATGCACTATTTACAATGTATGATGCTAATGTGACACTAACAACATGCATTAATAGACATTTTAGGTTAATCAGATGTATGCACATCACTCACTGAGCTGGAGCTTTCTTTCATAACCTCCAGCCTCGAGGTTAAAATTACACTTCTACACCACCCAAAAGTCACGATGCTCCATGTTTGTACGTTTTTGTGATCAGATTTTAAAAGAATGTCACGTTGTAATATAGTCGACAAAACGTTCAAACAAATATAAAGAATTTTATTACTCGAAAAACTAGAGTATCTGAGGTCGAACACAGGGAGCAATCTCAGTACTTTTAAAACCAAAGAATAAAACTTTTAAATGAAAACAATTGATTCAAAGGGAGAGAGTTATAAAAAGAATTGCTAAAAGAAAACAGAATTGGACGTCTGATTTATTTATCAGACGTCTTAAAAGTAAGTCTTCTTTCTCTCTTCTGCCTTCTTCTTCTTCTTCTTCTTTATTGGCTCTTCTTCTTTTCTTCTGATCCACAGGTCTTTTTCTTCCTTGAACTTCTTTCTCTTCTCTTCCTTTCCTGCGAAGGCTTCTTCTTCCTGCCTTTGTTTCTCTTCTGTCTTCTTCATTTTCGTCTGCGGTCCTTTCTTCCTTGTCTTCTCTTCTGCTGCTTCTTCTTCTTCCTTCTTTTGCTTGCGGCTAAGTCTCCCTTCTTCACCGCCCAGCCTGCCTGCACACAGGGAAGCAAAACCTAACCCTTTCCCTCTACCCGAACGTCTCTCTCTCTCTACAATTCGCTCGAGGACGCTCTCTCAGAGCCACGGGTATTCGGGTCGGATCTTACACCCGGGACCAGGCGCACCTGCAGGTGGGTGATGCGTGAGGAGTGCTCAGGATAGGGTCGGGTCGGATCTCGCCAGATCCGCGAGGTGAAACCGCGAACGAGGAAGGCGTGGGTTGGGTGAGGGACCTCACCCCTGTGCGTTCGGAGGCGATAAACAGATAACACAAAAACACTTTAAACCATACCTGCGAGTTGCGTGTCACCGATGTGGGACTATCTGGCCTGCCCCAATTTCGCGCGCGCCTGCAGAGCTTTCTTCGTGCAATTGCCAAGGCTGGGAGCTTCGCAGCGCTCCTTGCTGTCCCTGATCGCTTCGCAACACTCGCGCGAGTCTGCTGCGCCTGGAGCCCGGAAGACCTGACGCCTAGAGCTGCTGCGAAGCTGCTTCGACCATCAATGGCGGCAGGAGCTGAAACCCGTCAAACACAAGCACGGCCTATTGGCCTAATCAGACCAGCTGGGCACCTTCACCGTGGCACGGTGAAGATGGTGCACGGTGCTGCAGGCCGCAGGACGGCCTAGGCGTGCGTGCCTAGGTCAACCTGTGGCCGGAGGTGTAGGGTTGTTCGGGGGGCTACTGCGGAGGTGTGGAGGCACTGTCGGGGGGCAATTAACTAAAATAACAGGGGGAAGCGAGAGAGGGAAAGATAGAGAAGGTATCTGGAGTGTTCTGGAAGGGAGGGAGGCAGTGGAGCGGACGGCGCGTAGCTGCGGTCGTCGGAGAAGAAGAACCCTGAGGGAGAGAGCGGTGACGAGGACGAGGTCAGGAGAGCGTGCGCCTGGTACTGCGCGATGCAGGAGAAAGAGGCGAAGTTGACTCTGCTGCTGGTATGGCAGCAGAGCGACGAGAAGGAGGGGAGGAGGTCACCGGAGCTTGCGGGTCTCTTGGCCGGAGATGGAAGAGAGGAAAGTTTGGGGGAATCTCTGCCAATTCAAGTCTGAAGATCTGCGGCCGGGTCTGAGGATCCTTTTATAGGCGTTGGCCGAATCTTCTAGTGCGTGGAGATCGCACAATCACCTCCGCTGGCTCGCCGGAGAAGGAAAGAAGGTGGATACCCAAATCCCTCGTGCGTTCGCACGAGAGATTGGGTTCACACCAGAGATCGTGATTGGCTTTAGATGGAAGGGAATTCCTCAGAGAATCTCCCTTCCATTTCTGGGAGGGAATCTCTGAGGAATCAGAGACTAATCCCTCTCTAAACCTCACCGGAGATTGGTTCTGCCCTAACAATGGCGACAGGACCTGATTACAAAGGTGGCGAGGAACTTAGGGGGCTCTCTGCAATGATTTTCAAAAGATAGGGACCAAGTTGTGATTTGGGTGTACTAAATTGCAAAGTAGGTCAAGATGACCTCCACTTAGGTCCAAATTTTGGTATAAACCTAATTTTGACCTAAGGAATCCAATGGTGAAGTTGGATTTTAGTTTTGACCTCTTTTGACTGAACATTTTGCATAAAAACCCAAATTAGGTTAATTGAATGGCTAGGACCCTAATCTAGGTCAAACTAGGTTCCAAAGGCCACATTAAGTGTTTTAAACCCTAAGGAGTATTTTTCCATGATTTTTAGATGGTTTACTTGATTTTTATGCTAACCGGAACCTTGTTAATTTAAGCGGGTCTGTTTTAGGGTTACCAAATGTCATTTAATTCCTAAATTGCACATGAACCCATTTCTGATTGACTCAACCCACTTTTTATCTTCTTTAGACCATTTGACCTATGTTTTGCCTCTAAGAAATCCCATTTATGCACTGCAATGGTAAAATTACAGTTTTACCCTTTAATTCATGTTTTCTTCTCAGAGCACTTATTCCTTTATTTAGGCCCTCTTCTAGGTTATGTTGGAGCTTTTATCTTCTTTATTAAGTCAAAATGAGCTAGTTATGGCTCATGATGAGGCTCTCATCATACCCCCATGCCTAGCTTTTTCTAGTCCCTTAGCAAAATTTCAAGGTTTTAACTTCTGTTCTAGACCCAGAGTGTCTGTCAACAATCATGATAAGTGCTTCTTTTCTTTTGTGATTAGGTAGGAATGCCGACAATAGGCCTAGAGGTACTCAAGTACCAATCAAAATCCGGACCTGACCCGCTTTAGCCTCAGTCCTCCGTAAAGGTTTCTAAGGCCCACAAAAACTAACCTAGGGTTTGTTGGAATCCGCGGTTAAAGCACCCGTGCTTGAGACATTTTTAGCCTACGTTCAGTTTGCAGTGCGCTTTTGTAAGAGAGAGATAGAAGATTTATTTGTTTGGAGAGCTTTTCTCTCTCTTTTCTTTTTATTTCTAGCTTCGGATTAGCTTCTCAACACGGTCTGTATCGGATTCCTCGTCCCCATCATCAATCCTCAAGGGTCCCTGGTTTTCAAGATTTCGAGATAATCCCGCCCATGGCGTTCCGTGGCCGAATTCAGACCCTGGCGATCGACATTTCGTGATAATGCCGCCCATGGTATCTGAACCAGCAGAGTGCTTACATGCCCCCAGTAGGATATTTAAATATCCTAAGAGACAAGCACAGAGGAGACGATATGTTGTTACGCATCTTCGAGGGGAATTTCCCGCCTCTCCGCGCCGGGAACTCGTCCAAATCAATTTGTGTTGATTGGCCGCTCCTAATCTAGGTGACTTTTTTAGCACATTAAACGCTTTTTGCGTGATTTGGATGCTTATGCACACTGAACCAGACTGTGTGTGAATTTGGGGTGCTTAGGTTACCGAATCCTGCAAACCGGGGGTCAGTTAACGAGGCCAAATACTTCCTAAGCCTTAGACCTAATACTCAAGCTTCGCATTTTCCTCAATCTCTTGAGGATTATCCAGATTTTAACGGATAGGTGAATTTTTAAGCTAAAGAATCTAGCCCAAGAGGCCTAAGACCAGCGTTCCCGCTAATCTCTTGTTATGTCTCCTTAGCACTTTTTATTTTTCTTGATTTGGTCTAGAACTTCAGTTAACCCCTTAATCTTTTACTAATGACTATTTCTTTTTCTTTTTCATTTTGTGCTCCTTTTTGTCATTTTTTCTCTTTTTCTCCTCCTCATTTGTATGACCATGAATTGTTCCTCCCCTCCTTCAAGTCTTTTTTTTTTTATTGAAACCCTTTCTTGATATGAATTTTCCTGACATTTTTGCACTTTCATACCCCCCCATGCCTAAGATTTGCAATGTCCTCATTGTAAATTAGGTGGGTTCGATTTCAGCTTAGTTCATGCATTAGGACAGGTGTGTGGTGAGTGAATGGGTCGAAGTGACTTGCTGCGAACGATTTCTAGTCTTGGGTAGGGATACCTGAGGTGAAGTCGGCTGTTCTAATGGATGAACCCTAAAGTGCAATATGAATTCCGCATAGAGATGTCAGAAAAGGTTTCGGGTTTTTCAAAGAATGACGGGTTGCCTCCCGTTAAGTGCTGAGTTTTACGCCATCAGCTAGGCGCAATGAGCTCAAGAGGAATGGAGGGTAAAGGATGACTCAGCCAAATCTATATCGGTCATGTCAATGAACGGCTTGAGTCTCTGACCGTTCACGACAAAGGGTTCAAAATCGTGGCTGAGTGGGCTGATTTCAATGGCTCCATTTCCGAAGATTTGTCGGACTAGGTAGGGTCCGACCCACTTGGATCTTAGCTTTCCTGGGAATAATTTGAGTCGGGCATCAAAGAGTAAAACTTTCTGACCAGGATGAAAGATCTTTCTAGAAATGTGTTTGTCGTGAAAAGCTTTAACCCGTTCTTTATAAATTCGCGAGTTCTCATACGCATCGTGGCGTAATTCATCGATCTTGCTCATTTGAAGTCTTCTGTGGGTTCCAGCCTTAGAAAGATCTAGATTACAAGTCCATACTGCCCAATAGGCTTTATGCTCCAACTTGACGGGGAGGTGACATGCCTTCCCGTACACTAGTCTGAAGGGAGACATTCCTAATTGGGTCTTGTGGGTGGTCCTATAGGCCCACAATGCTTCCGGAAGCCGAGAAGACCAATCTTTTCTATCAGGTCGAACATTAACCTGAAGGATCTTCTTGATCTCTCGGTTAGATAACTCAGCTAGACCATTAGTTTGGGGGTGGTAAGGAGTAGAGATTCGGTGTGACATCCTGTATTTGGTCATCAGTGACCTGAACTGAGCATTTGTAAAATGGGTCCCTCCGTCAGAAATTATAGCACGTGGAATCCCGAACCTTGAGAAAATGTTTTGATGAAGGAATTTTATAACGACTTTATGATTGTTGGTTCGGGTCGGAATGGCTTCTATCCACTTGGAAACATAGTCAACTGCGAGTAAGATGTATTCGAAGCCATCCAAGATCGGGAAGGGTCCCATGAAATCAATCCCCCAAATATCAAAAATTTCGCATACCAAGATCGGCTGTAGAGGCATCATGTCTCAATGGCTCATGTTGCCCAGAGTCTGGCAACGGGAACATGCCTTACAGTGATCGTATGCATCCTTGAAAATTGTGGGCCAGTAAAAGCCACACTGGAGGACTTTTGATGCGGTTTTATGTCCTGAGAAATATCCACCGCATGCCTGGTATGGCAGAATGAGAGTATGTCTTTGATTTCCACTTCCGCGATGCACCGTCGAATTATCTGATCAGCACCAATGCGGAATAGATACGGGTCTTCCCATAGGTAATACTTGGCATCAGAACGCAATTTGTCCTTTTTGGCCTTCGGCCAATCGGGCGGAATCTGATGTGATGCCAGGTAATTAACTATATCAGCGAACCATGGAAGACTTGTACTGATAGTCAGGAGGTGCTCATCAGGAAAATGTTCTGTGATAGGTCCAGAAGGGTCAATTATTTCAGAAGGGAGGCGGGACAAGTGATCAGCTACCACATTCTGCTTTCCCGCCTTGTCGCGAATCTCGAGGTCAAATTCTTGCAACAGCAAGATCCATCAGATTAATCGAGGTTTCGCATCCTTCTTTGCAAGGAGATGCCTCACAGCTGTGTGATCCGAGTATATGATAACACGGGAACCCAGAAGGTATGATCTAAATTTTTCCAAGGCAAATACTACGGCCAGCAGCTCTTTCTCAGTAACTTTATAGTTACGCTGAGCCTCATCCAGTGTTTTGCTGGCGTAGTAAATGACCACAGGTTTCCCATCAATTTTCTACCCCAAAACCGCTCCTACAGCGAAGTCAGATGCATCGCACATGATCTCAAAGGGTTGAGACTAATCAGGGGACTGTAGGATTGGGGCTTGGGTGACTCGGTCACGTAGGATCTCAAATGCTTGAGTGCATTCCTTGGAAATTTCGAAAGGCACATCCTTAGAGAGAAGATTGGTCAGGGGGCGCGCGATTTTGGAGAAATCAGGGATAAATCGACGGTAGAAACCGACGTGCCCCAAAAAAGATCGGATGTCCTTAATCGAGCTAGGCATAGGGAGCTTGGAAATCAGGTTAACCTTAGCTCGATCCACTTGGATGCCTTTCTCCGAGATAAATGTCCCAGGATAATTCCCTGAGGCACCATGAAATGGCTCTTTTCCCAAGAAAGAACCAAATTCACATCAATGCACCGCCTGAGTATTTGGACCAAGTGTTGGAGGAAATCGTCAAATGATTCTCCAAAAACTGAAAAGTCATCCATGAAGACTTCCAGATAATCACCTACCATATCTGAGAATATGGCAAGCATGCACCGCTGAAAAGTTGCAGGTGCATTGCAGAGATCGAATGGCATCCTTCGAAACGTGTATGTACCGAAGGGGCAGGTGAATGTGGTCTTTTCTTGGTCTTCTGGATGGATTGCCACCTGATTGTAACCGGAGTACCCGTCAAGAAAGCAGAAGAACCTATTTCCTGCTAGTTTTTCAAGGATCTGATCAATAAACGGTAGTGGGAAATGGTCCTTCTTCGTGGAGGAATTGAGTCTTCTGTAATCAATGCAGACTCTCCACGAGTTAGATATTCGGGTAGGAATGACTTCTCCGGTTTCAGTCGTGATGATGGTAAGTCCTACCTTTTTAGGCACCACTTGTATTGGACTCACCTAACGACTGTCAGAGATCGGGTAGATGATCCCTGCATCTAACCACTTTATGATCTCCTTTTTCACGACCTCCTGTAGGTTGGGGTTTAGGCATCTTTGCATTTCTCTTGAAGGTCGTGCGCCTTCTTCTGTGTAGATTCGATGTGTGCAGTATGAAGGGCTTATGCCAGTCAAATCATCGAGAGTCCATCCAATGGCTCTACGATGTTGCTGGAGAACAGAAATCAAATGGAGTTCCTGGTCAGGTGTGAGTCGAGAGTTGATAATCACAGGAAACGTCTGATTTGAATCCAAAAACACGTACTTCAGATGTTCGGGAAGGGGCTTGAGTTCCATGACAGGATTTTCAGCAGCAGCAGGTGGTTCGGGGTTTGTATCAGGAGCAATGGTAGGAGTCATAGGTGTGTCTAGATCATGTTCGCACTCCTCTATTAGTGGGTTTTGATTCTCTAGTGGTTGATCAGGGATAATCAGGTTGTCTTCTATATGCAATTTATCAACCACGGCTCTGACATCACATATTTCCTCTATAACCCCACAATTAATCCCTTGTTGGGCCTTAAAAATGTCAATCTTCAGGTTTTGGTTCCCAAATTTTAATTCTATCTGGCCCTCTTCGCAGTTTATGTTGGCCCTAGCAGTGGCCAAAAAGGGTCTCCCTAATATGATTAGTGTGCCCCTTGGGTTCTTAGGTGCATCCATGTCTAGTACTATGAAGTCCACCGGGAAATAGAAATCTCTTACCCTAACAATGACATCCTCAAGTATTCCTCTAGGTGACTTGATGGATCGATCGGCTAACTGCAATGTCACCTCAGTGGGTTTAAGTCCAGATTCTTCAAGGTGGTCAAGGAGGGATGTAGGTATTAAATTTATGGAGGCACCTAGGTCTAGTAAAGCTCTATCAAATTGGGTTTCACCAATTTTACAGGAAATCAAGGGAGTTCCTGGGTCTTTAGCCTTGGGTGGGAGTTTGCTCAAGATGACAGAGCTGGCTTGCTCTAACAGTACGATTGGATTCCCATCCTTGGTTCGCGGCTTACGTTTAGGGGTACATATGTCTTTCAAGAATCTTGCGTAAACCAGTATGTGGCGAATTGCATCCATCAATGGGATGTTTATCTGGACCTGTTCAAAGAGCTTGATCAGATCCTCCTCGGGAGCCACGGGTTTAGTTATCCTTTTTCCTTTGGTCAAGGCCTCAGGAAATGGGATCCTAGTTGGTTCCTCTAGGATAGGTCCAGGTTCTTGATCTGGGATAGTGGTATCTTGGATAACTATCCTAGGGTCTTGGCTATTATCAGGCTTGGAGTGGTTCAGATAATGTGGGTCTTGTGTTGTTTTACCACTACGTGTTGTTACAGAGTTTAATCCAGCCTGATTCTGGTTTGGGTTCGGTAGGATGGGTGGTTGCTGCTGAAATCCCGCATAAGATGTTGAAGCTTCCATCCCGTCTGGTGATGGAGCAGTAGGGGCCTGATAAATCACATATGTTTGGCCTGAATTTGGATTCATAACGCGCTTTTGGGTTAGCATGTTATTTGGGTTGGGCAGAGGTTGCGAGGGAAGGGTACCAGGTTGGCGGGAATTTGCCATCTGGGCCAGTTGGTTGCAAACCTCTGTGATCTCGTCCTTGTGCTGTTTTTGCATTGCCGCATTCGTCTTTTGAATGTCAGCCAGTGCTTGAAAGATAAGAGTCATTTGATCCTGGTTTTGCCCGGATTGGTAGGTGGGATTGGGCCGAGGCTGAGGCGGCTGATATGGACAAGAGGCTTGTGGACGGGGTTGATATGGTGGTCTTTGAGAATTTCCCACCCACTGAAAGTTAGGATGATTTCGCCATCCAGAGTTGTAGATATTGGAGAATGGGTCATTCTGGATGGCGTTGAGGTCCTCGCAATTCTGAGGAGCCTCAGGAAAGTCAGAATACGAGGGTTCAGAGTTCCCCCAACTCGAGTAGAATGGATCAGAGGTCACCCCAGTCCGAGAGGCAGACGGGGATGGATATGGGTCCATCCCCTTGGCAGATTGGTGATATATGCTTTGCACAGTTTCCCTTGCCAGAGGAGGTCGTGCAAAAGAGTTTTGCGCAGAGGTCACTTGCTGCAAATGTCGAGTTAGCTCGTCCACCTTCTTTTCTATGATAGAAACATTATCCAACTGACTTGCCATCAGTTCCAAGTCGACGGAAGTGGATAGGTCCTGCATCTCATGTGTCCCTCTAAGATTCGTCGATGCGTGGGCATTCGTCCTGTCAAATAAGCCCATGGAGTCATTATTTATGGAGTTCTCGCACATGTTTTCGAGAATCTCCCACACCATGTCCTCATGTTGACCCATGATGTTTCCTCCGCATGTTGCATTGACGAATAAACGAATGTCTTCACGAAGTCCCTGGTAAAAAGACTGGACTTGTTCCCACTTAGGAACTCCGTGATGGGGACACTTTCGCATGAGATCTAAGAATCGATCCCATGCTTCGTGAAGAGGTTCTCCCGGTTGTTGAGTGAAATGAGTGATCTGGTGGTGCAAGGCATTCGTCCGGCCAACGGGGAAGAATTTTTTCAAAAATTCGGACTGCAGTTCCTCCCATGTGTTGATCGGACGGGTCTGAGTTTGATACCAGTGTGCGGCCTTGTCCATGAGGGAGAACGAAAACATTTTCATGAGTAGGATATCCCGGTTTTGTACATCTGACCCGAAGGTCTGGGCTAGATGCTTGAGTTGTTTAATGTGTTGGAATGGATCCTCAGAGTTAAGCCCATGAAACTTTGGTATGGCATGAATCATATTGGGCTTTAGTTCAGAATCAGGTCCTCCAATCGGGATTCGTACTCGAGGTTCGATCGCCACCGCAGCGGGATTATAGTGATCTCGCATCATAGGTCGCTGCGGTGGGTTTACAAAGTTCTGAAAGAGATCATTAAGGCGTTGAAGTTGGTGTTCGAGGTTATTCTCCTCTTCAATGGGTTGTGCCATGATGGGAGAAGAAGGAGAATCAGGCTCTGAATCAGATGAGAGATTTATGTAGTGGGGTTGCTGCACAAACAAGGGCGTCGAGGCTTGGCCTCGACGAGAGTGAATTTCTAAAGGAGGTCTTAAGGGTGGCCTTAGGGACCTCCTACCGAACATGCATCGAAGGATGTGATGAGATTAGAAGGTGCTGGACCCAATCAAGACACCCAAAAATTGTTGGGTGACTATAGAGGTTCGGGGCGAATGGACCCCTTAGTCAGAAAGGTCGTCCACTTGAGAAATACCTGGGTAGCCAGAGAGGGAGAGTCCCGCAAAGTCCCCTACACGGTAGAGCGTCCCCACGAGTTACAGGGTTTCCCCTACCCAGCCTCTCTTGTCACTGCAGTTCCACGTAGACCAGAATGGGGACCTTAACCTCTTAAGTCTACCTTTTTTACTTTAAGATCAAGGTGCTTAATGTTCCACTTGAACTTTTAGGTATTTTCAGTGAAAAAGTGACCTAATTTTAAGGTTGGTTGACCCAAGGGATCAACTTCACCTTTTGTTCCTTTAAGAGCTTTTAGGTCCTTTTCTTTTTATGGTTCAAAAGGATTAAAAGCCTGATTTGCTTAGGGTTCTTCTTGTGTAGATCTTTTCAAACAAGGTTTAGGCACACCTCTTTTGGGAAAATTTGTTTCTTTGTTTAAGATAAGGTGTGTCTCTAAAAACCCTAGCTTTTTAATCCTTAAATTGGCTCTAGTGGGTCCAATTTAGTTGCCTCAGAATTTAGTACCTAGGGCTCAATCAAGAAAGCTTTAGCCCTAGTTACCTTAGTTGGATGAGTAGATAAAAATGTGTTGAAATGAAAATCAGGCAACTTGATGAGTTACTAAATATGAAACAGGTAGCCCTAAGTTGATTGTTCTTTCTTTTTTTTTTCTTTCAGATTTTGAGAGAGTTAAGAGGGAGGGCTTATGGAAATTACCTGTTCCTTGGAGGGTCTGTTGTGCGGCTGCTCTTCTTTCCTTTTTGCTTTCCCTGTTTGAGCACAACAAAAGAGAGGAGTTAGGTCAAATATTGGATAGAAAAGTTGTAATCAAAAGCTTTAAAAGTGCCCGTTGCTCCCCGGCAACGGCGCCAAAATGTTTGTACGTTTTTGTGATTGGATTTTAAAAGAATGTCACGTTGTAATATAGTCGACAAAACGTTCAAACAAATATAGAGAATTTTATTACTCGAAAAACTAGAGTATCCAAGGTCGAACACAGGGAGCAATCTCAGTACTTTTAAAACCAAAGAATACAACTTTTAAATGAAAACAATTGATTCAAAGAGAGAGAGAGTTATAAAAAGAATTGCTAAAAGAAAACAGAATTGGACGTCTGATTTATTTATCAGACATCTTAAAAGTAAGTCTTCTTTCTCTCTTCTGCCTTCTTCTTCTTCTTCGTTGGCTCTTCTTCTTCTTTTCTTCTGATCCACAGGTCTTTTTTTCCTTGAACTTCTTTCTCTTCTCTTCTCTTTCCTGCGAAGGCTTCTTCTTCCTGCCTTTGTTTCTCTTCTGTCTTCTTCTTCCTTTTCGTCTGTAGTCCTTTCTTCCTTGTCTTCTCTTCTGCTGCTTCTTCTTCCTTCTTCTGCTTGCGGCTAAGTCTCCTCTCTTCACCGCCCGGCCTGCCTGCACACAGGGAAGCAAAACCTAACCCTTTCCCTCTACCCGAACGTCTTTCTCTCTCTCTGCAATTCGCTCGAGGATGCTCTCCCAGAGCCATGGGTATTCGGGTCGGACCTCGCACCCGGGACCAGGAGCACCGGCAGGTGGGTGATGCGCGAGGAGTGCTCAGGTTAGGGTCGGGTCGGATCCCGCCAGATCCGCGAGGTGAAACCACGGACGAGGTAGGCGTGGGTCAGGTGAGGGACCTCACCCCTGTGCGTTCGAAGGCGATAAACAGATAACACAAAAACACTTTAAACCATACCTGCGCGTTGCGTGTCACCGATGTGGGACTATCTGGCCTGCCCCAATTTCGTGCGTGCCTGCAGACTGTTCTTTGTGCAATTGCCAAGGCTGGGAGCTTCGCAGCGCTCCTTGCTGGCCCTGATCGCTTTGCAACACTCGCGCGAGTCTGCTGCGCCTGGAGCCTGGAAGACCTGACGTCTGGAGCTGCTGCGAAGCTACTTCTACCGTCAATGGCGGCAAGAGCTGAAACCTGTCAAACACAAGCACGGCCTATTGGCCTAATCAGACCAGCTGGGCACCTTCGCCGTGGCACGGTGAAGATGGTGCACGGTGCTGCAGGCAGCAGGATGGCCTAGGCGTGCGTGCCTAGGTCAACCTGTGGCCGGAGGTGTGGGGTTGTTCAGGGGGCTACTGCGGAGGTGTGGAGGCACTGTCGGGGGGCAATTAACTAAAATAACAGGGGGAAACGAGAGAGGGAAAGATAGAGAAGGTATCTGGAGTGTTCTGGAAGGGAGGGAGGCAGCAGAGCGGACAGCGCGTAGCTGCGGTCGTCGGAGAAGAAGAACCCTGAGGGAAAGAGCGACGACGAGGATGAGGTCAGGAGAACGCGCGCCTGGTACTGCGCGACGTGGGAGAATGAGGCGAAGTTGACTCTGCTGCCGGTATGGCAGCAGAGCGACGAGGAGGGGAGGAGGTCGCCGGAGCTTGCGGGTCTCTTGGCCGGAGATGGAAGAGAGGAAAGTTTGGGGGAATCTCCGCCAATTCAAGTCTGAAGATCTGCGGCCGGGTCTGAGGATCCTTTTATAGGCGTTGGCCGAATCTTCTAGTGCGTGGAGATCGTGCAATCACCTCCGCTGGCTCGCCGGAGAAGGAAAGAAGGTGGATACCCAAATCCCTCGTGCGTTCGCACGAGAGATTGGGTTCACACCAGAGATCGTGATTGGCTTTAGATGGAAGGGAATTCCTCAGAGAATCTCCCTTCCATTTCTGGGAGGGAATCTCTGAGGAATCAGAGACTAATCCCTCTCTAAACCTCACCGGAGATTGGTTCTACCCTAACAATGGCGACAGGACCTGATTACAAAGGTGGCGAGGAACTTAGGGGGCTCTCTGCAATGATTTTCAAAAGATAGGGACCAAGTTGTGATTTGGGTGTACTAAATTGCAAAGTAGGTCAAGATGACCTCCACTTAGGTCCAAATTTTGGTATAAACCTAATTTTGACCTAAGGAATCCAATGGTGAAGTTGAATTTTAGGTTTGACTTGTTTGACTGGACATTTTACGTAAAAACCCAAATTAGGTTAATTGAATGGCTAGGACCCTAATCTAGGTCAAACTATGTTCCAAAGGCCACATTAAGTGTTCTAAACCCTAAGGAGTATTTTTCCATGATTTTTATAGGGTTTACTTGATTTTTATCCTGATCGGAACCTTGTTAATTTAAGCAGGTCTGTTTTAGCGTTACCAAATGTCATTTAATTCCTAAATTGCACATGAACCCATTTCTGATTGACTCAACCCACTTTTCATCTTCTTTAGACCATTTAACCTATGTTTTTCCTCTGAGAAATCCCGTTTGTGCACTGCAATGGTAAAATTACAGTTTTACCCTTTAATTCATGTTTTCTTCTCAGAGCACTTATTCCTTTATTTACGCCCTCTTCTAGGTTATGTAGGAGCTTTTATCTTCTTTATTGGGTCAAAATGAGCTATTTATGGCTCATGATGAGGCTCTCATCACTCCAGCTCCACAAGAAGGTGACAGGCCTTTCCATACACCATGCGGTATGGCGACATTCCGAGCAGGGCCTTGTACGCTATTTGATATGCCCATAGTGCATCAATCAATCGATCGGATCAATCCTTCCTATCAGGTCTAACCGTATTTTGAAGGATAAGCTTGATTTGACGGTTTGATGCTTCAGCCTACCCATTGGTCTGTGGGTGATATGGGGTAGAAATGTGGTGCTGCACCCCGTATTTTTTCAATAATGACCTGAAATGGGAATGGACGAAGTGGCTTCCCCCATCACTTATCAAGGAGTGGGGAACTCCGAATCTCGTAGAAATAAATTCCTGGACAAAGGATATAACAATCTTATGATTAGCTCGTCTTGCCGAGATAGCTTCTACCCACTTTGAGACATAGTTTACTGCGAGGAGTATGTACTCAAAGCCATGCAAGTTCAGGAAGGGGCCCATAAAGTCGATGCCCCAGACGTCGAACACTTCTATGACCAGAATGGATTGAAGAGGCATCATATCTCTTCGGGTCATAGAACTGACTGCCTGGCATCGCTTACAACACTTAGCAAACTCGTGTGTATCTCTGAAAATGGTTGGCCAGAAAAATCCCAACTGCAAAATCTTTGCAGAGGTTTTTCGACCTAAGAAATGACCCCCACAAGCATCGCTGTGGCAGAAGGATAGCACACTAGAGATATCCGAATTAGGGATGCATCTATGGATGATCTAGTCAGCCCCAATGTGAAAGAGCAATGGGTCATCCTAAAAGTAGAATTTAGCCTCTGATATAAATTTGAGCTTTTAATCCTTGGATAATCCCACAGGTAGCCTGCCTGCGACAAGATAGTTTGCTATATCAGCACACCAAGGAAACTTAACAAAGTTTATAGATAGCAGAGACTCATCCGAAAATTGGTCTGATATCGATGGGGAGTACGAAATGTAGTTTGGGTCAAGCCGAGACAAGTGGTCCGCTACAACATTATGTGCTTTAGCTTTGTCACGGATTTCGACATTAAACTCCTACAAAAGAAGGATCCATCTGATAAGGCGGGGTTTGGCATCCTTCTTTGCCAACAAATGCTGGAGGGCGGAATGGTCAGTGTAGATGATAACTTTGGACCTGAGTAAGTATGACCTGAATTTCTCCAACCCGAATACTACGACTAGTGGCGTAGACTCGGATAGGTGTGTTAATATGGTGATTTTATCATTATAATGAGTATAGTGGTTAACCTAAATCGAGCCTAACCATCTCTTTACAAAATTTTTTACCTAGCCTACTTGATTTTATCTTGGTCACTTTTAGGCCCAGGGTCGAACTCAGGGAAGTGGGATTAGAAGTGAAGTTTCTACGCCTTTCCTACAACGAATCTCTTCCATTCGTTTATTGTGTTTTTGGTGTTTTTCTATTTAGATTTTTTTCTGATAATTCTTGTCCTTGAGGCACACCCTCAAAATCAGGCTATTGGCTTTGAGCCAAATCAGGGTTCCAAAACTAGTCTTGCTATTCGCAAGACTGAGTACCTGCAAGTCAAGGATTATCTTTTCTCTTTTATATATTTTCTTATCTTTTTACTGGCATGAAAGAGAAACAGAAATAAAGTAAATATAGTATATATAGATGTATATATTATATATGTATAAAGGGGTGGGGGTGGAGGTGAAGATGGCGTGTAGCACGGTGTCAAATCGATCATCATCTAGAAAGACGCAACCAACAAGACGAGGTGCCGCGTGGAGTGTAGGATGGATGGTGGAAGACGAGTGCAAACACGCTTTCTATACGCGTGTATCGGGGAATATCAGCAACTGGTGCAAATATTCCCGCGATACCACGTATGGTAAGTGATATGAAAATATATATGTATATATGTAAATATATATATCTATATGTATATATATATATATATGGTTATAACTATATAGGTATATGTGTACTTATATATGTATATATGTATATATATATGTATATATATATAGGTATGTAAATATATGTATAGATAGATGTATGTATATATATATGTATGTATGTATATATATAGTTATATAGATATATATGTATATATGTATGTATATTTGTATGTATATATATATACGTATATAAGTATATGTATCTATGTAAATATATATATATATGTATATATATATATATAAGTATATAGATGTATATATATGTATGTATGTATGTATACTAATACTTAGTTATATAGGTACTACTATATGTATAGATATATGTATATAATAGTGTATAGGTGAGAGTGTGTGTGTGTGAGAGTGTGAGTGAGTGTGTGTATGTGTCGGCAGAGAGAGTGAGAGAGTGCTGTGTGAGAGAGAGAGAGAGAGAGCAGGAGAGAGAGCACCTGCTGTGAAGGAAGAGGCACTTTAAGTCGTCTGCACGCAGCTGGCGACGTCTGGTGATCCATGCGCACGCGCAGGCGCGCGAAGACGCGCACGCTGGAGGGTGTGAGCGCGAGGGAGAGAGGCCGCAGCGCACCGCGCTGCGTGAAGAGCGAGCGCTGAAGCGGGCGGGTGCAGGCGAAGGGAGACGCGGATGCAGACGCTGAAGCGGGCGAGCGTTGGCAGACATGGGCGCACGCAAACTCGTGGGCGGGCGCTGGAGCGGGCGCGGGGTGGGATGCAGGCGCAAGCTAGTAGTGGTTGCTGCGCGCTGGGTGACCGGTTAAGTGAGAAACTTACCGGTCACCGCACTGTAGCCACAGTGTTCCTCTAAAACGCGTGATCAGTGGCTACAGTGCCAGGGTGAGCTGTGCGACCGGGCGTATCCGGTGCTGTGAGTGCGGGAGGCATGGATGGCTCGGCGCGAACGTGGAAGAGGCTACGACGGCTGGGCTGCAGGCGGGACTTCGCAATAGATCGCGTGGAGAAGGCTGGGCCGCAAGCGAAGGAGCGCGATAGGGCACGTAGTGGCCTGCGGTTGTCCTGCTGGCGTGCGCAGTAGAGCTTGGCCGACTGCTGCAGGGGCGCGCGGTGGCCGGTTGAGCTTCAAAGCTTGAAGCTTTGTGGCAATGGCAGGGTTGGCTTGAACGTTGAAATAGGGAAGAGAACCACCACGCCCACCGGCTCTTTGATGAGCTGGGCGGTGGTGGACTCACAGTGGTGGTTGTGTGCCACAGTGAGGTACTCCTGTCCGTAGAGTGGCTTCTCAGAGGAGGAGAGGCTGTGTATGGAGGGAGAGGGGGAGGAGATGGCCTGGAGAAGAAGCTGCTGTGGTTTTTTTTGGCGTGGCGTGGACCAGGCTCTCCTTTGCAAAGAAGAAGCCGTGCTCTTTTAAAGAGGAAGAAGGCATGCACAGCCATGCCCTGGCTGTGCATGCGGTTGTGCATGGCTGGCATGGCTTGGCAGGGCATGCGGCTGCAGGGCAAGCTTGCTGCAGAGCATGGCGCAAAGAGGAAGAAGAGGCCATGCCTGCAGCTGCGGAGAAGAATTCAAAATCAAATAGAAATAAAAATAAAGATGGAAATTTTGTGAAGCAGCAGTTGAAGAAAATGTAAATTTCGAGGCCATTTTATTCACTCTCCTCCCCTCTCAATTAAATGCATGCATGTGCGTATTTTCAAATGCGACTATGGATACCTAATATGCACTTGGTAATGCTAGGAAATAGCACAAGTCGACACAATTGCAGGTGTATTTTTGCGGTGCAATCAGCTAGCAATTCTTTCTCAGTGACTGTATAGTTACGCTGGGCCTTGCTCAGCATTTTGCTAGCGTAGTATATTACAAATGGATGGTGCTCCCGACACTGGCCAAGAATAGCTCCGACAGCGAAGTTGGAAGCGTCACACATCATCTCAAAGTCGAGTTACCAGTCGAGGGGTTGGAGAATAGGTGCACTGGAGACAATGCTTCGCAAGGTCTCGAAAGCACTGAGACACGAGGAGTCGAACTCAAAGGGCATGTCGGTCACCAGAAGATTCGTTAATGGATGAGCAATTTTCAAGAAATCTCGAATGAATCTTCGATAAAATCCGACATGCCCTAAGAATGATCTGATTTGCCTAACCGAGTTAGGCGGAGGTAATCGTGAAATGATTTCAGACTTAGCTCGGTCGACCTCGAGTCCATCAGAGGAGATCCTGTGACCTAGCACAATGCCATCCCTCACCATAAAATGGCTTTTCTCCCATGAAAGTACTAGGTTAACCTCTATACATCTCAGAATTTTTGTGAGGTTATTGAGGCAAGACGAGAAATCGTCTCCAAACACGAAGAAGTCATCCATGAACACTTCTACGCAATCCCCGATCATGTCTGAAAAGATGGCCATCATGCATCGCTAAAAGGTAGCTGGTGCGTTGCAGGGGCCGAAAGGCATCCGCTTAAAAGCGAATGTTCCAAAGGGACACGTAAAAGTCATCTTGTCTTGGTCTTCCAGGTTGATTGCAACTTGACTGTACTCGGAGTATCCATCCAGAAAGCAGAAGAAATTATGCCTGGCTAGCCGTTCTAGAATCTAATCAATAAAGGGCAAAGGAAAATGATCATTTTCGGTAGCCGAGTTTAGCTTCCTATAGTCAATGCAGACTCGCCAAGAAGTTGTGGTGCAGGTTGGGATGGAGTCACCCAATTCATTTTTTACTACGGTGAGTCCTACCTTTTTGGGCACTATCTGAATGGGACTCACCCATTGGCTATCGAAAATTGGATAGATAATGTCTACGTCCAGCCATTTAATGATCTCCTTCTTGACAACCTCCAACATATTTGGATTTAAGCGTCTCTGAGGTTGTCTCGATGGTCTCACCCCTTCATCAATGTAGATATGGTGAGTGCAATATAAGGGGCGAATTTCGTGGAGATTAGCAACCCAATAGCAGCCCTATATGCTTGCAGAACGGAGATCAACTGGTGTTCCTAATTCGGAGTCAAGTGAGCATTGATAATCACTGGATATGTCTCACTTTCTCCCAGAAACATGTATTTGAGCAAATCAGGTAAGGGCAGCAACTCTAGTAGTGGAGGGTGAGAAGGAGGGTTATGCAGGGGAGGGGAGGAAATAATAGCGGAAATTTGCTGATCTTGACTAATGAAGAATCCGCCTACAGTGGTCACGTAATGCTGTCTTAAGATATCCGTGCTAGATAGGACAGGATAGTCAGGATCAGGGGTGTTAGGAGTAGATGAACACCCATGACAACCAGATCCATGGGACGAAATGTGTATATCATTAGTCTTAGTCCCGTGTGGATCGTGATCAAAGACCCATGATAGTGAGGATGAATGTGCCATTGGGTCGCTACAGAGGAGCCCAATGTTCCCACAGAAAGCTGAATCTTCGTCTTCACTATCCTCCTCGATCAAATCACAATCAAAGTTCTTTGATGCCTTGAAAATGTCCAGTCTAAGCTTTTCGTTTCCCAGGGCAATCTCCATGCACCCTGATGCACAGTCGATGTTTGCGCGAGCAGTTGCCAAAAATGGGCAACCTAGAACAATCGGTGCATCACAAAGATTAGGAGGAACCTCCATATCAAGAACAAAAAAGTCCACTGGAAAGCAGAATCTTTGGACTTTTATGATCACATTTTCAACCACCCCCTTCGGTGTTTTTATAGAGTAGTCAACCAACTGTATGGTAACCGAGGTGGGCTTTAACTCCCCAAATCGAAATCGATCAAATACTGTGGTGGGAGTTAGGTTGATGGACGACCCCAAGTCACGAAGGGTCCTATCAAAAGGGGAATCCTGCAACAAGCAGGAAATCAATGGTGTGCCCAGGTCCTTCTTCTTGGGCGGTAAGTCAGCTAAAATAACTACACTAGCTTCCTCAGATAATACCACTTGTCTCCAATCCTCTGCTGCCGCTTTGGAGTACAATAGTCCTTAAAGAACCTAGCAACAGCTGGGACGTGATCTATCCTTCGAGGAGAGGGACCTGAATGTGAACTTCCTTGAACATAGATTTCAAGTCCTCGAAATTCCATGTGACCTTTTTCTATGCTGAATCTCGTGTTAGAGCTACGGGAAAAGGGATGGGAATTTCAGGGTCTAGGGGCTTCTTTCCCTTATCTAATGAAGATGATTTGTGAGAGGAAGAGGGTTGTGAGTCATCTCGTGGTACAGCATAGGGAAAATCATTACCCACTTTCCTAGGTAGCGGGTCTTGTGTAGTCTTTCCGCTCCTTAAGGTGACAGCTTTTGCATTGGCGTGCTGTCCATGTAGGGGCAGAGGAGCGGGTTGGTCTAGATACACAGGGTTTGGCAATAGAGGTGGCTAATCGAGCCCAAAACCAGGAGGTGAAGGAGGTGCTTGCATAACAGCGTGTGTCTGCCCTTGTGGTGCTTGGAATCTAGGCGGTGCACCCTGATTCTACACATATCTCGGGTTTGGGACAGGTTGGGAGGGCAAAGCTCCTTGTGATCTATGCTCCTGCATCATCTGGTTTTAGGTGTTTCGTATGCTCTATATTTGGTCAGCCATTGCCTTCATTATTTGGTGATTGTCAGGAGTAGATTTCCGAATTGATGCCTGCAAATTCCTCCTTCAGCGACTCCAAAGGGTTGGCCCACTTTGGAGGCTAGTTGGTAGCTTGGTGCAACGGCTGATAGATAGAGCGTGCCTGTTGCTACTGAGATGGGAATGGCTGCTGCCTTGGATACGTGTTTTGCGCATTCTCGTATTGTCTGGTCTGGTAGTGTGGAACTTGACTCGGTCTCTGTGGATTACCAGACAAGGCGAAATTGGGATGCTAACGCCAACCAGGGTTATATGTTTTAGAATACGGGTTGTTACGCCCATATCCCTGAATGGCATTGACATCTTCGTAAGCCGAAGATGTCTCAGATGCAAATTCATCAAAAGAATACGCACTTGCATCATCATGTGGTGCATTACCCTGATTGTACGATGCCAGATCCATATTGTTCACGAGTTCCTGGTATGCAGGATCTCGCGAAGATGGAGAGAAAACATCTCGAGTAATTGGATATGTATGAGCAAAGGGGGCTCAGGATGCTTGAGAGGAGTAAGATGGAGCAGTGCTGCCAGTAGATCCGGATCTCACTCGCATTAATTCATCAAGCTTCTTATCGAGCAGATCCACCTTATCCAACTTTTTGGTGATAATGTCCATGTCAGCTCAGGCAGACTCAGCTTGAGCTTCGTGGACATTAACTCATTGCTGTCTAGGTCGCTAGAACTGGTTCATTGAAGCGGCATTCATAGAGTTCTCTGCTAAGGACTCGAATAGTTCAAATGCGTTGTTCTTATCCTTCGCGAGAAAATTTCCACCGCTAGATGCATCGGCCTGGTACCGATGTGTGTCATCCAACCCATGGTAAAATACTTATGCAAGGTGCCATTTGTGTACACCATGGTGTGTGCACTTCTTGAGAAGATCATGGAATCTGTCCCAGGCATCATGTAGCTTCTCTCCAAGGCCTTGAGCAAAGGTCGTGATTGCGCGCCTCATGGCATTTGTTCGATCGATCGAGAAGAACTTTTGGAGGAATTCGCGACGTAATTCCTCCTAGGTTCCAATTGGCCTCCCGATGGTCTTGAACCAATAAGCAGCTTTATCCTTGAGAGAAAAAGGAAAAAGCTTCATGAGAACAATTCCAATATCTATATTCCTGGGTCGAACTGACTCTACAATTTGACTCAAATCTTCGAGGTGCTGGAAGGGATCCTCATTCGAGTTTCCATGGAAATGAGTTTGAATTAGACTTATGATATTCGGCTTTAACTTGAATGCGTCTCCTCCTGCGGGAATCTGGACCTAAGGTGCTATGATTGTTGCCGTCGGATCATAGAAGTCCCATAGTTGTTCTCTGCGTGGTGGATGCTGTATCCTGTCAAGTGTCATGAGAATCCGATCAATGGTCTGCTCATATTTTTCTTCCGTCGACCCTGGCTTCCAACTGAACCATTGGGTCCTGATTCTCAGGGTCCTGATGAATTCGAGGACTGGGATTAGCCATTGCGGCTAATTGGATGGAAGAAGGTTGAGAAGAGAGGTCAGGCAAAAATCGCCTTCGCCGCCTTGGGTTTGGCTCCCAAGGTCCCACAAGTTCAGATCTTAATGACCTTCTTCCTTGCATACACCAACTCTAAGGGTTGGTGGAGTCAAGAAGAACAAGGCTAAGGCCTTGTTAATCAGAGTGGTCCTCTAGATCAGATGACCTAATTTTTCGTTTAAGTTTGTGTTATTGAAAATTTGGCTAGAGACCAACTGTAAGGAATTCCCGCCTCTCAGGCTAACCAGGCTAGTCTGGTTATGAGGGGACTACGAGGAAGGTTCTTCCTTCGGCCTTCGCCTCCGATTCTGTTACCCCACAGTTGCAATCATTTGACACTGCCCCACAGGCTTAGTCACCAGGTTTTACAAGAGAGGTTGGAACAACCCAGTAGTTTCAAGACAAATGCAGGTTATTTGATGTATTTTCGTGAATTCTTAACCTGTTTCTTCAATGTAGTAGATGGTGGGCAATCCACAAGGTGGCTCACCTCATTGACTAACTTTTGGGCTCGTCAAAGTCCAAGTTAGTCAATGTAGTCTTATTGGCTCAAGCACTTCTAAGTTCTTTTTCAAATTATAGACCACAATTCCAAAGTATACTCTAAGGTAAGATGCAATCCAAACGACTTGAAACTTAACAAGAATATTACTTTTGCAATAAGATTTTCAAAGAGTATTTTTCAAAAATTTTTTCTATTTCCAACAATTAGTTATGAATTTTTAGCTAACCAAGGTTCAAATCTAGGATTTAGACCCCGTGTTGGTTTTTCTGTTGGAAACTATATAAAATATGATCTAAAAATTTTGTAAAAATCTGATATTGAAAGCTAATTTGATTATATTTCACACCCCACAAATTTTGAGTCAATCTGATTTGTATGTTAGTCAGAATTAATTTTTAAAGTTCATAAAAGTGTTGTTTTCAAGCAATCTGACCAATATGTACTCCATGAATTTTTAAAAATTCTACAGAAGGAATTTCTTTTTGGGAAAGGTGGCGTTGGAAATATAATTTGAATATCTAGTTTCGATCCAAATTTCAAAATTTTTGGAGCATTAGAAACATGGCTATTGAATTTTAAAGATGGAACTTACTTTCTGGTCGAATTTCTAATACGAATGTGTGCACCTGATTTTCGTAGCGCCCATTTTTCCTCGTTCGCTGCTTTCTTTCATTGTTCCTGCACACAAAAATATTGTATTAGAGATAAAATCAAAAGTCTCCTTGCCTCCTCGGCAATGGCGCCAATTTGTTTGCGGCGTAGATCGCGTAAAAGATGAATGCGTTGTAGTATAGTACGAAATATGTCTCGAGCAAATAATTAACTGAACTGATGAGTCCCGGTCGATCATAAGGAGGCAGAAAGCACTTTTGATTTCATGTGTTTATTTCAAATATAAAGGCTAAGTAAAAGAAATGATCAATCACAATATTTATATCATAAGAAATTGAACATAAATTGGATACATGTATTTGAATAAAACATAAAACAAACTACTGTTGTAACAGAACAAGGGCACCACGGGTGGTTCGTGGTGGCCTTTTGGAGAGGTTGAGAAGAGCAGCAACAATTCGTCGGGGTGGCCCAACGGACGCTTCAGACGGGGATGCAGAGCCAAATGCAGAGATGGAAAGAAGAAGAAGAAAGAAAGGTTGAAGGAGGAAGAAGAGAAGGAAGGGAATGCCTCCAAGGGGGCCCTTTTGGGCTCCTTTTATAGCTTTGGCGAGGGGTAAAAAGGACATTTGGCCCCCTTAACCTCGTGCAAAAAGCCTTCCAAATCCTTCTTTTTCCCTCAGTTCACTCTGATGCTGCCACATAGGGCTCCATGCTGTTGGATTTGTCATCTGAGGTCCAGATCTTCTTTAATTTTCCCCTTAGCTCTTGATCTTCTGCGGATTCCCTAGGGTGCTACGGGAGTCTGATTGATGCGATCTTGGAAGCATTGGACTCCCATCAAAGTTCTGAACAGATCCGTACGATTTGATCGGTCATTCGTAGCCCTGAATTACCTGCAATGAGTGATACCTCTCAAATAACATAGTTTTATTCATAAAACACATATATCAACTATGATGCAGAATACGATGCATATGCAATGCAGAATGTTCATGTTAAGGTATGTTCTGGCTTAATTCAGGCAAATTAAGGCCTATGATTGCTATGCAATCACCCTCAGGCATACATCATCCCTAGTGGCTAGGAGGAATCAAGGAAGACAAGCTCCACCTCTATCACAAATGGAACCGAGTGAATTGGAAAGAAGAAGCCAGAGAGGAAGAATGACCAACTCGAGGGAAGTAGGAGGGAACTGATACTCGTACGCAGTGGCTGTGGAAATGCTTAAATAGGTACGAGGGAGGCCCTGGTCATCGGATTAAAGGAGGGAAGCATTAGGCTTGAACAGTGGGGATGTGATGATGGGGAGCGTGGGAAGTTTTTGAACAAAAGATGGCCGTTAGATGAGATCTGGATTGAGGCGCGAAGGTGCTCACACTGACGATGGGGCTTCGGTGGCAGATCCACCATTAGATCAAATCTACAGGAGATGAACGGTGGCTGTAGCACTAGTTCGTCACGGATGAACAGTGTGCATGAACTTTGGCAGCAGTTGTTTAGTGCAATTGCGCCAACACCATTATAGTGAAATGGTGGAATATTTATAGGAAAACCCATAAGTGGTGAAGACACGTATGAAACAGGCCCCTCAATGCTTGCTAAATGGTCCTTGGCGAGTTTAAATGCATGAAATGTGAAGAAATAGAGGACCTATATGTAATGCATGTAATCCATGGTCCAAATGATGTCCAAATGCAATGTGATTTTAATGTTATGTTAATTGAACATATTGGAACATAATTCAACCATTGATTTGTACTTTTAAACTCAAATTAGTGTTCAATTGACATTTGGATCATCCATTTACTTAATTAATAGATAATCTCTCAAAATTGCCCTAATGCGTTTTAGCACAAATTGAGTGTTTTAGGTCATTTTCCTTAATTCCCACACTTAACCCATTTATCATGTTAATATGATAGTGTTTAACCTAAAGTCTAACTTAACTTTGACATTTTAGCTATAATGAACCATACCTCATCATAACCTCCAACTATCCCAAGCTGAGCCATCACCATACACCGTCACAATCCTCCGCCTCTAATGCACCTTCGCCAAGAATCTCACGACAAGCCGAGCTCCCTACGTGCATCCACACGCTGGCAGAGAGGATCCCCTATTTTGCTATAGTAAATGTACCAACCAATTAAAATTTACTTCTCATGCCATTGCCACATGCACTGTTCATTTATTTAAGCAATATTCTATTGAGGTGAATTTGCATGATTCTTTCCATTATCTTATTTAATTGTTGAGGCTTGCTCAAGCACTAGATCTTGTGAACATGATGAGAAATACATCTGAGTTTTAATTAGCCTTGTCCCTCTCTATGGAAACGACCTGACACACGTTGTTAGTTTTAATTATTTAATGTTTTGATAATCAATTTTTCACCATGAAAGAAAATTATGATTCATTATTTTTGTTGTTAATATCTTAATTAAGCAAATATCAATCTATCAAATGGCGTCGTTGTCGGGAAGGCAATGGACCTAATAAACTCGCAAATATTTTCCTTTTCACATTGATTTCTTGTCGAGGCTATATATTAATTGATATATTATTTTGGATTTGATTGGTAGGTACATCTCATGGAGGAGGAAAATGCATTAGCCTTTTCATCTTGTGGACCTTGATGCCACCCCAAGAAGCCATCGCGGGTGCACATGCACCTTGATCTCACAAGCCTAGAGGAGTATCTGAATGTTTTTTTTTTGTTAGATTTTATATTAGACTTAGAATAGATATTAGACTCTTTAGACTATAGTTTATTTCACTATTTTCTCTCCCTTGTTCCTTGGGGCTGGTCTTTGGGGCTTATTCACCAAATTTGTTTGATTGATTGGGCCCTTGTTTTAAGGTATTTTTGGGAGCATGTTCCCATTTCTTTAGTAGCTAAGAGTTTATTATTCTATGTGGTGTGTTTCTCGTTAGTTAGTTAGTTTAGTTTTATTATTGTGTGTTTGGATTAAAAAAAAAAAGAAAGCATGCAAATTATCAGATTAGAAGTTGCCTATCCTCTAGGTGCGTGCATTTAGGGATGAGTATTAGGCCAGGATGGCTCAAGCTCGAAATTAACTTGGGTTGGGCTTGGGTTGTAAATATGACCCATTTATTAAATAGGTTGGGCCTTAGGTCGAGGTGGCCCATTTATGGGGTTGGCCTAAAGCCTAACCTATTAACCCAATTACATTAATATATATCATATATGTATATATATTCATAATATATATCAAAATATATATCATTTATGCATGATACATTAAATATTAAATAAACATGGATTGTTCTTGTTACTTTACACGAACAAAACCTTAAAACCATCTAGCGCTCTATAACTGCAAGTTGTCCAATCCTATTGTCTCATTCGAATTAGATATGAATCATTGACTTCTTGCCATAGAAAAGTATAGACATCCTAATTCTAACTAAATACGAACACATAAGATGAGCACTTTTATTTTTTATTGTAATTTCCTCCGACTTGATTACATGTAGTTGTCTTGGCATATAATATATATATATAATATTTGATCCAAATATTTGCAATGCAAGTAGCCAAATCATTTTGGTTGCACATGTACCTAAGAAAACTTAAAGATTTTTTAATTGCAAATATATTAACCTTATTGTTTACATAACTGAAAATGGTAATTATCCTTTACAAGTCTTTTTTTTACTTGTACCAAATCATCTCGATGCTCGTACTTTTAAAATAATTATTGAGTGAATCTCCCATTTATATATTGTTTTGCATGCATTGATAAACTAAATAACAAGGCCATTAATAAATGGACCAACCCAGCCTAGCCCAAGCCCATTTTTTTGGTTGACCTAGGCTTGGGTTAAATTTTGGGTTGGGCCTTAGGCCACCTTTTTAAATTGGATTAGGTTAAACCAAGCCCAGCCCACAAGAGACCGGCCTAATGCTCATCGCTACATGCATTCTAGGATAAGCAGTATCGTAAATCTATTTGATGAGCTAGAAATTCATTGTGAAAAGTTGGATTTTGGAAAATCCGAGTCATAAAATTCGTAAGAAAATCTGCTACCAGATAAAATTTATAACCAAACTCTAGTGAGTCCTAGGTCGAACACAGGAAAGCGAACGTTTGATTAAAAATCGTGTTGGAAATTATTATCACAAAATAAAGTAGCTGGTTGAAATTAATCTACACTAGCTATTCTACTTAAAAAATAAATAATAGAAAAGAGAGACAATAATTTAGGGAATAGAGAGAGAAAGAGAGAGAGAGTGAACCAATATTTCATAAGTATGTAGCCTTGTTCATTACACTAATTGCAAAATTAAAATCTACATTAGAAAATAGTAAACAGGTAGGGATGAGAATCCTCCACGATGGCTGCTTGTAGGATGAGCGAATCATTGACTTCTTGCCATAGAGAAGTGTAGACATCCCAATTCTAACTAAATACGAACACATAAGAAGAGCAATCGACTTTCTGCGACATTTTTCAAACAATCACAATAAAGTAGTGTCGACGGATTTCTATCCCTAACAATGACGCCAAAAATATGATCAATCGACGATCGGTTCACAAATAAAAATGTCGTTTTGTAGTAAATATCACAAATACAAACCATTGTCGTGTCAATTTTATTTATATACTTAATTTTTACTAGTTTATTCTAGGTCATTCACTAGGAGATAGTTATTAATATACATCACTCTCTAAATCCAAAAATATTCTTTAATTCCGAAAATGTTGATTTTATTTACAAAAATGAATGAATGGATCAAATATTGAAAGAATGAATCAATTTTAAACATAAGAATGAATTACAATTCTTGGAAATATTTATCTACAAACAAGCATCAAAAGCCATAAATAAATATCTATATTATCTATTTACAACTTATATTAATAATACTTAGCTATATGTACAATAATGAGTAATAATATGTACTATACTAACTTAACTTACTAATATCCATAGTAACATATAATGTATCTACAGTGACATATAATAATGTTGCTATAACCTTAGAAAAACTATCTACATAAGCTATGGTAAAAACTATTGTCTATACTAACATCTATTAATATCTACACTGACATCTATAAACGTCAGTGTAACCTTAGTAACATATTTACACTACCTAAGGCAAAAACTACTTATACTAACATACATATATACATACAGTGACATATGTATTTGTCACTAAAGCCCTTGGTGTTATATATATATATATAAGAACTCAAACACATACTAATCTATATACACTATCAGTATACATTACTTATTTACATTATATACTATTTATATTCATACTTATTATATATTATATATACGTATACATATATACATACGCTCACACATTTATGAACACACTACACAATTCACAGAGTTCACACTAACACACAACACACATTGACTTACGCTAAGGCATAAGCACACTAAGGCTAACACTTGCACAGGGGTGACACTTAGACAAATTTCTTCTTGTTCTCTTCTCTAGACTAGTTCATTAGTCGGTTCAGATGGGTTTTTAAGCCAAAAATGGTTTAATTGGTGGGCAACCTTTTCAACGATACACAGCACCCATTACTAGGTGGGACCAGACCTCTACTAGGGCCACCCTAGTTGATTATTAGGTGCATTTTAATCGGTTTATAGCTCGTTATTGGGCCCACACAGGCCCATGCACAATGCACGGCCCCGGACCCAGTGCTCCGCACACACAATCTCATGCCAAATGCTCGTATCATGATCGTATCGTGAGAGGATAGGTAAGGTTATGTGTACGTGGGCACCCAGCACCTGATGAATGGGCAATCCACGTCACAAATCCTTAATATAGCGCTACGCGAGGTTCTACATCACTGATGTGGCGCTAAAGAAAGCGCCTCTCAGGCACTGCTGGCATGCGATAGCTGGGTTGAATTGTTGATTTTGGCCCTCGATTTGAGGGCCTTATTTTGATCCAATTCCAAAATAAATTATAGGGTTGTAAAGCCCTTATATAGGGCTACATAATTATTTAATTTATTTACAAAAATAATTAGTTTTACTATATAAATAAATTAGCTAAACTTTACAATTTATACATACTGATATATAGGTTTATTTCTTAATTAACGTTTAAATTACTTAATTAATGACCAAATTGACATTGTACAGTGTTAATATACATATTAAATTATTGTTTCAAAAAAAAAAATACATATTAAATTATTTAATATATATTTTCATGGTATTTTACACATTTTATTTTAATTTATATAAATTTAAATATTCATTTTCAAGCTGTTATACATATAAATTAGGTATAAATAGTATAATACAATATAAATATAGTTAAATTAGTTTAAATTACTTAAAATAATATAATACAAATATACCGTTTAAATTAGTTGAATAATAACTTAATTTACTAATTTATTTTAATTTAATTTAGTAAACTACCTACTAACTTAATAAATTAATTATTTATTGTACATATGTAATTAAATTGGTTTGTAGGTATTCTAGTGTACATTATATATATATAAATATGTATGTATAGTATCATTGATAAATAAGTTTATTTATAGGGATTTCTATAATTATATGGCTTAGAGTACATATACGTTAATTAAATTAATAGATAATTATATAATAAAGTTATATACAATTTAAGTTATCTTAAATACTTAGTTTATTCTATAAAACATGTACATAAGTTATATGTATACATTATATACATATTTTACATTATATATCTTAATAGCTTAATATATAGCTTATATATACATGTATATACATAGTGTACATAGTATTTTTAGTTGCTTTTTGAGTTTCTCTACTTTTTATGGGTTTTAAAAGTTTTATAGAGGTAGGAGGTGAGAAAGAAAGAGTGAGATGAGAAATGGAAAGTTGTTTTTATTGTTTTTAATGTTTAGTTCTTTATTAAGTTTAAAGGTAGACTGAACCGTCAGCTGGTATATTCTATCAAGCTGGGGGTTCAGACTGCCTTGAAACTTGGCATACACTTGAAAATATACTTAATCTTGCTTGCTACATCTTTGTTACAACCTGTTCCCGGGTCCCTACAGAACTCGAGAATAGCTCGCCTCGACTAACCCCAAGACCCAGTCGTCCAACGAGAAACAACTAAATGCATACTATTCCACAACCACACGTGCAATGTAACTAAGTAGAAAGTACATGGTAGACAATAAAGGAAATAGAACAATATATCTCAAGATATTACAGGTCACCAGCGGAAAGTACTAGTACAAAACATAGCCATCACAACAAAAATTGGTAGAAATATAACAGAACAGTCACTACATGCTACAGATACCCACTACAAAAAAAACTCTGCATCAGAACAGGAGAGAAGACTACGGCTGGGCTCGATTGGGCCCAGCACCCTCAGTAACCAGTGGCGCTGGCTGCTTAAATCCCTAACCTGAACATGGTTATAGAAATTCATGGTCAGCTAACGCTGAGTAGAGTGGTGGTTAAGTCATTTACATGCAACCAAACATAATTACACAAGCAACTAGTTAATCATACATTGCTGGTTATTTATTATCATTTGTTTTCGTTTATCTCATTTATGCATTTCTGAGTCGAGTACTTTAATCAGGATCCATAACATTGCTAAATCTTCTTGTTCCCTAAGGGAACAATCTCAATTAAGATCTCACTTGTAGTTTTCCCGCGATGTAGGATGTACACGTGGCACTCTCCTGGCCGAGAGAGTCCTTCGTGATAGTCCTACACCCGATCTACCACCTTGAGGTCACAGTCACAACGTAGGGGTGACTACGGCGCACGCGATAAGCGCACGGGTAGCTACCCTGCACTAGCATGCGGTCAGTCATTTCCGCTAGTGGGTATGCCCAAAAGTACAGCACAAAACAACACAGGGCCTTATCCTCTCAGAACAAGGGTCTCGCCCCTCAGAACAGAACAGGGATCTCGCCCCTCCATAGTTCGCATACTCTCGTTCGACTATCCCGATTTGCATAGTGAGCCTAACAAGAGTTGGTGTAGGGTGGCTAGTCCTAACCCCAGGCCCCATGGGGCGACTAGCTCCCTCCCTACATTAAGTAGCTCACCTCAATACCACGTATACGAGGGCCAAACAGGAGTTGGTGTAGAGTGACTAGTCCTAACCCCGGGTCTCAACCCAAGGGGCGGCTAGCTCCCCTCTACACTAAAGGGACAGTGGCTCCCTTGGTACCACATACACACGACAGTCGCTCCCCTCGATACTGCGTACACAAGGGCCAGCTCACTTTCCAAACTAAAGGGAGAATTGCTCTCCTCGATTTACATGGGCCAACGTACTTCCCTTAACAAGTTCGAACAGCAGCCCATAGGCAACATGTTCCAAAACAATCAGGTTTTCCGTACTATAGTATTCTTGGTTTCTTTCTAAATTCCTCGTAGGGTTCATACATGGAGTTCCTTATTTCCATATCTGGTTCGTTACATGTAGAACAGGCAACTCAATTTCACCATTAATTACTCAGTACAGGTATGCATTTCCATTCATGACATGATTCATTACAGGTAGTACAGGAAACTCATGATTTATTTCTTTTTAGGAAGCATCATGGTAACTCAATCATTCATAACTGTACATGCATTTTGTAACGACCCGATTCCCAAGTCCCTACGAGACACGAGAACCGGACCGACTCGACTAATCCCAAGACCTAGTTGTAACGACCCGGTTCCCGAGTCCCTACGAGACACGAGAACCGGACCGACTCGACTAATCCCAAGACCTAGTCGTCCAACGAGGAAGTAACCAAAAGACAGTAGAATAAGCCACATTCAGCATGAATATAACTAACAGTAAGAAAGTACGGCAGTAAGGAAAGAAACTACTACAGTAGGTACCACCACAACAGTAAAACAACATTTATCGTATAACAAAAACTGCAGGTAAAGAAGGTACAGCGGAAACAAAAACTACTCACTAGAACAGAAACAAAAAGGGGTACAAAAGCTGTGGTAACTCTACTGGACCCTGCTCGGCCCAGCGTCCTCTGCAGCCGCCGACCCTGGCTGCTCAACACCTGGTCCTGAAAAAGGTAACGAGTGTAACTCGTCAGCAAAACGCTGAGTAGAGTGGCAAACTAACTAAAGGCAACAGTAGAGTGTACAGTAGCTGTTATGTTCTATTACTTCCTTTATTCACATCTTTCAATTTTTCTCACTATTTCATTTATTTCTCAGACCCTTTACTTGATCTCGAATGTCCTCGTGGGAACGATCTTGATTGCAGTCTTTTCCAAAAGTAGAAGTAGCACGTGGTGCTCTCCTGGCCGGGAGAGTCCCCCGTGGTGATCCTACCCTCAGTCAACCACCCCAAGGTCACTGACAGACGTAACGGTGACTACGGCACGCGCGATAAATGCACAGGTAGCTAGCCCGCACTGGCACGCGGTCAGTCGTTTCCGTTAACGGGTGCGCCCAAAGCACAGCACGGAACCAGGGCAGAGCCCTCTCAGTAACAGGGGTCCAACCCCTCCACAGTAACCAAACCGGGGCCTTGCCCCTCCACAGTCCGCGCACCCTCGCCTGACTACCCTGGTTTGCCCTAATGGGCCTAACAAGTCGGTGAAGGAGGCTAGCAGAACCCCGGGGCCCGTGGGGTAGCTAGTACTCTCCTAACACTACTAGCTCTCCTCGGTACTACGTACACGAGGGCCAACAAGTCGGTACAGAGCGGCCAATCCTAACCCCGGGTCCCTGGGGCGGCTGGCCCCACTCTGCACTAAACAGGTACAGGTACTTCCCTTGGTACTGCGTACCCAAGAGACAGTACAAACTACATCTCAGTTCCATTCCTTTTTCTTTCCAGGAGTTCCACTCCTAATTCCCCGTAGGGTTCCAGCTCTTTATCTCAGAACATCATATGTTTCACTTTCCAGATTCACATTCTCAAAATCCATGATCTCAAACATGTTTCTTTATTCATACAGGCAGCTGTTAATTAAATTTACAGGCAGCTTTATATATTCCTTTCCAATTTTCCAAGACTGCAGTAATATACATTCCACTAGTTTTTCCACCCTAGGATTCATGCCATATCCTAGGATCTATCATACAATCTAGTTTTCCGGCCCTAGGATTCATGCAACACCTAGGAGCTATCATTCCATATATTTCTCATTCCTAGGATTCATGCAATGCCCTAGGTTCTAGTTATGGTTCCATACTTTAACAGATTTTATTAATACTTAAAGCCACTCTACCAGGTACAACGGGAGTAATGGGGGCGTGATCGGGAATCCCGCGCGCCTCCGCGACTCTCAAGACTGCAACCGAAAGAGGTCCTATCACAAGGATCAAACACAAGGAGTGTCTCAAAACAGTGTATAGCTACTGTAGACGAGTAGAGGAATTAATTCTGAAAAGAACGCAACTCGAATCGCAGAAAACGGAGCCCAAACGGGCCCTAAACGGGTCGAAAAAGACGATACTGTGCAAAATCAGACGTCTGGGACTCCCTCCAGACGTCTTAAACGGTGGATCAGAGAATTACCTGTTCAGCTTGGTTCCCCGGACGTCCAGAAGTCTGCAGGGACGTCTGCCCTAGATCCCAGACGTCCGATGGTCCCTCAGGACGTCTGGAGGTAACTCCCGCCGTCTGGTACAACTTCCAGACGTCTGATTCGCAAAGGATGACGAATCAGCGAACCTGCGCACAGCCAACCCCCCTCCCTCAGTACGGTCAGTCGACAAGAAGGAAGAAGAAAGCGGAAACTCACCTTTCAGACGTCTGTATGATCTTACAGACGTCGACCTTGCCGTCCGGATATCAACCCAGACGTCTGATTCTGGAAATTTTTCCAGAATCAGAACCCTGCTCGGCCTCCGCTCGCGACGCCGCCCGCGTCGCACCTCGCGCGTCTGCTGCTCAGCCCGCAGCAGGTCCCTCTCCGCGACGCTCCACGCCCCCTGCGCCCTCCGTCGGCCGGCCAAGCCGCTCCGGCGAGCTCGCCCTCACGGCAGAGCTCCGCCCTCGCACGCCGCAGCTCCTCCGCGCTCACTGCGGCTGCCGCTGCCGCCCTCGCGTCCGCTCGCTCTCGCGCACAGGAAGGAGAAGGAGGAGGAGACGGTGGAGACGGGAGGGGAGGCGCGCCCCCTTTTAACGCCGCGCGGAGAGGAGAGAGAGAAGGCGGTCGCAGCGCGCCTGCAGCCGCAGAGAGAGAGAGAGAGGAATCGCAGGTCTGCGCGCACAGGCGCGCAGACAAATCTCCCGTGCGAACATAACTGTTCTCCAGACGTCTGTAAACGATCTCGGACGTCTGGTCAGACGTCTGGATGTGATCCCAGACGTCTGGTCCGACGTCTGGGCCACCTCCCAGACGTCTTAAAAGGTGTCTGGGGCACGCGTTCGTTACATAGTCGTCCAACGAGGAAGTAACCAAAAGAGCAGTAAAATAAACCACATTCAGCATGAATATAACTAACAGTAAGGAAATACAGCAGTAAGGAAAGAAACCACTACAGTATATACCACCACAACAGTAGAACAACATTCATAACATAATATGAACTGCAGGTAAAGAAAAGTACAGCGAAAACAAGAACTACTCACTATAATGGAACAAAAAGAGGTACAAGAGAACAGTGGTAACTCTACTGGACCCTACTCGGCCCAGCGTCCTCTGCAGCCGCTGACCCTGGCTGCTCAACACCTGGTCCTGAAAGGTAACGAGTGTAACACGTCAGCAAAACGCTGAGTAGAGTGGCAGCTAAACTAAAGAAACAGTAAAGTGTACAGTAGCTGTTTTAAATTTTCCTTCTTCCTTTATTTACATCTTTCTATTATTTCACAATTTATCTATTTCTCATATCCTTCACTTGATCTCGAATGTTCCTCGTGGGAACGATCTTGATTGCAGTCTTTTCCTAACAGTAGAAGTAGCACGTGGTGCTCTCCTGGCTGGGAGAGTCCCCCATGGTGATCCTACTCTCAGTCAACCACCCCAAGGTCACTGACAGACGTAACAGTGACTACGGCACGCGCAGTAAACGCACGGGTAGCTAACCCGCACTGGCACGTGGTCAGTCGTTTCCGTTAACGGGTGCGCCCAAAGCACAGCACGGAACCAGTCCAGGGCAGAGCCCTCTCAGTAACAGGGGTCCAACCCCTCCACAGTAACCAAACAGGGGCCTTACCCCTCCACAGTCCGCGCACCCTCGCCTGACTACCCTGGTTTGCCCCAGTGGACCTAACAAGTCGGTGTGGGAGGCTAGCAGAACCACTGGGCCCGTGGGGTAGCTAGTACCTCCCTACACTAGTAGCTCTCCTCGGTACTACGTACCCGCGGGCCAGCAAGTCGGTACAGAGTGGCCAGTCCTAACCCCGGGTCCCTGGGGCGGCTAGCTCCGCTCTGCACTAAACAGGGGGACAGTCGCTCTCCTTGGTACTCCGTACTCAAGGGCCAGCTCACTTCCCCAATTCTATTCCATTCACTTTCCAGGAGTTCTACTCCTAATTCCCCATAGGGTTCCAGCTCTTTAACTCAGCGCATTCCGGATTCACCTTTTCAGTTTCACTTTCATACATCCCATATTCTTAATCATGTTCATTTATTCATAACAGGCAGCTGTTTAAACGAATTGACAGGCAGCTATTATTTCCTTTCCCCATTTTCCAAGACTGCAGTATTCATACATTCCACTAGTTTTCCCGTCCTAGGATTCATGCCATATCCTAGGATCTATCATACAATCTAGTTTTCCAACCCTAGGATTCATGCAACACCCTAGGATCTACCATTCAATCTATTTCTCATTCCTAGGATTCATGCAATGTCCTAGGTTCTATTTATGATTTCATAATTTAACAGATTATACTTAAAGCCACTCTACCGGTTACAACAGGCGAACTGGGGGCGTGGTCGGGAATCTCGCGTGCCTCCACAACCCCCGAGACTGCAACGGAACGGGGTCCTATCACAAGGATCAACACAAGGAACTTCTCAAAACAGTATACAGCTACTGTAGACAGGTAGAGGATGTAATTCCGAAAAGAACGCAACTCGAAATGCGGAAAACCGAACGGGCCCGAAACGGGTCGAAAACGACGAAACAGTGTAAAATCAGACGTCTGGAACTTCTTCCAGACGTCTTAAAAAGTGGATCAGGGAATTACCTCGCTCTGCGTGGGCTCTCAGACATCCAGAAGCCTGCGGGGGCATCTGGCCTAGTTCCCAGACGTCCGATGGTCACCCAGGACGTCTGGAAGTAGTTCCTGTCATCTGGCGCTGGAGCCAGAAATCTGATTCGCGTTGGATGTGAATCTCCCACCCTGCGCGTACCCATTTCCTCTCTTTCTTAGTAGGGTCAACCGAAAGGAATGAAGAAGACGGAAAAACTCACCTTTTAGACGTCCAGACAGTCTTCCAGACGTCGTTCAAGTCGTCTGGCTAGAAGCACAGACGTCTGATTCTGGAAAATTTTCCAGAACTAGGGCGCCACTCGCCCTCCGCTCGCGACGCACGGCAGCGCTACGAGTGCTCCGCCTGCTGCTCGAGCCGCAGCAGTCCTCCCGCGTCGCTCCGCGCCCGCTGCGCCCCCCGCCGGCCAGCCCTAGCAGCCCCGGCGAGCTCGCCCTCACGGCCGAGCGCTTCCTCCCCCGCGCAGCACCTCCTCCCCCGCCGCAGCTGTCGCCGCCGCCGCTGCTCCCTCGCGCTCGCTCTCGCGTACGCTCTCGCGCACTGGCTGAAGGAGAAGAGGAAGGAGGCGGAGGTGACGGGAGTGAGGGAGAGGCGTGGCCCTTTTAAGGCCGTGCGAGGAGGAGAGAGAGAGAGCGGACAGCGCTGCGCCTGCGGTCGCAGGAGGAGAGAGGGAAAAAGAGAGAGGAAGACGGTTGCGGGTCTGCGCCCTCCTGCGTGCAGACGCAGTCCCGCGTGCCACCGAAAATAGATCCCAGATGTCTGGAAGTGGTTCCAGACGTCTGGGACACCTCCCAGACGTCTTAAAAAAACATCTTGAGTGCGTTCATAACACATTTCTTCCAGTGCTAGTGTTCATTTCACAACCTAGGGTTCAATCGAATATATTCTAAAGTAGCATGCATTTGTCTGCTTTCAGTCCTAGGGTTCATCTCACAACCTAGGGTTCAAATAATTCTACACATGCAATTTAATTATTAACTCCGGGATTAAGGTGAAAACCACTCTACCAAGATAACCGGGAGATGTGGGGGCACAAACGACGAATCTCACAGAGCCTCCACCGGGAGATGTGGGGGCACAACCTAGTGGCTTACCTTGCTCTCTGCATCTTTTTCAGACGTTTGGAACTCCTTGCACACATATGAGGGGGTCTTCAGACGTCTAGCAACACTCTCGGGTGTCTGAAACCACCTCAATCCTCGCACTAGTGCACCTTCCCAAACTCTGACATACGCATGCACGATCAGAACTCGGCAAGGGAAAAAATAATGGAAAACTACGTGCCATTAGACGTCTGGTATTACCTCCGGACGTCTTACCAGATGTCTGTCAAACTCCACAGATGTCTGATTCTGCAGAAAAATGACTCCGCAAAACCCTTCGCGAGCTTCTTTCCTCTATGTGCTGCTGCACCCTGCAGTAGCAGCTTCTGCCAACGTGCTGCGGACCTCCTACCGCTCTCTTCGCCCACTCTCTTTCTCTCTCCCTTGCCCACGCTCTCCTCCCTCTCGAGCTCTGTAACGAACGTAAGCCCCAGACGTCTTTTAAGACATCTGGGAGGTGGCCCAGACGTCGGACCAGACGTCTGGGGTCACTTCCAGACGTCTGACCAGACGTCTGGGATCGTTTCCAGACGTCTGGAAATCGGTTATCTTTGACACACGCGGTCGTCTGCGTGCCTGAGCGCGCAGACCCGCATATTCGCTTTTCTTTCCTCCTGCGGCTGCAGATTCCCCTACCGCGCTCCTTCTCTCTCCTCCTCGCGCGGCCTTAAAAGGCCACGCCTCCCCTCGCTTCCGTCACCACCATCTCCTTCCTCTTCTCCTTCAGCTCCAGGTGCGCTAGAGTGAGCGCGAGAGCGAGCGCGAGGTTGCAGCGGCAGCGGCGGCCGCAGTGAGCGCAGAGGAGGTGCTGCGTGCAAGAGCGGCGCTCAGCCGTGAGGGCGAGCTCGCCGGGGCTGCCAGGGACGACCGACGGGGAGCGCAGCGGGCGCGGGGCGACGCGGGGGGGACTGCTGCGGTCCGAGCAGCAGGCGCACGAGGTGCGACGAGGCACGGCGTCGCGAGCGAGGGCGAGTCGCAGCCTGATTCTGGAAACATTTCCAGAATCAAACGTCTGGGCTGATAGCCAGACGGCGGGGGCGACGTCTGGAAGACCATCCAGACGTCTGAAAGGTGAGTTCTTCCGTCTTCTTCCTTCCTGTCGACTGACCGTACTGAGAGAGAGAGTTGGGTGCGTGCAGGCTCGGTGATTCGCCATCCAACGCGAATCAGATGTCTGGCTGTAGTACCAGACGGCGGGAGCGACCTCCAGATGTCCGGGGTGACCATCGGACGTCTGGGAACTAGGCCAGACGTCCCCGCAGGCTTCTGGACGTCTGAGAAACCACGCAGAACAAGGTAATTCTCTGATCCACTTTTTAAGACATCTGGAAGAAGTTCCAGACGTCTGATTTTGCACAGTGTTGTCGTTTTCGACCCGTTGAGGGCCCGTTCGGGTTCCGTTTTCCGCGTTTCGAGTTGCGTTCTTTCCGTAATTAAATCCTCTACCCATCTACAGTAGCTATACACTGTTTTGAGACACTCCTTGTGATAGGACCTCATTCCGTTGCAATCTTGGGGGTCGCGGAGGCATGCGGGATTCCTGATCACGCCCCCATTACTCCCGTCGTACCTGGTAGAGTGGCTTTTAAGTATAACTTGTTAAATTGTGGAGTCATAAATAGAACCTAGGACATTGCATGAATCCTAGGAATGAGAAATAGATTGAATGGTAGATCCTAGGGTGTTGCATGAATCCTAGGGCTGGAAAACTAGATTGTATGATAGATCCTAGGATATGGCATGAATCCTAGGATGGGAAAACTAGTGGAATGTATGAATACTGCAGCCTTGGAAAAAGTGGAAAGGAAATAATAGCTGCCTGTAAATTCGTTTAAACAGCTGCGTGTTATGAATAAATGAACATGATTAAGAATATGGGTTGTATGAACGTGAAACTGGAATGGTGAAACTGGAATGTTCTGAGTTAAAGAGCTGGAACCCTACGGGGAATTAGGAGTAGAAATCCTGGAAAGGGAATGGAAAAGAATTGGGGAAGTGAGCTGGCCCTTGAGTACGGAGTACCAAGGAGAGCGACTGTCCCCCTGTTTAGTGAAAAGCGGAGCCAGCCGCCCCAGGGACCCAGGGTTAGGACTGGCCACTCTGTACCGACTTGCTGGCCCTCGCGTACGTAGTACCGAGGAGAGCTACTAGTGTAGGGAGGTACTAGCTACCCCACGGGCCCCAGGGTTCTGCTAGCCTCCCACACCGACTTGTTAGGCCCACTAGGGCAAACCAGGGTAGTCAGGCGAGGGTGCGCGGACTGTGGAGGGGTAAGGCCCCTGCTTGGTTACTGTGGAGGGGTTGGACCCCTGTTACTGAGAGAGCTCTGCCCTATACTGGTTCCGTGCTGTGCTTTGGGCGCACCCGTTAACGGAAACGACTGACCGCGTTCCAGTGCGGGTTAGCTACCCATGCGTTTACCACGCGTGCCGTAGTCACCGTTACGTCTGTCAGTGACCTTGGGGTGGTTGACTGAGAGTAGGATCACCACGGGGGACTCTCCCGGCCAGGGGAGCACCACGTGCTACTTCTACTGTTAGGAAAAGACTTCAATCAAGATCGTTCCCACGAGGAACATTCGAGATCAAGTAAAAGATCTGAGAAATAGATAAATCGTGAGATAATTGAAAGACCTAAATAAATAAAGTAACAGAACTTAACAGCTACTGTACACTCTACTGTTTCTTTAGTTTAGTTGCCACTCTACTCAACGTTTTGCTAACGTGTTACACTCGTTACCTTTCAGGACCAGGTGTTGAGCAGCCAGGGTCAGCGGCTGCAGAGGACGTTGGGCCGAGTAGGGTCCAGTAAAGTTACCACTGTTTCTTGTACCTCTTTTTGTTCCGTTATAGTGAGTTGTTCTCGTTTCCGCTGTACTTTTCTTTACCTGCAGTTCATATTTAGTTATGAATGTTGTTCTACTATTGTGGTGGTATATACTGTAGTAGTTTCTTTCCTTGCTGCTTTATTTTCTTACTGTTTGTTATATTCATGTTGAATGTGATTTATTTTACTGCTCTTTTGGTTACTTCCTCGTTGGACGACTAGGTCTTGGGATTAGTTGAGGTGGTTCGGTTCTCGTGTCTCGTAGGGGCTCGGGAACCGGGTTGTTACAAGCTCCTCCCACTCTCTGTTCTTCCTCTCCTCCCTCACTCTGTTGCGATGGTGGAGAGAAATGGAGGAGGGGGGTTTTATGGATGTGTGAGGGATGGGCATGGGTATGGTGGGAGGTATGGGGCATGGGGGGTATGGTGGAGGTGTTTGGGCATGGTGGGCATGGTGGTGTATGGGCTTGGCATGGGAGTTTCGCAAAGATGACCCCGCAGAAGCCTCCTATTCCCATATGGCCCACAAATTAAAAGCCTAGGGGGTTTACAATTGTAGTAACACCCCCACAATTCTGGAAAATTTCCGAACGACCCTTAGGAAGGGTCATTTCAATCTTTATTTTATTATTTTGGATTTTTTATAGTGTTTTTATTTATTTTCAAGTGAAGCACAATTTAGGCCTAAAAGAAAGCCGTTCAATGAAACCTATGGCCCTAAATAGCTTCCTAATAGCTAGGTGGTCAAGCTCGGATAGGTTGTGTTAATATGGTGATTTAATCGTTGAAATGAGTATAGTGGTTAACCTAAATCGAGCCTAACCATCTTTTTAAATAAAAAAATTTTTCCTAGCCTACTTGATTTTATCTTAGTCACTTTTAGGCCCAGGGTCGAACTCAAGGAAGCGGGATTAGAGGTGAATAAGTTTCTACGCCTTTCCTACAACGAAACTCTTCCGTTCATTTATTATGTTTTTGGTGCTTTTTTCTATTTACTATTTTTTTCTGATAATTTTTGTCCTTGAGGTACAACCTCAAAATCAGGTTCTTGGCTTTGAGCCAAATTAGGGTTCCAAAATTGGTCTTGCTATTCGCAAGACTGAGTACCTGCAAGTCAAGGATTATCTTTTCTCTTTTATATATCTATTTTTTATCATTTTAATAGCAGGAAAGAAAAATAGAAATAAGATAGATATAGTATATATATATAGCTATATACAGATATTATATACATATAGGGGTGGGGGTGGAGGTGGAAATGGTGTGTAGCACGGTGTCGAGTTGATAGTCGTCTAGGAAGACGCAACCAACAGGATGAAGTGCCACGTAGAGTGTAGGATGGATGGGCGGAAGGTGTATGCGGAGACACTTTCCGTACTCGTGTATCGGGGAATATCAGCAACTGGTGCAGATATTCCCGCGATACAACGTGTGGTAGGTGATATGAAAAAAAAAATATATATATACACCTACATAATTATAACCATATCTATATATATACATATAAATATATATTTATATGTATATATATAGATATGGTAATAATTATATAGGTGTATATATATATATATGTATGCATGTATGTATGTATGTGTATACATATATATATATATATACAGATATTGTAACGACCCGGTTCCCGAGTCCCTAAGAGACACGAGAACCGAACTGACTCAACTAATCCCAAGACCTAGTCGTCCAACGAGGAAGTAATCAAAAGAGCAGTAAAATAAACCACATTCAGCATGAATATAACTAACAGTAAGAAAGTACAGCAGTAAGGAAAGAACTACCACAGTATGTACCACCACAACAGTAGAACAACATTCATAATATAATTTGAACTGCAGGTAAAGAAAGTACAACGGAAACAAGAACTACTCACTACAACGTAACAAAAAGAGGTACAAGAGACAGTGGTAACTCTACTGGACCCTACTCGGCCCAGCGTCCTCTGTAGCCGCTGACCCTGATTGCTCAACACCTGGTCCTGAAAAAGGTAACGAGTGTAACACGTCAGCAAAACGCTGAGTAGAGTGGCAACTAACTAAAGACAACAGTAGAGTGTACAGTAGCTGTTATGTTCGATTACTTTCTTTATTCACATCTTTCAATTGTCTCACTATTTCATTTATTCCCCAGATCTTTTTCTTGATCTCGAGTGTTCCTCGTGGGAACGATCTTGATTGCAGTCTTTTCCAAAAAGTAGAAGTAGCACGTGGTGCTCTCCTGGCCGGGAGAGTCCCCCGTGGTGATCCTACCCTTAGTCAACCACCCCAAGGTCACTGACAGACGTAACGGTGACTACGGCACGCGCGATAAACGCACAGGTAGCTAACCCGTACTGGCACGCGGTCAGTCGTTTCCTTTAACGGGTGCGCCCAAAGCACAACACGGAACCAGTCCAGGGCAGAGCCCTCTCAGTAACAGGGGTCCAACCCCTCCATAGTAACCAAACCGGGGCCTTGCCCCTCCACAGTCCGCGCACCCTCGCCTGACTACCCTGGTTTGCCCCAACGGGCCTAACAAGTCGGTGTGGGAGGCTAGCAGAACCCCGGGGCCCGTGGGGAAGCTAGTACCTCCCTACACTAGTAGCTCTCCTCGGTACTACGAACACGAGGGCCAGCAAGTCGGTACAGAGTGGCCAGTCCTAACCCCGAGTCCCTGGGGCGGCTGGCTCCGCTCTGTACTAAACAGGGGAACAGTCGCTCTCCTTGGTACTCCGTACTCAAGGAACAGCTCACTTCCCCAATACTATTCCATTCACTTTCCAGGAGTTCTACTCCTACTTCCCCGTAGGGTTCCATCCTTTTTACTCAAACATCCAGGTTTCACTTTCCAGTTTCACATTCTTACAACCCATGTTCTCAACCACGTTATTTATTCACAACAGGCAGCTGTTAATTCAAATTACAGGCAGCTTAATATCTCTTTCCATTTTCCAAGACTGCAGTATTATACATTCCACTAGTTTTCCCATCCTAGGATTCATGCCATATCCTAGGATCTATCATACAATCTAGTTTTCCAGCCCTAGGATTCATGCAACACCTAGGAGCTATCATTCCATTTATTTTTCATTCCTAGGATTCATGCAATGTCCTAGGTTCTATTTATGGTTCCATAATTTAACAGATTTTATTGATAACTTAAAGCCACTCTACCAGGTACAACGGGAGTAATGGGGGTGTGATCGGGAATCCCGCATGCCTCCGCGACCCCCGAGACTGCAACGAAAAGGGGTCCTATCACAAGGATCAAACACAAGGAGTATCTCAAAATAGTGTATAGCTACTGTAGACGGGTAGAGGGATTAATTCCGAAAAGAACGCAACTCGAATCGCGAAAAATGGAACCCGAAGGGGCCCTAAACGGGTCGAAAACGACGACACTGTGCAAAATCAGACGTCTGGAACTTCTTCCAGACGTCTTAAAAAGTGGATCAGAGAATTACCTTGTTCTGTGTGGTTTCTCAGACGTCCAGAAGCCTGCGGGGACGTCTGGCCTAGCTCCCAAACGTCCGATGGTCACCCCGGACGTCTGGAGGTCACTTCCGCCGTCTGGTACTACTGCCAGACGTCTGATTCACGATGGATGGCGAATCACCGAGCCTGCGCACACCCATCTCCCTCACTCAGTACGGTCAGTCGATAGGAAGGAAGAAGGAGACGGAAAACTCACCTTTCAGACGTCTGGATAGTCTTCCAGACGTCGCCCTCGCCGTCTGGCTATCAACCCAGACGTCTGATTCTGGAAACTTTTCCAGAATCAGGGCACCCCTCGGCCTCCGCTCGCGACGCCGCCCGCGTCACACCTCGCTCGCTTGCTGCTCAAACCGCAGCATTCCCCCCCTCCGCGTCGCTCCACGCCCCTTGCGCCCTCCGCCGGCCAGCCCTAGCAGCCCCGGTGAGCTCGCCCTCACGGCAGAGCTCCGCTCTCGCACGCAGCACCTCCTCCGCGCTCACTGCGGCCGCCACTGCCGCCCTCGTGCTCGCGCTCACGCTCACTGGCTGAAGGAGAAGAGGGAGGAGACGGTGGTGACGGAAGTGAGGGGAGGCGTGGCCTTTTAAGGCCGTGCGAGGAGGAGAGAGGACGCGGCAGGGCGTCTGCAGCCGCAGGGAATAAACGAATATGTGGGTCTACGCGCTCAGGAGTGCAGATGACCCGCACATGTGGAAGATAACGGATTTCCAGACGTCTAGAAATGATCCCAGACATCTTGTCAGACGTCTGGTCCGACGTCTGGGCCACCTCCCAGACGTCTTAAAATACGTCTGGGGCACGCGTTCGTAACAGATATATATAGATATATAGATATATATATACATACATACAAATATGTATATATATGTATGTATGTATCTATATATATATATATATGTGTGTATATTTATATATATGTATATATATATATGTATATATACACATAAATATGTATATATATATATATATGGATATATATATATATGTATATATATATATGGATATATATATGTATATATATATATGTATATATATATATATACATATATATATATATCTGTATATATGTATATATATATATATCTGTATATGTAACGAGCGCGTGCCCCAGACGCCTTTTAAGACGTCTGGGAGGCGGCCCAGACGTCGGACCAGACGTCTGGGATCACATCCAGACGTCTGACCAGACGTCCGGGATAGTTTACAGACGTCTGGAGAACAGTTATGTTCGCACGGGAGATTCGTCTGCGCGCCTGTGCACGCAGACCTGCGATTCTCCCCTCTTTCTCTGCGGCTGCAGGCGGCTGCGACCGCCTTCTCTCTCTCCTCCTCGCGCGGCCTTAAAAGGGCGCGCCTCCCCTCCCGTCTCCACCATCTTCTTCCTTCTTCTCCTGCCTGTGCGCGAGAGCGAGCGGACGCGAGGGCGCAGCGGCAGCGGCAGCCGCAGTGAGCGCGGAGGAGGTGCGGCGTGCGAGGGCGGGGCTCTGC